>JAMAKR010000020.1:21006-273348 GCA_023628425.1 Chaetomiaceae sp. PYS4301M | reverse complement strand
CCCCCCGCGCCCCCCCCCCCCCCCCCCCCCCCCCCCCCCCCCGGCCCCCAAGATATTAATATACATCCCAGAAGTAGACAAATAACCACAAATAGCCGACTCTGAAAACACAAGGTGTGTAGTTAGTGCACCTCTTGCGAACCGAAAACCAACGTAAGTGTAGCTCCTTTGAGGTCAACTCAGGCCGACCAGAGACGGGAAGATCCCCACCGGAATGGGCGCCTTAAGCACGCTTGAAGTACCTGACATACGAACTTCAACCCTTCTCCTCATTCCTAATTCTAATAAGGGCTACCTGGAGATCTCTCCATCTGTTTCCTTTCCTCGGGCCTCCTCACGCCTTCTTGAACGATCCTCTGATGCAGAGAGATCAAGCAAGGGAGTCACGTGGCAAGACGAGAGACGTTCAAGCTGACTTCAGGACCCGGACCAAACCAGACACCACTCTGAGCCTGGGCTCGCTTGTTGGACACTACGCCGCGGCTCCGTGTTGGCATTCTACAGCTGGGATTGAGCTACATAGATAGTAGGGCGTTTCCTGGAGGCTTGTATATTTCTAAACTAATGACATAACGCTGGCCAGCAACTGTCATGAACCTTTCCGACCCAACCGATGACGATGACGCTGGCCAGCAGCTGTCATGGAACTCTTCTGACCCAACCGATGAGTACGAGGCTGTCTAGCAGCTGCGGTGTCAGACGAATCTCGACGGCTTCCACTGACACGGCGCACGTGAGTAGCACCGGCGCTAGACTGCCCACAAACACCACGCGCACCTGGGGCACCCGGTGGAACACTCCATTCACGCCCTCTGCGGCACCCTGTGCAGCACCATGTGCACACCTTCTGCGCTGAAGCAAGGGGTGAATAGGTTCCGCAAGCACTTTGTTATCATCTTCTATAGACCTTAGAAATATCGTTAGTTTCGGAGGTGACTGCCGCTCTCTATAGTCTACTAGACAGGATAACATATCGGAAGAGTGCTTCTCATCCATGGATCGGACAATTCTAACCATGCGCTTCGACCTAGCTCTCAGTATAGTACTATCTAGCCTACTGGACACGGCTCTCCGCACTGACATGCCCTCTCTAGGATCGTTGTAAAGCACTGCGAATAAACCTTCACCCGAGGGCGATAAAAAAAATAACACTCTACAATCCTACCTATAAGTGCTAAGCTAGAGACAGATCAACACATTATAACAAAGAAAAATTAATATACAGTTAAATCTCTGGTCGACAAATGGCACGGTTGGTTCTTTATGAAGTAGCTTGACAGAAGCCGCACTTCGGAGTCTAAAAAGAACATCCGAGACAATGATCTCATTAGAGATCTTTAAACAAGACACGAATGGCTTGGTTGTGGAGTGGAGGGCAGGGCCGTAAGGGCCGTAATTAGGGTGGAATATTGGGTACACTTTAGAGGTCGCCCAAGCGAAGAGGATGAATGGGTCTCAGGTGCTTGCTTCATGTCGCCAGCGGTGGAGGGGCCTGGTTGTTGCCTCCGGCGCCCACGGCCGCACCGAGATGTCTCGATGCTCCGCTTATTACACAATCTGAATAGTATAGGTAACATGGCCCTGTTTACCCCTGGTCTGTCTCTCCAGGTATGACTCGTCTTCTAGCGATTCATCTCGCCCGAAAACAGAAGTTAAAACCTCCTCTTCGGGTTTCTCACAACAAGCATCTCGCAGTGTGTAGTAGAAAATTCCGACGCGGACATATTCGCCCTTGACCGAGGAGCGATGGAGGATGAGACCTTCAATTCGATCAAAAGACCCTCGCCTATCGTCGGCTTCATTCTCCTCCTCCAGCTCTTCATTCTCGTCATCCTCTTCCAACTCCCGTTTCCTCTGACCAAGAGGCAACAGGAAGAATGAACCATCTCGAATTTGAAGAGGATCTTGACCAGAGAGCGCAACGCGAATTACCCGGGGGGTATCATCGTGGCCTGGTATGCCGTGGTCCCACTCGCAGATCAGGACGTTGCTCTCCCCCAGCGGTGGATCGTGCCGTTGCCTTGACTCTTCCACGAACCTGGACCGCTCTCCAAATTTCGACCACTTGTACAGCTTGTCTGGGAGCCCGTCGTTGACGGTGCCCGAGAAACCCGACGAGATGACTGTGGGGGCCTGGGTGTCAGACCGTCCCATGAGAAAACAGTCCTCCGACTCAAGATATCGCAACGATCTCAAGATGCCGCGTAGGCGTAGCGTGCCACCTGTCACGCGGCCAAAGGGGGCATTCGCCGCGTTGAGCGTGACCGACGGAACAAAACCACCAACAAATTCACGGACATATGAGTCGCGCTGTACATCGACATCGCAGAAGAGCGCCGCCCACGACCAAGACGGGGCCACGTACTCATCGAGGACTCTGTCGGGTCGGCAGGACACTCTCCACCGCAGCGCCAGCGGTAGGTCCGAAACCCAGAGACCGGCCGCGTATTCCAGTGCGCACAGGCCGCGCTGCTCACAGTGGGTGGTGGCGATGGCCGAGAGGGCGAGCAGCGTGTCTTCGGGATAGGAGAGCAAGGTCCTAGAGTAGTTGTTGACGACATTTGCCCATCGCAGCCGGGCCTTCTCGGCGACCAGACCCCCCTTCCCGTAGCGCGGCAGCACGAGCCGTCTCGTCTGGCCCGGGGCAGCCACGAGCGCGGCAGGGACGCCACTGGATACTAGCTCTGCTTCGTGGAGGGCGCAGCATTCCCAGAAGAGCCGGCTTCGGCAGAAATGCAGTACCCTCGTGGCCAACATTCGCTCCTGAAACACCCACCCTCGTTTGGTTGTCGGTCCCCTCAGCACCTCGTCAACGAAGGATTGCTCGGGCGGTGCAAAGGCCACCACGCCCGGGCATTGCTCGCTGCGGCACGCACCGACGATTCGCGGATCCCGCTCAAAAAAGAGGCCGCCTGACCCGTCCTGGGCAGACGTGGCGGAGAGGTTGAGAGTAGCGTGAGCGTAGATGTTGCTCATCTTTGCGATTTCTTCCTCTTTCTCGCCGTCATCATCCTGGTTGATGCACAGGGCATCGATCCACAGGTACCGGAAACCGAGGCACCGGGTGGCAAGTATGGCCTGCCGGAACGTGGCCGCTGTAGGCGGCTCCAAGACCTGAGGAGGTATGTTCTGGTAATACTGAGTCAGGTTCTGGTACGATAGTTTGGCCACTGGTGACTGGCCCCAACAGTGGCTGAGAGTAAGGTATTGGGTGGCGCTAGTTTTAAGACATGCGGTCGAGCAGACCTTGACCCGTGGCATCTGCTGGAGCGAAAGCGAGTCGATGTTTCCGGATTCGTCCAGCCGGGACAGAAGTTCCGCCATCTCGTTGTCTGGGTCGACATCGAGAAACCTCAGGGGCAAGCGATGTGCTAACGAGGGAGGAGAGCAGGCGTCGTGTCCAGATTGGCAGCTTGACAGCCAGCCCTGGACCAGCTTTATAGACCGCGTTGACCAGGTTGTCATCGTCTCCATGGCGGCAGTGCCGGAGTTTTCTGTTACTGAGAGGCAGCAATATTAGCTACTATTTTTCAGGGATAGCCCACGATATCTGTCACAGTCTTACGTTCACTCTTCCTGAACCGCGCTCGTGAGCTGAAAAGTCTCACGTTTTGCTGTCCATCAGCACTAGGGACCACATCGATAGAGAGAAGTTCTCGGCCTTCGTCGACAAAGTCGAGAGTATACTCGAGCTCGTCCCGATTCCCATCCCGTAAGAACTTATTTGCGGCGTCCTGGCGTCTGAGGCTGAAGATGATGCAGCAGAGTTGGCACTGCGCGCCTTTCTCCGCATTTTGCTGTAGGTTTTGGTAACTGCCAAATTCCCAGCTGCATTCTTCAGCCAGGTCGGGATTACTGAGGACTCGCTTCGCATTGAAGAATATATCCTCGCAGCGGTTGCAAAGATTCGCCATTGCAGCTTGATATGTAGTTCACATCGGCGTCGTGGTGTCTAGGAGATGATGTCGCGTAGGAGATGGCACCTCTTCCCTAGTTCTCAGCAGCAAACTGAACTTTTACCTCACTGTCCTTGAAACACGTCAGACACCCCCCTCACAAACCTGCAATGCACGATGCGGTGGCCTGCGTGCGGGGTACGCGGGCCAGATTGGGTTGGTGGCTTGCATCGCCTGCTCACAGCTTCCGGGAGGCAGTTGTGACTGGGCGCAGAAGGGCCGGGAATTTCTCTTCGATCAGGGACAGCGGTATGAAGAACACGGCGGTTCCCGAGTGGAAGTCTATGCTCATCTCGAGCAGGATCAAAAAGTTGTTTCTTTAACGTGATGTTGATCGAGAGCAAGAACTGGAGATTGCCGTTGAAGCAACATCTTTTTGGGTATGCTGAAGGTGAATGTGATATTGAGGTCCAAATCATTGGCCACCAACTACACTCCATCTTACTTCATCGCCCCGTTTAGATACTTCGGTTGTCTCGCTTCCTCCATGATGAGATGATCTGCTACTCACTGTCCTGCGCCGCGGGAATAGAGCCACAGTATATGCGGGAGCGTTAGATGGCCCACACAATGCGCAGCAAATTCCCACCCCCCATCCCGTGACTTCGTATCAGTGTGAGAGCCACAGGTGGCGTTTGCTAGGCTCTCGAGCCCTTAGCGACGCCAGATACTCATATCGTCGGAGGCAGAGGGCCAGCATCAAGGCTATAACACGGTCCCATCCCCTCAGTTGTCCGGTTAGCTTCATTTCAAACGCGGCCGCTCTTGGCCATGGCCTTGGCCTCACTAGCCTGGCCCCCGGGGCTGTGATAATACAACCAACCTCCAAGCATGTTCGGCATTCGTATATTCCTTTCCTTTATGTCAAGCGATATTTGGAACAGGCCGGCCCACTGCGCACTTAACTGAAACGAGAACAGCTCCCTATAGGACCGACTGCCGACGGCACGAACATGGCCGCGCCTGGTTACAGCGTCTCAGACAAGGCTGGACCTCCCATCGCAGATCGTGCAGGGCAGGCACTTGGAGGTCCTGTGCCGCCGCCAGACCCCAACAACGGACCCAACTGTCCCAACCAACTAGGATCTACAGCCACCCCAGCCAGCCAAACCAACAGCCCGGAGATCTAAAATTGCCAGAGGCTTTGAAGTTTGAACGCCCGCCATTGTTTCGGCCATGCTGTGCTTCTGGCTTCTGGCTCCTGAGACCCGAGCCATGGCCAGGCTGTGCGGCTGGACATCTCAGGAGCGGCATCTCACAGGAGTTCCAACGCAGCTAAAAATAGACTCACAGTCTGTCCCCGTGTCACGCCGATAACACCCATGTCGGGGCGACGCCTGGGCCACCAGACACTTCGCAGCCAAGATCCCCGCATCAACATGCCTGATCCCCGATCCAACCTAACTCTATGCTTCTGTACTGCACTGCTCACTGCTCACATACAAACATGCAGCTTAAAGTCGCCCCCGAGAGCTCTGCTGCCTTGACGGCAGACGGCACGATACGATGTCTCCTCTCCACCCGGTACCCGCTCCTGTCCCGGCAGTCCTCGGCTGCGTTTGCCCTTGCCGATGACTTGGTCGAGGAGCTTAACCGCGCTGTCTCCGCACAACTTGGCCCCCCTCCAGTGCCGTCACACTCCGTGGCTGAAGACGGAGCCCCATCGGCCGATAGCGTCACCATCTACACGGCCGACACGCGGCTCCATGCCGTCCTGCTCGAGCGTAACCGCCTCCTGGTCTGCTTCGACCTGTTTCTCCACGACTGCAAGTCCGAGGTCCGTCGGCTGGTAGACGAGAGCATGGCACAGCCGATTCACGTCCTCCTTAAATCGGGTGACATGTGCCAGATGAGAAGGAGCCCGATGCTGGACGGCGAGGTTGCCGAGAGATATATGGACTTTCGGGAGCTTGACAAGGGCCCGCGACCCTACTTCAGCGACAACCTGAACCCAGGTTTTTATGTTAATGGAAGACGCTATGAGGGCAAGCTAGAAGACTTTGACCCAGAATTTGAGTTTCCCCGCGGTGAAGGCGAGGACGAGGACGAGGATGAGACGTGGGAGTTTGATGAGGTTTGTGGCGATAGAATCGCGGAGGACGGCGTCCCGGAACTGCTGGTGAGGTGGAAGAGCGGTAGGGAGACATGGCAGCCTTACGAGTGCATGGCCAGGACGAACCCGGAGGCGGTTGCCGATTATGAGCGTCGTTGTGGACAGACGAGTTAGAGCAGAGGCTTATGCACTGTTCTACTACAGATGGAAGGGAGGTAACATGGTGCCCGAATTGCTGTGCCAGATGCCGATCCAATCATCCCAATGACGAAACATGGGACGCGGACTCGCCGGTGTGCTTCGAAACAGGCCACGGCTCGGGCCGTCCCGCGGGCCCGGCCGCGCGATACGGCTCACCGAGACGCAACACCCTGACCGCGCGGGCCACAAGATCTGCTTCCGGTTGTGGCGTCGCTTTGTTGGCTTGTTCCGTCACACTGCAGTATGAGGTTTGGTAGGAGAGATCAACAGGTTGTGTTATGGAGAGCTCCCTGACAGAGGAAAGGAGAGCTGAAGAGCAGCCTAATATCCAAAAGAGAGCCATCCACTGCTGTTCCACGTCATGCCAAGCTCCCAGGAGCTCAGCAGCCGCTACCAGCCACCTCCGTGGCAGCGGTGGTGGAAATCACTCAGAAAATGGGCAGAACTGGTGATGGTATTTCTGGTGGGTTGCTTGTGAAGTTGAAGGTTGGGAAAATCCAGGCAGGTGGGCTGTCTGCAGAACGAAAGGCACGTAGTCATGTGGTCTCCGACGACACCTCACCACAGACAGCCCTCCGCCTGGGCACAGAAGCCATCGCCAACCTCCTTTACTATACACACAAATATATCCATGGTGTTGATGTCCATCCACCTTGGGCCCATGGAGCAGCTTCGCCGGAAGGTTGTCGAGCGGACACAACTTGACATGTTGCGCCCCTTGCGGGAGTATCTTGATTTGAATTGCGGATAATACCCCGGTGGATCGACGACTTCCTTAGATCCCGCTACGTTTGA
Source organism: Chaetomiaceae sp. PYS4301M (assembly GCA_023628425.1). Taxonomy (NCBI): domain Eukaryota; kingdom Fungi; phylum Ascomycota; class Sordariomycetes; order Sordariales; family Chaetomiaceae; species Chaetomiaceae sp. PYS4301M. The sequence goes on along the minus strand of JAMAKR010000020.1, from coordinate 266,343 downwards.
GGCTCGCGGCATTGTGAGATGGACGGATCTCGATGTGGACGACCAATTGCCATGCGATTTCGAGCCCGATTTTTCTCTCCATGAGACGAGGACTGTCCTGGCCTGGAGGAAGAGACGGAGTACTGGCGATCTGTCTGGCGCCCGACCATAAACAAAACTCCAAGGCGGCACGACCCCGAGCGGGTTCCGGCCAGGGACGAGATGCGCCACCGGACGCCTACCTCCTCCTGTGCTGGATGCTTAACACACCTGTGGGCGCCACCAAGTACGAGGACGAGGAGCTGCCCGGAAGGGACGCGAGTGAGAAGCGGCCAGAGACGGGCGCCGCCGAAATGTCTGTAGTGCCTAAGATTGTTGTTGTTGAGTCTGGTTAGTAGCCCAAGAGTCAAGGGCGGCGTTGAGAGTATGAGAGGGAACTATGGTTAGGCGTTCAGGGTTGATTATGTGTGGGATTGTTTTGGGAATTGGGAATCGGGGTTAGCGGGCTGCTTGGTCTCGGATCAGGGTATTGGTTTGGGCGTTGGCATGTGAGATTTTGATACTTTATGACCGGATGGAATGATATTTTTCATGCTTCTTCTCAGGGAGCCGGACGCCCTGACTGCTGGGGAAATCCTCCCCAACTTTAACCTCGTAATAAAGATACCTAGCTTGGAGACCATGATCTTCGCGGATATGTGCCCTGGGGATTGAGAGATGGGGGTGTTTTTGCGTTCCGTGCAAGGTGCTCTAAGGGTGTCCAAAGAAATGCAACACGACTCGCCAATTGAAGTGCAACATGAATGGCACCTTACGCGGTGTATTTGGAGCCTCAACGCAAGGGCATATTATTATCACTGACGTTGGTGTCTGGAGCATGGCCCAGGTTGGAACCGTGAAGGGATCGGCAGCGCGCGGGACTCCATCACAACGCAACGCCATTCGCGGATAAATCTTTCCAGACTCCCATTTCCCCGGTCCACGAACCACCGTGGTGACCACACCCATCATCACGCCCCCGAAAGGGTACAAAATGGTACGTACCTAACCGAGATGGGCACTGTCACCACACCGACCCTAGGCTGATGCTACCCTCTCTACCGTACCTTCCAGCTTTCCCCAACTTCTCACCAGGAACACGAAGATTGCAGGGCGTAAGGCCGGCCCAAATCGTCTCTCCATGTTTGGTGCGGAGATTCCAAGCGAAGTACCAAGAAACGGAGAAGGGGATGAATGGCGGAGAAATTCGAGCATCGCGCCCTGTTCAAGGATTCCCCGCAAGAGATGGCATTAGCCGGGGGAAGCATCTGGGGTATTCGAGGAAGTTAAATACCTGTTGATATTGTTTATGTTTCAGGCCATGAACATGAGCGCAATCCAGGCTTCTCAAGTTCAGAGCCCTGAGACATTGATCACTGCCACGACACCAGATCACTATGAAGTCCCTCGCGTTCCTCCTCTCCGTTGCAGCCTCCTTGGCCACAGTGTCTGCCCTGGCCATTGAGTCGGACGCAGTCCCTGCCGGCGCCTCCATCCACCTTCCTCGCTCGAATCCCCCGCCATCGTGCGACAAGCCCCCAAAGCACAAGAAAGACAACTGGGGCAACGCCGTCGAGCAGGACCGCAAGAAGATCACCATCCGCGCGTCCAAGCACGACCGTGACGACGTCAGCGACGACTTCTTGTGGGCCATCAAGAAGGCCAACCATGGCGGCTTGCTGCATCTCGAGAAGGGCAAGAAATATGTCATTGGCAAGAAGCTGGACTTGAGCTTCCTCAACGACGTGTATGTCAGGCTCGACGGCGAGCTCAAGGTAGGTGGTTTGAGATGTTCCTGTTCCGGAAAGGCAATATGAACCGAATGCTAATGATTCTCGCAAAGTTCACCGACGACATCAAGTACTGGCAGGCCAACCACTTCTACTACCCCTTCCAGAAGAGCATCACGTTCTGGGTCTGGGGCGGAAAGTGAGATCTCTTGCCTCTTTCGCCATTACGGGACCAGGGTATCTAACAATTGATCAGGGACATCAAGATCTATGGCTCAGGCGTCCTGAACGGCAACGGCCAGGCCTGGTGGGATGGGTTCTCAGGGGCTGAGATCCTGGACCCTAGCAACACGTACTACCGCCCTATTCTCTTCCTCACCGACAACGCGACCAACGTCGAGGTTACGGGGCTGCACCAAAAGGACTCTCCGTGCTGGACGAACTTCTTTGTCCGCACCCACAACGTTGTGTTCGACGACGTGTACATCTCGGCTGTTTCGACCAACGCATCTGTAAGTGGTCCGGCTTGTTAACGAAGGTACTCCGGTTGCATACTTCAGAAAATACTGACTGGCAACCACAGTCCCTCCCCAAAAATACCGACGGCTTCGACTCGCTCAACGTCGATGGCCTCACGGTGCTCAACACGCGCGTCAATGTCGGCGATGACTGCTTCTCGCCCAAGCCCAACACGACCAACATCCTGGTGCGCAACCTCTGGTGCAACGGCACGCACGGCGTCAGCATGGGCAGCATCGGGCAGTACGCGGGGGTGAAGGACTTCATCTCCAACGCGCTGCTCGAGAACGTCACGCTCCTCAACGGCCAGAACGGCGCGCGGCTCAAGGCCTGGGCGGGTCCAACTGCCGGGTACGGCTACATCAACAACATCACGTACCGCAACATCCACATCGAGAACACCGACCACCCCATCGTGCTGGACCAGTGCTACTTCAACATCAACTCGACGACGTGCGCCAAGTACCCAAGCAAGGTGAACATCACCAACGTCAAGTTCCTCGACGTGCACGGCACGAGCAGCGGCAAGGAGGGCAGGGTGGTCGCCGACCTGACGTGCAGCCCCGGCGCGACCTGCAATGGCATTCACCTTGAGGACATCAACATTACGAGCCCCAAGGGGAGCCCACCGCAGATTGTGTGTGACAACATCCAGGGGGATATCGGGGTCGAGTGCATTCCCGCGTCGGAGGCGAACAAGTAAGAATGGATGTTGGATGAGAGGGAAAAGAGGCTTGCAGTAGGGACTGCCAATGGAACATTGGAAACGGCCCGCAGGAGCCGAAATGGCCCAGCTCGGAATAATTAATGGGTGACAGTTCATAAGGCAGCAGTGCCAACCCAACGTGTTAATTTCAACTTTCACACCTCCATTGCACTGTGAAGAACCTCTTTCCGTACAAAGCGCAACTCGTTTCATGCTTCCATAATACCTGCATTACCCTATTACCCTCAACCTCTTTGATTCTCACAACATCATGGCTCCGACGGTTTCCCGCCTCGCGCCCCTCCCCAGTCCTCCCGCACCGCTTCCACTTGTCCCGGGCCCTAAACTTGCCCCCTTTACTCCCAATGCCCAAGCCGACATTGAGTTCATCGAGTTCCTCGGCCGTGACAACGACAAGGATTCTCAGGTCTGGCAGGTCAACATCAACGGAGCAGGGCCGTACGCCCTGAAGATGGTGCGCAACCCGGACGATGCAGCGCGGAACGCTGTTTAGACCCCTCCCCCCTCCCTCCGGCCCTATCAACGGAGAGTCTAACTTGGCATGGTTGTCGTTTTAGTTTTACTTCTACACCTGGGAATTTCTTCAGACAAATTACGGTGACGTTTTGACACCATTTGCCAACGAGCAGCTCTACATCGACTACTTTGACCCCTTCAACTGTGAGTGCCGCGCCTACGGCAGACTCAAGGAGGCAGACCGTGAGGATCTGGCCGTGCAGGCCCACGGCTATCTCCTCCTCACACCTCAGCAGGAAGCCGAGGTGACCCGGAAGGTGACACGCGAGAGCCCCCCGCCACCACCCGGGCCCGGTGAGATAGTCAACCTAAACGGCGGCGACAACTTCTGGGGGCGCGAGGAGCAGCACCACGCACTGCCCGTGCGGGCCATCGTCAAGGCACTCGCTGGCGAAACACCCCCAGACCCCGCCCACTCCCGGGACATGTGGACGGACCTGCAGGCCCTCCACTCGCTGGGCATCTTGGTCCAGGACACGCACGGCGGCAACTACATGGAGGGCCAGCTCGTCGACTTCAGCCGCGCGTGGACCGCGTGCCACCCGGCCATGGTCCCGGTGTGTGATAAAGAGCTGCGCAAACTGCTGTTGGTCGAGTTTCAGCGGTTGGAGGGTTACTACTACGAGCTGGCGAACTCGTTTTTGATGTGGAAAGGAGCACTGCCGCAGGATCTTGAGGACTTCAGCCTTAACCCGGACTGGTATGAGAATGTCCCATGGGCCTACGACTGGCGCGAGGGAGAGTCAACAGGCCAAGAGAAATAGAGAGCAGTTTGGGTGTTTATGTTTGGAGGCGGAGAGTGAAGGCCACTGGCTGGCCTGCGCTGAGCCTCCGTGTTGGCTGTTGATGGTAGGATTAGGCTGACAACCTGGGGAGTTGCCTGGGCAAGCCCCGCACTGGAGCCTGAAGGATTGACTTCCAGGCTGCCTTCCATAACCCCATCTTGAACAAACTTCCTCAGGTGAAGCATCTCTCTCTGAAACCGAGCTCACCAAAACCCTCCTCTACAGTATGACACATGGCACCCAACCTCAGCACCCTGCCAGTCGAGACTCTCTCGCTCATCCTCGGCCATTTCTGCCTGCACTGTAGCAAGGTGCACGGCTTCGACTCGCCCGATGGCTATTTTCAAAGCACTTCGCACGCCCAGGAGCTAGACCGGCCATCATGGTACTTGCGCGACTGCCGAGGGGCCCTTCACTCACTGTGCCTGGTGTCAAGACGCTTGGCTCACATCGCCCAACCTATTCTCTACCACGAGTTCATCTATGGATACGGCGATTCATGGCGGTCAGATCATTTTTCGTGGGACGGCAGGCTTGCCTCGTTCGTGCGCACTCTCCGCGCCCGCCCCCACTTGGCTGCGCTGGTCAAGCGCATCTTCATACACCCTTTGCTGCTTTTCGCCGCCACCGAGGAAGAAGCTCGAGATCTAGTGGGGGAGAATGCAGCCCCAGAAGACGCTGCATATATCCAAGAAGAAGACCCTGACAATTTCGAATTCCCAGCGGAAATCGGCTCCCCCGTAAGAGCAGATATCGCTGGCTGGAAACTTGTCGTCGCACTTTTGGCAGTGGTGCCCAATCTCGAGCGACTAGGTGTCCAAGTCAGGGACCTGCAAGGCGTGCCCACCGAAGCCTCTGCGCTGGTGCGAAGCTTACTTGGTTCATGTGCCTCTCCAGTCCTCTCAAATCTGAAGACCCTCGACTTATGCCCACGCAGCACAGCATCCTCAGGCTTTCCCCCGGAGTTCTATGCTATGGATATCTTTGACATGCTACGCGCCTGCAAAGGGAGCCCATCGACGCTAAATCTTCATGGGGGTGGCGGGTTTTGGGGGATCTACTCATCGAAACTGCGGCTAGACGGCGTACAGACGCTCCGACTTACAGCCAGCAGACTTGGTAACAGGTCCTTGGCTACGCTGCTCCACTCATGCATGACCCCAGGACTCAAGTCGTTTTTCTACGAGGCCACACCACCCACCCGCTATCCCGGCCAGTGTGTCGAGGATCGTAAGCTCTCCCCCTCCCTCCCAGCTTCTCGTCACCTCAGTGATCATCCTATTATCACAATCACCTTACCTCGGCAGTACTAACCAACACCTAACCAAACACGCAGTAAGCGGCGGCAACCACTTCCAGCCCACGACAGCAATCCAGCACCTCCTCGGCCACGCACCCACCCTCACCTGGCTGCACCTCGACCTCCGCTTCCGCGGCGCGACCTACGCCGACATGTATTACACCCCCGGCGAGGAGGACGGCTGGTTCGACATCGAATGTCTCTCCTCGACGCGAACCACCCTCGCCGCCTTTCCCGCGCTCACGCACCTCTTCCTCAACGCTGCGAGCGTGTGCAACACCCTGCCGCCAAACCTCTCCACCTCTTCCAATCCCGAGAGTACGCAACAACAAGGAGCAGAAGCAGAAGCAGACGCAGAAGCAGAAGAAGAAGAACCAGAACTCAACGACATCAACCTCCTAACCCACCTCCTTCCCCCCACCATCGAATCCCTCTTCCTCGCCGCCTCGCTGAAGGAGTGCGTCAAACCTCGCATGGCCCGCGCGCTGATGCACCTGGCCCGCACAGTCAAGGAGGGAACAGAGTTTACACGGCTGCGAACGGTCCGATGTGACAGGGAGATGGTGGACCATGATGGTGGGGGGTTGATGGAGGGGTGTTATCGCGTGTCGGAGGAGTTTGCCTTGGCTGGGGTGGATTTTGCGTGGGATAGTTGGGAGGTGGTGCCCGAGGCGCTGCGGAGTGGGGAGGGGACGCCGGAGCTGGAGTGGGGTGGTTGGGGTTGATGGGAGTGTGTGGATGTGGCGGAAGGATGCTGTTGTTTCCTTCTTGTTTACGTGTTGAAGTTGGCGGGCGGTTTTTTGCTCTCTTCATGTTGGTGGGATTGCGGTGGGAGAGTCAGTCAAGAACGTGTACCTTGTGCCCAAGGTTCTTCTATTAGAAAACGGAGGACTGTGTTATTCGTGTTCTGAGGACATCCAAGTCGGCCGGGGCCACATCTTAGGGTCACTTTGCACCAGCGTCTCACACCCTTCGGGCGTCGTGCTGCAGCCTCGCCGGCTCCGTCTGCCACGCCGACGACGAGTACGTTGAGACTCTGCCTAGCATAGCAAGTCCGTTAACTCACAGTCTCTAGCAGACGTTCGGTCATCCAATCGAGAAAATGCAGAACACGGATCGAAAGCGTTTTCCATTTCTATTGTCGCGTCCGAGTCCTGTGCTCCTCCCCGTCTGCCGCTGCCACGGAAGCCGCCCGGCCTGGCACAGATGCGAGAGTCCCCGACGATCACCAGCTACCACAGAGTGGTTTCCTCATGGATATTTCATCCCTCACAGAGGGTTTTGTTTGACCCAATCCCTCACAAGCTCGTCGTAAACGGATGCAGACTCCAGCCCCGGCGGAGGGGTGAGAGTCGCGGCCTCCCTCGCGATCAACTCCCTTGCCTTCTCATCTCGCACCGTCACCGAGCACTCGAAAGGCGCCGGCGCAACCACCAAGGGAGAGGCCGCTTCAGGTACTAATGTTAGCGGACGAGGCACGTAAAGACAATCTTCTGGGCTTGCTCACTTGTTTCGAACCGGGGAGGGCCGGAAGGCGCAGCCCCGATGTCAAATCCCCAAAGCACTCGGCTGATGACGATGAAAAGGCTCGAGTTGGCGACTTGCAGGCCGGGACAGGCTCGTCGGCCGACTCCAAAAGCGTAATGCTTCTGCAGTGTCGCGAGCTCGGCATCGTGCCATGGGTGGTCCGCGGGAAGAAATCTCGCCGGTGCGAACTTCTCGGGACGAGGATACGTGCCGGCGTCGTGGTGCGCTGCGTAGGTGTTGGCGATGACACTCGCTCCTTTCGGCACCGTGACGCCCCTGTACGAGTCCGAATCGGTCGTGGCGTGCGGGACGGCAAGAGGCGAGAGGGATGACCAGCGGTGCAGCTCCTGGATGAGGGCCTCGACGTAGGGCAAGTTGGGGCGGTCCTCCCACTGCGGCAGCCTGTCGCGCCCGACGACCTCGTCGAGCTCTTGCTGGGCGAGTTGCATGGCCTCGGGGAAGAAGATGGCCCCGCGAAAGAACCAATGCATGGATGCGATGGTCGTCTCGGTACCGGCAGACAGGATCTCGGCGACGATGCCGACAGAGTCCACGTGGCTCCAACGCCCGACGTCAGGCTCAGCGAGGAAGCGGGCGAGAAAGCAGTCCTGCGCAATGCCCCTCTTGTAGCGGTCGTTCATGCGGTCGAAGAAGACGGAAAAGAAGCTGTGCCAGCGGTCGTGCATCCAGTCGGCTCTCTTCCTCCACGGTGCGAGCGGCGCGGGAAGGTAGTCGAGGACGGGCAGCCAGTCTGTGATCCAGGCGCCAGGGGAAATATCTGAGACATCTCAGCATCATCGTTGCAGCCACGTGCAGCCTGAGGTCTTGTTCACTCACGCTGCCAGAACAGCATCTTTTCGGCTCGAATCTTTTTTGGGACGAGTGCATCCGAAGTTTCAAAGCGGGCTCCAAGGCTGTTTCAACCGCGTGATAAGCATGCGTCGAGACACCAAGCGAGAGAGATGGCCTCCACTTACAGCATGCTGAAGGTAACACTGCTCGAGTATCTTGCCGCCTCATGGTAGAATGTCTCTGGCCGAGCGGCGAGATTGACCAGCACGGCCCTGCTCTCAAACTCCTGATACGGCAAGAATATCTTGGAGTTCTGGCCACTCAAAATTGTCTGCAGGACTCTTCTCCGGGCCTAGCAATCGCGTCAGATCAACTTCAGTGCCGGCTCCCGGGCTCGCGAGTTCACCTACCCTCCAGGGCTCACCATATGGCAGTGTAACTCCGCGAGAGTCACCAGTGACCCGATGGGCCATCGACGAGGTCAATGGTCGGGAGTTGTACAAGGACCCCTTTTTGGCGAAGAGCTCGTCGAAGGCATCCACGCTGCTGACCACAAACAGGGAGTTGCGGCCGACACGGTAGGAGTAAAAGTCACCATATCGCCTGGCCCATTGCGTAAGTACCAGATGCAGCTTTTTCCCACGGAGCGCGCTCCAGTTCCCAATCAAGGGGAGGCCCGGTGGTCCTGGTAGCAAGCCTGAGCCTGATGCTCTCAGGCCTAAGACCCCCACCAGGGCGACCAGAATGATGGCCCAGACGATGAAAGACATGGCGACCTGTGAGATGAAAACGAATAGCACTGCAGTGAAGACTCGGACACAGCAAATGAATTTCTAGCTACAGCTGCCAACCACTTTATATCGCACCCTTTTCTTGACACTGACATGATGCAATTCGAATCGTGGTCTCTCGTGATCTCAGCTGCTGTCGAAGACTTCTTCGTGTCTCTGGGGTCCCGCCGCCGTCCCGGCGACAGGTACCAACCAGCCGGCGTTACTTAGAATGGCGACGTCCAAGGACTAGCTTTGCGCCGGCGTTCTCCCTTTTCGGAATCGGCCCATGGGCGACTCCCGCACGCGCTCCACGGCATGAATCACGCCATACCTCCGGCTTGGCCCCCGAGAACATGCAGGCCAAAAGCGCCCTGACATGCAGTACATGCGGCTGGGAGTCGTATGTACCAAAGCAATCAACTGCGTTCTGCATTGCGAATTCCCACCATGGCCTCGTTCCCGTTGGATGATCATTTCCCAGCCGTTCCCAATGTCTGCCTTGGTGAGACAACCCCTACACCATCCCTCTTCAATCTGGCGGGCAAGACTGCCCTAGTCACGGGCGGCAACGGGGGCATCGGCAGCGGCATCGCACGTGGTCTTGCCGAGGCGGGCGCCGACATCATCATCATCCAGATTCCTGGCGAGGTATCGGATTTTCCCCAGCAGCTGGCCAAGTCGACAGGCCGACGCGTCGATACTTACGACTGTGATCTTGCATCTTCCGACGCCATCCGCGAGACTGTGAAAGATGTCCTTGAGCGCGACGGGAGGACCGTGGACATCCTGGCCAATGTCGCCGGAATAAGTGGCGGGTTTGTGCCCGTTCTTGACGAGACCGACGCCCATCGGGAGCTGGTGAGTTCCATGTGAATTTTCATACCAACATTTCCAAACGTGCACCATGAACAAACAGAACCTCAGCTGACATGTCACGCAAAGGTCGTTCAAATCCATTACCATGCTGTATACGTCCTGTCCCAGCTCATCGGCCGGCACTTGGCAGAGCGTGGACAAGGCGGAAAGATCATCAACATTGCGTCCATCGCGGCGGAAAAGGCCATGACAAGATTCTCCGTCTACGGCCCTGTCAAAGCGGCCGTCGCACAGCTTACCAACTCACTGGCCAACGAGCTTGCCGTGTATAACATCCAGGTTAACGTGCTATACCCAGGGTGAGTAATTAAGCCATTCCGCACACGGGTCCTTCTCGTTAGTCACCTTAGCTGATCGCATTGCTCTTAGCTGGATACACACGCCCATGTCCGCACGCAGCTTCGGGGACGCGGAAGCAAGCGCCCGCATCGTCAAGACGGTGCCCGCGGGCCGCTGGGGCAAACCGAGTGATTTCAAGGGTGTTGCGGTATTCCTGGCGAGTGCTGCGAGTGACTATGTTACGGGCGCGCGAATCTACGTTGATGGAGGAACCCACAGCATGTAATAATTAAATCAAGACCATTCAAGCACATAATTATTAGAAGATTGTTCATGAGTTCTTTGAGCTTTTCCGCCATCTCCTATCCATTGCTCCCTATTAATTACTCCATCCAGCCCCTCAAGTCTTGCTGCATGCCAGCACGCCACTTCTGTGCCGAGGGCAAGGTGGGAAGAGACATGAAGGCGTGAGGCACTCCGGGATACACGTGTAACGTGGTCTCGACCCTAAAATTACCCGATGAATTATATTAGTTGCACCATCTTTTGCAGTTCACACCCATCAAGGAGCTGCGTTGGCACTTACCCAGCAGCCCTCAACTTCTCCTCCATCAAAAGACCCTCGTCACGAAGCGGATCAAGACCGGCGATGTGCAGTGACACCGGACACAGTCCGAGAAACTCAGTCGAGGGCAGAAGAAGCGGCGAAACGTCGGGGTCCGTGGGATCAGCTTTGTACAGGTCCAAAAACGACCTGATGAGGGCCGTGTTGAGGAAAGGCGCATCTGCATTGGTCTCCAGCGAGCTGCGACTCCCCTGGAGCAGTTCCAGCGGGAAGTGGTCCGGATGGACGGTGGACGGCGTGCCGAGAACGAGGCCCCGAACGCGGGGGATCGAGGCATCATGCTGCCTCAGTGCCCGACGAGCTACGGAAATGGCCAGAGTGGCACCAGCGCTGACTCCCCCGACGAAGATTCTCTCCAGGTCAATGCCGCGGAGGGCCCCATTCGCCGCAACCCAGCTAAAGGCCGACCATGCGTCGTCGATAGGGGCTGGAAACGTCCACGCAGGTGTGTGGCGGTAGTTGACGTTCAAGACTGCTGCACCGGTGCTGAGTGCGATTTGACGACAGAAGGGGTCCTCCGTCTCGAGGCTGCCGAGGTGGTAGCCGCCGCCATGGAACGAGATGTACAGAGGAAAGCCTGCTTGGGTGTCTAGAGGAGAAGAACTGTCTTGGTGAGGTTTGTACAGGCGGATGGGAATGCGGACGCCGTTGGTGGTCGGGATATCGAAATCAGCGACGTCCAAGCCAGCATCTGAAAGGAACAGTTAGTCCCAGGGGTTTATTCACTGCCAGCTGCACGATATGATGCTTTTCGGAATTCCTCATTCTTACCCGGACGACCGAGGACATCAGCGAACAGCTTCGCAGTCCTGGCATTTGTCAGGTCGCGACGTTCTTCGAGGGTGGCGGCCGCTGGTGGTACTGGACGCTTCCAAGTCTTCTCGAACTGGATCCATTCCGGCGCAAGGCCGCTCGAGTACCGGGTAAAGTCGGCCATTGGAGGGGAAGGCAAGGTGACGAACGAAATGGTGTGCTGGACGAGTGAGATGAGACGATGATGGTAGGAATGATCACCTCAGCATCAGCTCAGATCGCAAGCAGGTGAAGTCTGAAGAGAGTTGTCTGACTACATAATAGCGCAGTTCTATCTGAGAGATTAGCGAGGCCGATTGCGGGATCTTGACGAAATAAGTATCGCCGACATGACGGAACTTGACATTACTGTTAGTAGCCCCATGCTCACTGGGAGCAGGGCTCGGCCTGGGCAGAGGGCTGGCCTGCTTCCAGGATACTCGACTAATTAGACAAAGGAGTTGATCTCAGAATTGACGATATTCTCTCTATTCGACTGTTTGAATCTTGCTGCTACTCTACTACCTGAATGTCCTCTGCGTCGTGCCCAAAGAGCCAGTCTCTCCTCTCCTTGTGCCCCCAGTATATCGGGTTCTTCTCGTCGTCCTTCGTGATCCAAATGTCTCTCTCCCGCTGCTCCTCCCCGTCCGGCAGATGATACGCCTCTTGGAGCACCCTGCCGGCTTTCTGCACCTTTGATGCCCGGGACTGTCGGAGGGCTTGATACTTGTGCAGTCTCCCGGCAAGAGACTCCCTCGTGGTCCCAGAGAGCATCTTCCGCAGCACGGCTGCATCCTCGCAAGCCATGGCCGCGCCGGACGACATGTACGGCAGCATCGGGTGAACCGCGTCTCCCAGGAGAGCCGCCTTGCCGCTTCTATGGACCCAGTTGTCCACGAGGTCCAAGTCGTATAGGCGCCACTTGAGGAAATCCTGCGGGCGAGATATGATTAGCAGACAGAAACAAACACAACGCTCAGGAGGACGCATATACCTTTCCAGATAGCGCTATCAGCTTCTGCACGCGCGATTCCCAGCCCGCGAACCGCCGCAGCAGCTCGGAGTTGTCCGAAATGACCAGCTTGTTCTCGCCCGGCTGGAAAGGGCGGTCCTGCATTGAAGTCTCGGAGCAGCAGAAGACGACATTGTAGACCTCTCCTCCTCGTACGGGGTACCCAATAACGTGGGCCTCTGGTCCGCACCACGAGGTCACCCACGGGTGGGAGATGAGATCTCGCATCTCGGGGTCTGACAGGAGCTCATGGCCCGGGATCAGTATGCGGTATACGATGTCGCCCGTGTCAGTCGGGGGCAGCTCATGGCCCTGGAACTCAGCCCTTGCGCTGCTCTGCACGCCTGATATCTTGTCAGCGCCGAGTTCGGGATTTCAAGGGGTTGCTTTACTGCTTTACCATCTGCAACAACCACGAGGTCGCCACGCACCGTCTCGCCCCCTTGGAGAATGGCGGCTGGCGCGTCCCAGTCATAGTCTTCCACCCGATTTCCGGCCCGTATCACGACTCCGAGTTCCAGTGCCCTCTCCAACAACACCGTGTGGTAGTCAGCCCGATGGACCATCAAGTAGCTGCCCCCAAAATCCAGCTCCGGCACTCCGTGCGGCATGTCAGCCAGCAGGGCACCATTGTCATAGCGGACAAAGCGGTTGCCGTTGGAATGCGTCTTCTTGAGATACGTCGTGTTGACACCCCAGCGGCGCAGAATCTTGAAGCAATTGGGCGGGATGCGCATGCCGGCACCGACCTCGCCAAAGCTGGCAGCCTGTTCGAGAATCGTGACCCGATGGCCATCGAGGGCGAGCCCGATGGAAGCGAGGAGGCCACCGAGCCCAGCGCCTACAATCACGATGTCCAATTTGTTGTCAGCCATAGTGATGCGTGATTGCGTGCTAGTTTCGAGAAACGCGAGGTGGTGTTATCTGCACCCTGCCTTGAGAAGCTCGTCGGGTTTCATTCCCATGGTTTGCCCCCTTCCAGTGTCCATACATACCTCCAGCGCCATCGGCATCTGATGTCCGATATCACGGCCATGGATCACCGAGAGCCCGGGAAGGGGCCCGGCGTTAAGCCTAAAGGGGCACCGCCGAGGACCCCACGGTTAACGCCCCACCTCGGGGGCTTCTGCAGCAGGGGTTCCCCTGACGATCCTGTCGCATCCGCCCAATGGCTTTCTTCCCGTACCTCCTCATCAGGGCCAAGCAAGTCCCCAGGGGGGTTGTTCGGGAGGCGCTTGCTTAGCCCCGACGAGTAGCCTCCATGATGCTTGGATAGCGAGGATGGCGTGCTTGAAGCCTTGGTTCGAGAAACTGTACCAGGCTCAGGGACGGGTCTGGGGTCAGAAGCATCCCAAAGGAGATCATCTGTCTCTCAACTCATCACACTTCTCACCATGTCGGGTCTCAATTTGGTGCATGTGGATCAGGCCTCGTTCGCGAAGAAGAGGAAGCTAGGCCCTGGCGCTTGCAAGAGGTGCCACGAGAGAAAGGTAAAATGCGATGGTGGTATGTCCAGTTCCTTGCATCCCTATCGCCGAGCTCTGGTGGGAAAGTAACACGCGAGCTCGCAGGCTCGGCAGCCGAGGGACGGAGCCCTTGTAGCGTCAGTATTCGGAGTTCCCTTTACAGCTTTTGCCTTTGCGTCTGACGTTCAAGCCATCTCACAGAACTGCGTGGCCTCGGGAGACACATGTCTGTGAGTCGATGTCGATGCACACCGAGACTCGTGTCAGTTTCATGTTTCATGCCCAAGTTCTTGCCTGACTGTATTTTTATTTCAGGACTCATGTCGATGGCCGATCAAGAAATAACCCCAATGCGTCTTTTCAACGGAATGTTGATCCCACATCCAGTTGGCGAAGGTCAGTACAGTACCCGTCATCTGCATATGGATCTTGCTAGCTTCTTCACGACACGCTACTTCTGCTAACACATCCATTTCTCCGCATCTAGTCGAGATGAGCCACTGCAGGATGTCTCCCGTGAGCAAGCCCATTGTGGCGAGCTGTCCATCGCCGGACCCGTTCTCACAACACCTCCATCCGAGGACGCAGGAGAACTCCCTTGGGACGCAAATGAAATGATGACGGCGACGATGGTACGAGAAGAACAAAGGTATCCTGCTGAGGTTCTGAGCATCACATGTGCATCTTCCTCTTACATCCCTCCAGGCGTGACTCCCGGGATGGAAAACTTACGAGTGAGCGCAAGCCGTGGGAGTTTGAGTAACGATATGGCAGCCGCCGCCACCGGCCAACTGTCCCCGCCATATGCCACGATTCAAGGCCCGGCGGAGCCTCCTGCTGCTCCACCTATGCCTCTGGATCGATTCGAGGCCTACGTTAAGGACACGCTGGGTTCCTACGCTCCGTCCTTCCAAAAGCAGCAACAACGAAACCCCATGAACGGACATCAAGGCGGCGGCGGGTTGGACAGTCACACATCGTGGGATGGCGAAGGCTATCACGGCTCCGCCGTTCGACCACTCGATGTCAACATGTCTCTCCGCTCAACACTCGACTTGGAGAAGCAGGTCGCACAACTGGACTCGGCCGACATGGAATATCTCAAGGCCAAGGGGGTATTCAATTTACCTCCGCGAAAGCTCCAAGAAGATCTCGTGGAAGTATTCTTTGCAGACGTGCATCCCACTGCACCGGTCATCAACCGCGCCGAGTTCTTGTCGACTTTCTACGGGAACGGTCATCCAAGTCGTCTGCTGCTCTTTGCAATCTTCACCACTGCTTCACGTGCTTGTCGGAATCCGGCGTTGCTGGACAAGCGGGGGACAAATCAAGGCAGTGCGCAACGGTTTTACAAGGCGACTAGGGTAAGCATGCCGAATATCCCTTGACCTGAGCTCTCGTTGGTGCAAGTATCTTCGAATTGGTGGCTAACGGAAACCTCCAATAGGCTCTGCTGGACACTGGCTATGAGCCCAATCTACTTGTTCGAATACAGTCGTTGTTGCTTCTGACATGGTGGTGGGACAAGAAGGATGACGGAGGGAGGAACATGAGATCCTGCACTACGGACGCGATCAACACAGCGCAATGCTTAGGAATGCACCGATGGTATGTGGAATCATCCGGCAATGTTGAGGTCCAAAAATTCTCATCAAATCAGGGACCATTACCCCAAGGACGACATCGTTCTAGCCCGGATCTGGAAGCGAATATGGTGGACATGCTTCGTAAGTTGATTCCGAGCTTGCCTGGACGCCTGATCTAACAGAGCACCAAGAACCGCGACGTCGCCGTCGCAGTAGCTCATGGACTCCCATGTCTCCTGTCCCTGGAAGAGTTTGACGTCCAACCCCTTTCCGTGGAAGATTTTGATGAGGGGCCGTCTGTCCCCGGCCAGTTGCGGCGCTGGAGGCACGAGCCAGTCGAGGTGTCATTTTCAATCCAGATTGTCAAGGTCGCGGAGACCCTGCACCACGTCCACACGGCTTGCTTCGTCACTCCAAGCCTTCAGCAGACTCTAACTAGATCAATTTCAGAGAGGGAATCGCATCTCTCATTCCTCCAGCAGGCCGGGCAACAACCGGCACCTCCGGGCTCTCGCGGCGTGAAAGTCGCCTTCCCAGACGACTATAACGACCACGGCATTCAACTCTGCCGGCAGTGGCTGGATGAACTTCCTGGCATCTCAAAATACGATGTTGATGATGTCCAAAGTCACGAATTCTTTCCCGGATTTCTCCATGTTCTGTACTTGTGGGTACCTTAAAGCCCCAGAATGTTGAGGCGTGCCCCTGACACGACCTGATGCAGCACGAACGTTATGCTTCGGTTCAGGGAAAAGGCAGTTGTCCGCCCATCCAGCGGCCGAGCCGAGGCTGAGAGGCTCTATTGCCAGGCTCGCGGCATCGCTGCCGCAACTATGATCAGCAAGATTCTGCGCAACGCGAGAGCGCACAATCACATCCTGCGTTTCACAGGCCAGTTGTATGATTGACCGTCTCTAGCCCAACATTGTTCTTACAGGGGACCAGCTAACCAGTCTGGCCACTGGCCATCTTCAGGACGGTAACTCTTTACAATTGTCTCATCTTCTTTCTCATCGAAGGACAGTCACCACGCGAAGAGGTGCGCCGTGACGCGCAGACCAAATACTCGCAATGCCTGCACATTCTTTACGAATTCAGCCAGCTATGGATCAGCGCATCCTTGACCCATCGGCTCTTTGAAACTTTGCAGGCCCATATGCAGATAAGCCCGCCTGTCCATTCTGGCCGCGCTTTATCCTCCTCGGCATCAACCTCGTCCGTCTTGGCCACTGAACCATTCGGTACACCCCTGCCCGGTCTACGCGTGTCAAGCGACATCACCATGTCCCATTTCCGAGAGTATGTTCATTTTCAAGACGACTGCGTTCCAGATCCAAAGCTGACCGCTTCACCAGACTGTTGGAAACCGAGTTCCACTACGACGACTTGAGCACTGTGGGAACTGGGCTGAGTCTGGATCCGTCGAACGGCCTAGACAGCAATCTTCCGTTCCCGGGAGTTGTGAATCAGTACTACCTGGACGACGGCTCTCCGCCTTCACCCGATTTCAGCTTGCCCCTCGGCGCCGGGGCGCCAGACTCTGTGGACGTCGCGAGGTGGTAAGTCGTGGAGTTGGAACGGCGGTTTTTCGTCGAACACTGAGCTGACCCGTGGCTTGTAGGATTGATTTCTTCGGTTTAGGAGAAGGAGCTGCTGCTGATCATGCTCATTTCCAAGTTTATGGTGACAAAGGGACTTTGGCATATTAACGTTCCACGGTGTCGGCAATGCATCTCGGGGGGCTGCAGCTGTGGGGTTCCGGAGCTTTCATGGATGGCGCGAGGTCGCCATACCTAGAGTAGCATCGCCGACCCCATGACACTAAGATCGGGCCAGTGGTCCCGGTATGGGTCCAAGACTGCACAAATATAGTGGGTGAATCAGTCTCCGCATTATCTCATGAGCTCCCAACGCTCTCTTCCACTCAGAAGCACCTCTTCTCGCTCTTGCACCATGTCATCACCCAACACAAGTGGCTTCGTGTCCGTATCAGCGGCACCGGAGATCCAGCTCTTCTACACTATCACACCAGGCCTTCCTCTCGTCCCGGAGAAGCCAGTCATCGTACTCTCCCACTCTCTCTCGGCCGCCACCTGGCTATGGGACAGCTTTGTTGACGAGTTCTCGGCCGATTACACCATCGTGCGTTACGACATTCGGTTTCATGGCCAGTCTCCCCTCTCCCCGACGGCAAACTTTGACTACGAGGCCGGTCACACGATCGATGACTTGGCTTCGGATGTGGTCAAGCTTCTAGATCATCTCGGCATCGAGCAGGCGGAGGCGTTCATCGGCCTCAGCATCGGAGGCGGTATTGGCGTCGCCTTGGCTTCTTCACACACCAATCGATTCCGTCACTTCGTCATCGTTGGCACCCGCGCAAACGCCTCTCTGGGAGACGACAAGATCTGGGATGATCGTATCGCGCTAGCTCAGGCACAAGGAGTACCGGCGCTGGCGAGGCAAAGTGTCGACAGGTGGTTCAACGCCCAGTGGAGGGCCGCAAACGCGGATCTGGATGCCAGCATTGCAAACAAGGTTGGGACTCAGTCCCTCGAAGGATATATTGCCAGCGTGGCGTCGTTGAGGACGCTGGACCTTTGGCCACACGCCGCCGCTATCAGGGAGCACGGCGACGGATCCAAGACCTTGTTCGTGGTTGGGGAAGAAGATGCGGTACCCGTGATTGAGGAGACGAAGGGGCTTGCCGCCCAAGCGGGAAGTAAGGTCATGGTGGTACCAGATGCTGGGCACATCACCCATGTCCAGCAGCCGGGGGCATTTTCCAGATTGGTCAGGCAGGTGCTGGATGGGCAATGAATTATTTACAGCCGAAAGATGATGATGATAGTAGAGCTTGCAATTTCAAGGACAGCTTGTTCTGAACACAACATTCACGCCACTCGATTGCTTGTCTAATTAGTAGGAAGTGTAAGGTAGCTGTCTCTTATTCGTCTTGTTTACCGAGCTTGATCTTGACCGCCTTTCTCTGGTCAACCCAAGCCGTGTTCTGCTCACCCAACCATATGTTCCTGGACGCCTGGACGGCTTCCTCCAGCTCGGTGTACCTACCATTCGACACATAGATTGACTTCCCGTGATAGTCTCCATTCAGCGCCAGATAAACAATCGCTTGCGCAACTTGCGCTGGCTTGTTCACAGGAAGCCCCTTCTCCTGCCAGACACGGGCGACCTTGGCCGTGAATGGCGTGAGCGTGAACCATGGTGCAACGACATTGGCCCTAATTAAACCTTCCTCTCGGAGAGTGTCGCGGAGCGATCGAACCAGCCCAATAACACCGTGCTTGGAGGCGTTGTAGACTGGGATGCCGGGCGTGTCGAGGTATGAGGCCGCGGAGCCCGTCAGCACAAGAGACCCCTTGATACCAAGGCGACGGAAGTAGCTGAGCGCCAACTTGGTGGTGTATATGGCGCCGCGGAGGTTGACGTCGAGGACCACGAGTGTGGGCGCCTTCAGTTTGCCCTCGTCGTCAAACGTGTCCACGAAGGCATCCTCGGCCACCTCGTCGATGCCGGCATTGCTGAGCACAACATCTACACGACCGTGCTTTTCTACCGTCTTTTCAAACACGTTGCGCTGGTCCTCCCAGTTGAGAACGGAACCGTGGAAGAAGACGGCGTTTCTGGGAGCGTTGGTGAGTTAGAGACAGTCTTTCTTAATGGCGGGCTGACAGGAGATCAATAATTACCCTCCCAAATCGGCCTCGAGCTTCTCACTAGCATCGCGATTGGTGTCAAGGAATGACACTTTGGCCCCTAATTCGACGAGGAGTCGTAGTCTACCGAGCCATATCGTCAGTAAGCAACCCTCAGTCCGGAAATGCTGGCTGGCTCATACGTCGCCTCTCCGATGCCCGTCGCGCCACCTAGATACACCAGTCAATACAAAGAGCAGGCTGAAATGTAGGGTTGGGGAGACAAACCCGTGAGAATGACAACTTTGTCCCGAACTTCCTTGAAGAGGGGATCATCGGCCGGAATGTCGAAAGACATCTTGTTGCAAAGTGATATCAATGGGACTGACAGCGGAACCAATTGGGAATCACGGCAACACCAAGCTTATCCCCGTGTGAGACCATCTCCCCTCCTCCATTATTATCATCGATTCTGGTGATTACAGGTCCCTTGCGCCAAGATGCCAGCGAAAGCTCAATGATGCCATCTTCAAGGTTTCAGGGTCCCGATGGCGACATCGACGTGGGTCTTGACCCCATCGCCGAACTACCGAAGTGGCACGAAGGGGCAGCGATCGCACTAGCCTGGATCACGACATTCCTGGCGCGGCGCGCCATTCCTCCCATGTGGCATGGTCCTTTCCCCCACAACGGCGCTTCCTCTTCTGATCTAATGTCGACAGGGATAGCTGCAAGCTGCAAGCCGCAAGCCACCGGTCCCTGATGCCGGGAACCGCCTGATGCGTTCCCAGCCTAGCCTCTCAGCCAATGCGAAGGCAACACTAGCGGTTCCATGATCCGCCGGAAGAGCCAAGTCGCGTATCCTCTTAATCGTTGAGATGTCCCTCCAATGGCGAACATCTCGTCAAAAGGTACTTACGGGTGAGAGAGTCAGCACACTGCCAACATGTCAACCAAAGACTGGAAAACGCCCGACAGCGACATTCTCGCAGACCATTATGTCAACGAGCCCGAGCCCATCCGGGTCATTGTCCTCGGCGCCGGTATAGCTGGAATCGCCTTCACATATCTGGTCAAGGCGCTCGAGAACGTGTCTTTCACCATTTACGAGAAGAATCCCGACGCAGGAGGCACCTGGCTCGAATCCACCTACCCAGGCGTCTCGTGTGACGTACCCGCACACTGCTACTCCTTCACTTGGGCAGGGTATGTGCCTCTTGGATCGTAGTATCTTGCGTCGAATTATGTCCTCTACTGATCATTCGACAGGAATCCCGATTGGAGCAAGGTCTATGCCAGCGGCCAAGAGATTGCGCAGTACTACCAGAAGCTTGCTCGCCAATACGGCGTCTACGAACATACGAAATTCGGACACCGCATCTCAGGCGCTGAATGGGACGATACGGCAGCGGTCTGGAGAGTTTCAGTCGAGAACCTGGCAACTGGCGAGGTCCATGTCCATGTGGCTGAGGTGTTCATCAACTGCGGCGGTGTTCTCAAGTACGTGCATGTGTCTGGCGACAGATATCCGCTTCAATGTTCCTTCAGGGGCCATCGGTAAGCTCACAAATGTCCTTGACAGCAACTGGAAATGGCCGGCCATCGAAGGGCTCCATGACTTCCAGGGAACCTTGGTCCACACCGCACACTGGGATGACAATCTCGACCTCACCGGGAAGAAGGTCGCAGTAATCGGATCTGGCGCGTCTGCGATTCAGGTTGTGCCGACAATTCAACCAGGTAAGCTACAGCCGTCCTCAGAGTATCCTCTCTTCTCTTCTCCTAACCCTGGTATCACAGTTGTCGAGAAACTCATCAGTTTCCACCGTTCCGCGTCCTGGATTGCTACCGAGTTTGCTGGTCAATTCGCCGCTCAGGGCAGAGCCACCATATACAGCGAGGACGAAAAACGCCGGTTCCGTGACGACCCGGCGTACTTCCTGCAATACCGCCGGGACATTGAGCACGGCATGAATGCGAGGTTCCCAGCCTTTTTCAAGGAATCCGGGGCGCAGAAACTCGGCTTTCAGAACGTCTCCAGGTCCATGCGCGAAAGGCTGGGCAACGACGAGGAGCTTTGCCAGAAGCTCATCCCGAAGTTTCCGCTGGGTTGCCGAAGGGTCACGCCCGGGCATGGATATCTCGAGGCCCTGAGAGAAAAGAACGTGCTGGTCGAGACATCGGGCATTTTGCGCGTCACGGAAGCGGGCGTTCAGACGGCGGACGGCAAGTTGCACGAAGTCGATGTCATCATCACCGCCACTGGCTATGAGACCTCTTACGTTCCTCGATTTCCCATTGTGGGCTTGCGAGGCGTGGACCTGCGGCAAGAATGGGCCGAGAAGGGCGCCCGCGCATACTTATCCGTCGCAGTGCCGTCGATGCCCAACTACTTCTGTGAGCTCATTCTCTTGTCGCTTCTAGGCACTCCTACTGATGAACATTTGCAGTGACTACGGGACCGAACTCGCCAATCAGTAACGGCTCACTCATCCCTGCGATCGAACGCCAGGTCGAGTTTGCACTGGCGTTCATCCAGAAGCTTCAGACGCAGGACTTGAAATATGTAACTGTCACCGAGGAGGCCACTGAAGAGTTCAACACGTGGAAGGATGAGTTCATGAAAGGCATGACGTGGTCAGCGGGCTGCACAAGTTGGTATGTACCACATAAAGTCTCGACACTGTGTTGGAGGCATCATGACTTGGTTTTCAAGCTGACTTTGTGAAACAGGTACAAGAACGGCTCGGCAGACGGTCCAATTATCGGTAAGTGTCCTCACCTATACACCCACTTCTGTCTTTGTTTTTGAAGCTGACCAGTGGCTCTCTCTCGCCAGGCCCTTGGCCCGGATCTGTCAACCACTTTCTTGAGGCCCTCAAACAGCCGCGATACGAGGATTTCGTATATAAGCACCATTCGAGGAACCGGTTCAGATATTTTGGTGATGGGCTTGCCCCGAATGAGGCGAAGGGACTGCCACTCGGCTCCTACATCAAGTAAATAATGAACATGGTCCGCGAAATACTCCGTACAGCAAGCATTCCAATATTAATGGATGAAACACGCGTTCTACCCTAGTTTCCCTTTCAAATGGTCCATGAAGTTAACATGAATCACAACGCCAAAGGGCCAAAGACCGCAACATTGAAGTCTGGTGTCGGAAGCATAACACCGGCCACATGTGTTTCTGAAGCAATGAGCATTGGAGCTGGGCTGGGTCATTGGGCCAGTCCCGAAGGCCGACGGAGTGGCGCCATTGATCACTCATCAGCTAAAATTCCCTTCAGGGGGCTAAACTAGCAGGCATCAATATGTCCGAACTCCACAAAGGATGGGGGCCATGTTTAAAGCTGGCTTATGTGGCTTCCCGGTGTTACTCAATTCGGTAACGCCGCCTTTTGTTTCCAACCCTCTGGGTTCTATCCCAGTCATGGTTCCAGATCTCCGGGCGACGGTACGCATGGCATTTCCGCCGCCAGGTTTGTCAAATATCGCTGATTTCTCGGCCATTGCTCTGAGATGATTGCTGCCAATTCTTGCGTCATTGCTAGCGCTTCATGGGCAGCGACTTGAGCCGCGGGCTCGCTGCCAGCCACGGAGATGGACTAGACAAAAGCATCACGTCGTTGGCTGCAAGGCCTCTTGGGGTGAGAGATGTATTATACACATAGATATCGCGGCAGACTTGCATTTGATCCCGACCCTCCCCCACCACCATCGTCTTCATGCAGGGCGCCCCTCCGAGGTTCATCCAGTCCTCATCCGTTCTCCTGTCATCTCTCCATTTGAGCCCACGCTGTCAAGCACCTTTCCGTCACAATGGGTCTCTGGGTGTTGGAACCCAAGTCTGACGAGAAGGTCCCGGGGACTGTCTACATCGAGCGAGAAAATGAAGAGTCGCGCATCAAGACCGCCGGCCTCAAGACGGGCACCGGTCGCCACGCGGGCATCATTCTTGTGCCGCAGCCGTCCGACTCGCCCAACGACCCTCTGAGTACGTATCAACACTCTGAAATCTGGAGACTGGAGGTTCGATCCGGTTGCTGACTTGGAAGCCTCACAGACTGGCCGGAGCGGTATAAGCTATTCCACAGCTGGTTCCTGGCCATCGGCAGCGGCCTCTCCTCGGGCACGGCCTTCTTCCTCAACCCGTCCCACAAGGTCATGGCCGCGCAGATGGGCACGACCATGACGCAGCTGTCTCGCTCCGTCAGCTTCTTGATGCTGGCCCTCGGCATCGCTAGTATCACCACCACTCCCTTGGCTCGCATGTATGGGAAGCGCCCCGTCTTCCTTGGGCTTGGCATCGTTGGCATCATTGGGTACAGCGTCCTTCTGTCACACCCCAGAGACATACGCTACGTTTACGCCGGCCGCTTCTTCTGGGGCTTTTGTGTGAGCGGCCTCCAGTATCTCGTCAGCTCCAGCGTTGGAGATCTCTTCTTCGTCCATCAGCGCGGCTTCCACCTCGCCCTGTGGCACCTGGGACTCTCGGGGGGCAATGCACTGGGCCAAGTACTGGCAAGTCAGATTGTTCAGGGTCAAGGTTACGAGTGGGCGTTCCGATATGCGTACGACACCAAGTTCCCCCCCTGACATGCTCGCCTCCGCTAACGTTTTTCCAGCGTCATTTTCATGTCTGTGTACATCACCCTCCTCTTCTTCCTCATCCCCGAGACAACATACAATCGCGCGAAGAAGTTCGACACAGACGTCCACGAGAAGCTGGCGCAAGACTCGGATGAGGACTCCAAGGTGGAAAGCCAGTCCATCAAAGATCAGCTTCCAACCGGTGAGAATGAAAAAAGTGCTGTTGCGAGCTCGGCTTCGACTTCTATCGGAACCCAGGACCTGGAGGCGCCCCAGACGGAGGAGAAGCGCAAGACCTGGGCGCAGGGCCTCAAGATCTACAACGGGAAGTTCAGCAACGAGAACTATCTGCGCGCCGTGCTCTCCCCGTTCGTCACGTTGGTCCTTCCCGCCGTCCACTGGGCTGCCTACGCGTACGGTCTGACCGTCGCCTTCGCCGCTGCGATCTCGGTCTGTCTCGCCCAGATCTTTGCTGTCGCGCCGTACAACTTCTCGACTGGCGCCATTGGCCTCACGGTTCTGTCTCCCTTCATCGGCAACATCATCGGCAACTTCATCCCCGGACCCGTCGCCGACTGGCTGGTGACCTACATGGCTGGAAAGAACGGCGGCATCTACGAGCCCGAGTTCCGCAACATCCTCTGCATCCCGGCATTGATCACCGGCGCCGCTGGATTCTGGGGATTCGGCCTCTCCATCCACTACCGAATCCACTGGTTTGCGCCCATCTTCTTCTTCGGCCTCTCCGCCTTCGCCGGCGCCATCATGTCGCTCGTGTCAAACACGTACCTGCTGGACTGCCACCGAAAGTACGCCCAGGATGCCTACGCTGCCGTCACTCTAATCAAGGCCCTGGCGAGTTTCGCCATTGCCTTCTTTGTGAACGACTGGCTTTCCAAGCATGGTCCCATCAACGTGTTCTTCGTCATTGGCTCCATTCACGTCGTCGGTTGCCTCTACGGTCTGTTCCTCTACGTGTACGGCAAGAGAGTAAGTGACCTCTATTATCAATAAGAAAAAAAAGACAGTTTTGCTAACTTGGGTTTTCAAAGATTCGTCTGGCCATCGCCAAGTCGGAAAGGATCCAGAACATGCTACGGTGGTGCGGCAACTCGGAGTCGGAGTAAGGCATCCATGATGGTGCAGGAAGGGGGCAATACCAAGACGAGAGGTGGTCGGTGGTCGGGGCGTGCCGACATTCGAAAAATTGATCCATGTTCCTTTAAAACTCCCCCCAGCGTCGTGAGGAATTACATTTCTGTAGTAGTGCTGTGAAGAGTTTCCATCAGATCATGTCCCTGCAGTCAGTTCTCCTTGCAGTCTTTCGGCATCAGGCCTGGCCTTCTTCACATCGGAGGAGTACTGGGACCCAAATAGATGCGCCTTTGGCGGACAGATCGATCACAACGATGACACTTGCCGCGGATCCCACCGCCTCCATGGCGTCAAGATCGGGAATGGACAGTCACACAACTTGTGCCGCGAGCCACCTGGCGCTCCAGGTCAAGAACATCGATCGGAGCTGGTGTAGGATGGTTGGGATGGGTCTGATGAGAGAGTGGATTTTGAGGATTCTGGGGATTCTGATGAGGTCGAATGATGCTGTTGTTGGTTTTGTTTTTTTGGGTGGGAGGCGTAGGTGGCGGGCCCAGCCTAACTGCGGCGGCGAAACGAGAGTCCTTGCGGGTCTTTCGTGATTGAAAGGAAATACATATAGCCAGGTATCTATTGCTTATTTAGAAATCAGAAGCAGTGCGATTAAAAACGAATTGAGCTCCTATTGTGCCTCGCAGGTTCAAATATTCCCAAAGTGCGCTGCTGTTGCTTGAGAGTTCCTTGAACGTCTGTCAAGAAGAATAATAGGAATCACTCTATTGAGCCGACGGAGTCCGATTGTCGATTGTGGTCCGCGCAAGGTGGGGCGTGCGAAGGTCGGGCCACTGGTGGACTCCGGGAAAAAGCTGTTGCTGGCGCCGAACGTCATTCCAAACTTGGTTTAGCGCAGCCGCTGCGCAGTCTTGGCCTCTTGAAGCTCAGATCGCCTCTCAGCTTGCAGACTCGCCATTCCAACATAAAACGTGCCTTTCTCCCTCCTGCCACCCGCCGACCGACTTTTGCTCCCGACTCTGCCATCATCTCCCACCGAAGTCAGCATTACGAAGTAAGCCCACTGCGCTCGCGCGCCCCGACATTCGCCGAATCGACTCTCGACGCGGTCGCAATGGCGTCCAACGCCCCCTTCCAATTCGCGGGCGATTCCGACTCGGAGGACGACAACTTCAATCCCGCGCCCGCCGACCTGTCCGACGACGAGAATGATGCCCAAACCACCCAGCGTGCTGCCGGAAAAACTACTCGCCGTGCAAGCAGCCCTGCTGCTGACGATGACGAGGATGAGGAGCGCCCCACCAAGAGCGCGTCGAAGCGACCTCGCCATGACGACGAGGACGAGGAAAACGATGACGAGGAAGATGAGGAAGATGCCGGTGCGGCAAGAAATGATGAAGACGAAGATGAGGAAGAGGATGAAGAAGAGGAGGAGGACGACGACGATGATGACGATGTCCAGCACGTGAGTGGTCGCCCCTCCCGCTCCCGCTGACCACCAGTGCCTTGGCTGCTGCTCTCTCGCGCTGCGGGCAGGCTCCAAACGCGCAATTTGCGGTTTTATTTTCCCGAGAAGTTGCTGACAGCCCTTGGTAGCGCCATCGCCGCAAGAGGCGCAAGGACCATCGCGCTGCTTTCTTCGATATCGAAGCCGAAGTCGAGGACGAAGACGAGGCCGAGGATGATGAGAAGGATGGCGAAGAAATCGAAGACTTCATCGACAATGCCCATCCCGACGATATTGCCGAGAGCGGCCACCTCGACGATGATCGGAGACATCGCGAACTCGACCGCCGCCGTGAACTCGAGTCCAGCATGGACGCCGAGAAGCAAGCCGAGATCCTTCGGGCGCGGTACGGCAAACGAGCTCCGGCCAGGGGCTACGGCGAGATGGCCGTCGTCCCGAAGCGGCTCCTCCTGCCCAGCGTTGATGACCCTGGCATCTGGGCCGTCAGGTGCAAGGAAGGCAAGGAGCGCGATGTGGTCTTTTCCATTATGCGGCGCATCGAAGAGCGAGCCGACACCAAGGACCCAGTCCCCATCACTGCCGCTTTTGAGCGCGGCGGTCCCAACTCGGTCATGAAGGGTTACATCTACGTGGAAGCCCGCCGCCAGAACGACATCATGATTGCCCTGGACGGCGTGCTTGACGTCTACCCTCGCACGAAGATGATCCTCGTCGAACTGAAAGACATGCCTGATCTCTTGAGGGTTACCAAGACACCCAACCTGGAGCCTGGTGCGTGGGTCCGCTTGAAGAAGCCGGCGAAGCACGCTGGTGATCTGGCTCAAGTCCTCGACGTGACGGAGAACGGCCTGGAAGCGCGCGTGCGCTTCATTCCCAGACTCGACTACGGCGTCCGAGATGACACACTGTCTTCCCGCACGCCGGATGGGAAGCGAAAGCGTCCTGGTATGCCGGGCCCTCGCCCCCCTCAGCGCCTTTTTAGCGAGGTAGAAGCAAGGAAGAGACACCCCCGCTACATCCAAGGCAACCCGCAGACCAACACTTGGACCTACATGGGCGACGACTTTGAGAATGGTTTCCAGGTCAAGGATATTAAAATACAGCAGCTCGAGGTCAAGGACGTCAACCCGACCCTCGAGGAAGTCACGAGGTTTACCAGCGGTTCCGAGGACGGCACTGAGAACCTTGACCTCAAGGCCCTTGCCGCCAGCCTAAAGGACAGCAATATCAACGTTGCCTACGTCCCCGGCGATGTCATCGAGGTTTACGAGGGCGAGCAGCGCGGCGTTATCGGCAAGGCAGTCAACGTGCAAGGCGACATTGTCACTCTGAGGGTGACCGAAGGCAACCTGGCTGGCCAGACGATCGAGGTCCCCAACAAGGGCCTCCGGAAGAGGTTCAAGACGGGTGACCACGTCAAGGTCATTGGCGGCAGCCGTTTCCGCGACGAAGTCGGCATGGTCGTCAAGATTGTCGATGATCGTGTCACTCTCCTGACGGACCAGACCAACACCGAAGTCACCGTCTTCAGCAAGGATCTGCGCGAGGCCAGCGACATCGGTGGTCAGGGCTCCCTTGGCCAGTACTCGCTGCTTGACCTGGTGCAGCTCGACCCTACCACTGTCGGCTGCATCGTCAAGGTGGATCGTGAATCGATGGTCGTGCTTGATCAGAATGGCGACACCAGGCAGGTCATGCCTTCGCAGATTGCCAACAAGCTGCCCAAGCGGAAGACTGCCGTGGCTGCTGATCGGAATGGCTCCGAAATCCGGCTCGACGATGTCGTCCGTGAGTACGGCGGACAGCAGCGCCAGGGCAAGATCATCCACATCCATCGGTCCTTCATTTTCCTTCATCACAACGCCACCACCGAGAACGCCGGCGTCTTTGTCACCAGGGCTGGAAACGTCAACACGATTGCTGCCAAGGGCGGCCGCGCCACCAACCCCAACTCGGGTCCCGATCTGAGCACGATGAACCCAGCCCTCAAGCGGGCCCCAACTGGCGGCAATAACAACATGCAGCCGCCTAAAACGTTTGGGCGTGATCGTGCCATGGGCCAGACCGTCAGCATCCGGAGGGGCGGCTACAAGGCCTTGATGGGCATCGTCAAGGATACGACCGACACTCATGCGCGCGTCGAGCTTCACGGCAAGAACAAGATTGTCACGATCCCCAAGGCCGATCTCATCTTCAAGGACAAGGTGACTGGCAAGACGATCGACATCTACAGCCGGTCTGGACGGGGTGGTTTTGGTGCTCCCGGTCGTGGCGGATTCGGCGGGCAGGGCGATCGCATGGGAGGCAGCAGGACGCCCATGGGTGCAGGGGGTGGCGAGCGCACCCCGGCCTGGGGTGCTTCGAAGTGTAAGTTGGCACCATACATCTGTCAGAAGGATTTCCATGCTAATTGTGATTCAGCAACCGCCCGCACACCTGCCTGGGGTCGTGGCGAGGTATCAGGCTCCCGCACCCCTGCCTGGGGCGACGGCTCCCGCACTGTCAACCCGTACGATGGCAGCCGAACGGCCTACGGAGATGGCAATCGTACTGCATATGGAGGCGCCACGTCGTACGGCGGCTCCCGCACCCCGGCCTGGTCCTCCAGCGCCAAGACGCCGGCACACGACGGCTTCGGCCACGGTTCCAAGACCCCTGCCTACGGCTCCGGCAGCAGCGACCCGTGGGGCTCCAAGACACCTGCATATGGCGTGTCGGCGCCCACCCCGGGTGCCAGCGGTGCTGATAGCTGGGGCTACACGCCCGGCCCGAGCGGCGGATCTCACCCATACGACGCGCCGACTCCTGGTGCTGGTCTGGGAGCGCCGACGCCTGCCGCGCTCAATGCCCCCACTCCAGGTGCCTACTCGGCGCCGACCCCGGCTGCCATCAGCGCGCCGACTCCGGGTGCTTGGCAGGGAGGTTGGGGTGCCGATGCCGCGCCTACTCCAGCTGTCAGTGCGCCGACGCCGGGTGCCAGTGGCGGGTACTACGGTGCGCCGACGCCGGCTGCGTATGGCGGCGCGCCGGAGACGCCTGCGGCATCGGGGGAGATTCGGTATGCCGATGACGATTGAGAAAACCGGGGCGGGGTGGGAAAATATACATTGGTTCCATGAAGTTTGTTCTGGACGTTGGCGTTTTAGGGGGAGGGAATGGTCATCAGCGCATTGATTCATGCAACTTTTTCTTTCCGAGATCAAGTCAATTTGGGCTGTATCATAGACATGCTTCTCACATTTGCCCTAATTTGCTACTTTACTTCGCTGGTTTCCCCAGAATGTGCCTCGGTTTGGAGCTTCGGGTGGGCTAAGCAGACCACAGAGTTTATTAGGGGGCAATGAATCTGACGACAGTGACTATTCAGGAGTGTTGATGCTTTGGAATGAGTGTATTTGCGATGATGCAGCTTCTGTCCTACCTTCGGAGTTAAGAGCCAGTCACTGACCCGCAACGCGTAACAGGCCGAAGAAAAAGGAGAGATAAACGACCGTCAATCGACAGAAGACGCCTCTGTGAAAGAAAAAAAATAAGGAAAAAAGAAAAAAAGACGAGAAGCCTCTCTGGAATCCACACCCGGCTTCTCTTCTCTTCTCTTCCTTTAAAGCTCTCTTCCCCTCCCTCAGTGTCCTCCACTTACCTACCTCAGATACCTACCTACCTAGATAGTGTACCTTACCTCCTCAACCAGGTGAAAAGCGAACCAAGAGTCTGGAACTCAGGAGTGTGCCAAACAAACCAGCAAGTCATACCGCTTGGACTTGCTCACGTCCTCGACGAGCTGGAAACTGGGGCAGACACGGCCCTTGAGCTTGGCGTATTCGCATTCGCAGAGGGTTTGCGGGTTGGGCAGGACGCAGCCGCACGCGAAGTGGTTCAGGCCAACAGTGCACATTTTGCTGTGTTCTTTTGTGGTCTGTTCTTTGTTCGTCTTTTGTGTTGGGGGTTGGGGGTTGGGGGTAGGGGTGTGAGTGAGTGTGTGTTTTGGTAGCTTACCTGGTACCTTAATTACCTTGTGCCGAATTGCCTACTTCGAATCCCGGGGTGTCCCTTCTGCTTACCTTCGTTTGGGGTGGTACTTACCGCTTGACTTTCCTGTGTCTGAGTTGGGTGAGTGTCAAGTTGGGTGGGCACTTACTTGCCTGAAGGTGAAGAGGGGTTGGTGGTGCACGCTGAAGGGTCGTGGGATCGGAAGTAGGCTGTCCTCCTGGGATGGTGGTGGTGTGGATAGGGAGGGAGAGGGAATTGGTTAGGGGCGTGGTGCGGGAGAGGGTTTTATACTGATGTTGGGCATCCAATCTAAGCATGAGAACTTCAGGCTCTTCTTGCGAGCACGTTCTGGTTCTTTGTATTTCCTTTGACGGCCTGTGGTGGCAATGAGGACGGTGGGACAATCCTATTGTTTCCAGATTGTAATTAGGTGCTTTCTTTGACCTTGAGCCATCCCATTGTCTCATTGTCTG
This sequence comes from Chaetomiaceae sp. PYS4301M, assembly GCA_023628425.1. Classification (NCBI taxonomy): domain Eukaryota; kingdom Fungi; phylum Ascomycota; class Sordariomycetes; order Sordariales; family Chaetomiaceae; species Chaetomiaceae sp. PYS4301M. Next base: position 235,733 of record JAMAKR010000020.1, on the reverse strand, counting down.
CCAGGGTCCTATCGTTCTGGGCCCTCTTACTTAGAGTCTTTGCTGTTTTATTCCATCCTTCTCGAGTCCTTTTGTGCAATGAAGTTGACATATCATACCGACTCTCCAGAGGAAACGAAGCTTACCCCTGAAAATTGTGCCGAGGCCCAGCCGTCACCGTTCATGCCGCCGTTCAGAAATGAGGAACGTAGTTCAGAGTGAACCTTGCCATCATGGTAGATTGGTTGGAAAGCCCAAATGTGCATCCAGTAACTATATGCTTCAACCCTCATGCAACCGAACCAAGACCACGTCATCCCTCGATACTCTTAAAGAGAGTGAACTAGCAAGACTCGACCGACGGCCCCGGCGGCGTGTAGCTCGTCGGCACGGGATAGTAGATGTTGATCATGATGCCCGGGTCCGTGGCCTTGTACGCGCCGGGGAACGACACCTGGTTCTTGGGGCTCCATGTGCCGCTGCCGCCCGTGACGGTGAGCTGGGCGCACGAGATGTAGAACTGGGCACCGCCCGCGCTGGAGGCCGAGTGCAGGCCGATGTGCTCGGCACGTAGCAGGTAGTCGCCGTTCTGCAGACAACGGGGAATGGTGACGGAGACGGATTTCGCGCCTGGGTGGCGGGGGTTATGTTTAGTAAGAACCAGACTCAGGGGGCGGCCGTCGGGGTAAAGCAGTGGGGTTAAGGAGGCATACCTTGCGAGGGCCAGGTCATGCTTCCGCCGAGCGTGGGCTTGTCCTGGTAGATCTTGGACCAAACTTGCCCCTTGCCGTCCCAGGTGGCAGCCGTCTGGCCTGCCGGGACCTTGGCAATGTAGAAGGCCATGGGGCCTGGGTGGGAGATGGACGCCTTGGCATTGTAGGCGATGGATTGCCCAGCTGTGACGGTGTAAGTGCTAGGGGCTCCTGTGCCTGGGTTCCGCTCATAGCAACGGATCTGGTCCGAGGTGACGTCGGTTACGGGGCCGTTGCTCTGGAAGTTTGTCGTCGTCCGCACATATTGCCAGTCTGCCGAGTTGGCGATGCTGGGGAAAGTATCTGGCGCTGGTCAGTATGATCGACCATGTTCAGGGGCTGAGAGCTGGGATTCCGTACAATGTGCCTCAGCAAGAACCGACGCAAGCGCCGCAATAGCAAGGCTCAGCTTCATCTTGTTTTTCCCAGGGAGTTGAGATGGTAGAGTCTTCTGCAGAACGATGAGAAGAGGTATACTGCTGTATTTTGCACGGGTTTGACAACACAGAGATTTCTTGAACCATCTGTAGCTGACCCGGATGGCAGCCATATTATATACACTTCTTACACCATTATCGGTCCATATCCTTCCAGAAGAACTCACTCCTCCATCCGTCCCTCGGCGGCTCTTGCGGCATCGTCATGCCAAGGAAGCACTGCCGCCGAGGCGGATGAAGGGGGCGGCGGGTAAAATCATGCCGTGCAAAGCAGCCAGTTGGGTTTTGGCTCGATATTGAACGTTACCCCCGGCCAAGGTGAATTAACTTGGGTCTCGATTCCACCTGATCTGGGGTAGATGAGACCATTCCCTTCTCAGACGGGGGAATCCTGGGGTGCATGCGTCCAGGTCGCAATCGGTTGGTTCTTTCGGCAGTCAAGAGCACGATGCTCCGTCGTGGGCATGGGCCAAGGGGCCAGACGGCACGGCACCCCTTTCATGCGCGCGTTGGCCAAGCAGTCGCATACCGGGTTTCCTGGACGCACCGCCGGCGTCACCCTCTCAGGGGCAAAGACGGCGGGGACCCGTTCCGGTCAAGCGGGATCATGTGCAACTTTGCAATCTCTGGCGTAGTTTGTAAGTTAGTCTCCCACCGCGCAGATAACCAGGTAATAACTGGCCACCAGCAGGCCACCCCCCGAGGTATGTACGTACCGAAACCGCCAACTACTCGAAACAGAATGCATCTCATTCCTCGGTAGCCAGTTGATCATTACAGCTTGACACCATGGTCAAGCTGCGGCATCAGCCCCCCCTCCCAGCAGTCCCGGATGGCACCCCAGTACCTGGACGCATCCTCTTTCGGGAGCGAGCAGTGCGGCGCCTCCCGAAAAGCCACCAGCCCAATATCATAGCCCCCCACGTCCCGTGCGTGCCGCACGTGGGATTGCACTTTATCGTGGTCTACGACCTCATCCGCGCGGGAGAAGAGGTAGAGACGGCGGGCGTGGCGGCCGAACACGGCCGGGTCATTCAGCTGCCGCCGCATGTCGCGGATCGAGGCCATCAGGCCCACGCGCTGCAGCGTCAGCACGGTGGCGACGGACGTGAAGACACCCACCGCGCCCAGCGCACGGAGGGGAAGGGGCGCGGAGGGCGAAGAGAAGGTCGCGGGCAGCGACACGGCCACGGCGCGGTACGATTTGTCGAAGGACGGGTCGCCGGGACAGCAGTCGAAGATGACCAGGGACAAACGATTGTGGAACAGCGTTTTGGTGTCCTCGTCTGTGGTGGTCGAGACGGACTCGGCGAGCTGGATGCCCATGTTGCAGCCGCCGTGAGAGAAGAGGTGGAGTAGAATCTTGCCCGTGTTCTTCTGAAGAGTCTGGGTGATGATGTCCCGAACCGGCTTCAGTTGAGACCGCACGGCGGCGAAGGAGCGGGCTGAGATGTCGAGCAGCACCGTGCGGATCACTATTAGTGTTGGGTTGGGGAACAATGCCCTGTAACCCTCGATGTACTTGGAGATGCGCCGTGTCGTCGCGCCGCCTAGCCAGGTGCAGAGGATAATCAGTGAGGGTCCTTCGCTGCCACACTCAGAAGACTCGGGGCGAGTCGAAGAAGCATTGTCTGCCGGCTCGACTACGTATATGTTGTTGCCCAAAGGCACTGGCACATAGGAAGGTGGAGGTCGAGGGACAGCCGCTGGTTGGCCTCCCTTTGGATCCTCGGCGGGTGACTCGGATCGTCTCGTGGTGCTCATGGTGCTGCGGCAGACCTATCCTGGGGTCAATGGTTTGATGGTACAACAAGTCAGGTATGGCTGTGTGTAAGTGCAGTGTAGTACCAACAGAGGCAGCTTCTATCGGCTGGTGTTGTAACATTGCACAAACGCCTTGTTGGGTTGAGTCTTATTAATTAAAGTGTTGACCTGCCTCGGCTCCTTTATGCGTGGGGCATTGACTTGGCCCCCAACATCCACTCAACAACACAACTTTGCCGCGATCCTACAGGGCATCCCCTCAACAAACCTTGCCTATCTGAGTAGGTAGGTAGCAGTGAGGGGCCACTAAAGTTTAGCCAACCTGTTTTGCTGGCACTGCAAGTAATGTCTCCGGACATTGTCGGTATCAGTGCCGGCTTTGTCTTCAAGACGTAATTCCCGTTAGACTACTCTGGCGCATCCGTCAGATCCAAAACCTCGTTCATTCTATAATATCTTCTATCAGAGGTGGTTGGCCAGGCAATTATATACATGTAAATCTCAAGAATTCCCGCCAACTTTTACAAGACCAAATTGTTCTTGCTAGCAGCATTATGCTTGCAAACATCCTTTCCTCTCAACGCCAACTCAAAGAAGGAATACAGTTCCACAAAGCTGTAGGCCAGAATGGTCGGCAACATCAAGATCCAATGCAACAGGCCCCTTGTAACCCCCCGAAGACCCATGTTATAACTGTCATTGCCATCGCCGGCCACAGGGAGGGCCCAACGAACGAGGACCGTGACAATAAGCAAAAATGCGTATTGCGTTCCCAAAAAGATGAAGCAGATGGTTGAAAAGAGAGAATCGCTAATGAAGAGCCGATCATGTTCGGCAGCAACCATGTTGCTGACCTGAACGATGACGGGGGAAAGCACAGAGAAGATGACGCTGGCGCAGAGAACGAGGCCATAGTAGACGAAGAAGCGAGTGGCCCAACTGATGGACAGAAAGAGCGAAGGCATCCGGTAGGTCTTGACAATGAAGTAGTGGAAGACTTCGCCGGCGCCAATGGTCCATCGGCGAACCTGGAGGGCCCATTCGCGGATTTCGTCTGCGTAGTTGGCGCCAGAGGTCGGACCGTTGATGGAAATGAGATTCAGAGGCCGGATGCGGATTTCACGTCTTGTGATGATGGTGTAGCGGATCAAGGCAATGATGTCCTCCATCTGATAGGCGGGGTGGGTAAAGGCACCCTCCTCCAGCAACTTGACGCTGAGAGAGTAATGAGACATGGGGTTGATGTTCCAGGGAATTAACACTCCCATGAAGAAAAAGGTACGCAAAACACCGGTGATGTCGACAAAGAAGGGCATCGAGTCGCGCTTGTAGACGATGATGGACTGCCAGATGGAGGAGTGGCGGTCGGCGAAATCCAACTTGGAGTACTCGGTCTCCAGCTCCAGCATGTATTCGGGATCGAAGACGGCGTCGCAGTCGCAATTGGTGAAGATGTGCTCGTATTTCTCATAGTTGTAGTCGACATCCTGACGGAGGAGCTGCAGGCCCTGGCGACAGGCGTAGTTCATGTTGGAGCACTTGCCGCTGATCTCGCCAGGAATGCCCGAGGGGTGGAAGGTGACGATGAGACGGAGGAATTTGCTCTCGTACTTTGCGTAGATTTCGTTGCGTTTGGCTTCCTTGTCCGGTGTGCGGCATTCCATGCCAATGATGACCGAGAGGCGGGATTTGGCATCCTTTTGCTGCACGAGAGAGTCCAGGGTGGTTTGTAGCACACTCATGGGTTCCTTGTACAAGGTCATGGCGACGATGTGACGGAGGGTTGAGTAGTCGTTGGCCGTGGCGTCAGCTGATTCGACATCTTGGGCTCTTGTAGTCTTGAGCTTGTTTCGGCGGTTGATGGCCAGTGTTCGACGAATGGCGCAAACGGTGGCTATCAGCCAGATGAGTTGGAAAAGACCGATGATGATGATGAAGACGACGTTGGTTGCTTGGTTGACACGGGGAATAAGAGGCATCCAGATTGGAAACAGAACAAAGGTGAAGATGATCAGGAGAAACAAGAGGTTCCAGCGGACATAGCGGTTGGCTGCTTCGAGTTTTGCAGCGTTGATGCCATTATCTGGGCTGTCGAGAGATGAGGAGGATGGTGATGATGAAGGCACTTCGAGTTTGGCAGCGTTGATGCCACTGTCTGACTCTGGGCTGTCGAGAGTTGAGGAGGACGAGGAGGATGGTGATGATGAAGGCATCTTGGGGGAGAGTTTCTCTCACAAATCAATGGGTAAACAGTTCAACTCTAGAGGGCAGTGTGGGGGGACTTTGTCTTTTTCTGCACATGTATCTGCTAAGTGTGTACGGAATATGTGCTCCTTGTTTCCAATCTCTAATCTTTGGTGCTTCATGATTCAGCTGCTAACTGTCAATAGTTACATGGACAAAAGAAGAGAAGGTGAATATTGAGACTAGTCTCCTCTTGATTCTGGGTCGATTTTATGCGGCTGACTCTGCCAAGTGCGTATGTGCTGGTTGTTTCCAATCTCCAATCTCCAATGCTCCATAATTCAGCTGGCTAACTGTCAATACATGGAAAAATTTGCAGATAGCAGATTCCAGCTCAGCCGAGCGCTCGCCCCGGTCTCAGCCCCGGTCTTCCCTGGCTTCTCAGCTCACCCGGCTCACCCCATTGTCGGTCATTGTCGGTGTTAGTGACGCCTTTGTCTTCGGGACGGAGTTCCGAACAATGCCTCTGTTTGGGGGCCACGAACAAGGGAGTCGATCTGAGACCTATAAACAATGGCTGTGGGCCCTTGAAGAGAACAACCCGTTCTAAGAATAAAGAAACCTGCGAACGAAGTCTCGACATCGGCGTGTATATAAACGACTCTTCACACCATCCCTCTCCAGCCCAACTCTCTTTCCCATCATCCTTTCATTATACTTTCATTTTTTCGACTATCAGCCGAATTGTCTCGAACATCAAATCCGCCAGGTGAGTTTTAACCCCAGCCATCCATCCAACAGCTCATCTACCAGAAGCAACATTGAAGATGTGCAAACTCCGCATCGTCCACTTCCTGATGCACGACGTCCGCATCAAGCTCGCCACCTCCCTCTTCAGCAACCCCGGCGACGGCGACTTCACCTCGCCTGAGGTCGTTGAATGCCTATGCGACCACCACACGCGAGAGCTCCTCGCCGAGAACCACGACAGCACCGACGCTTTCCCCCCGTTTGAGCCCTGCGGGTGCCATGACTGCTGCGTCACCTGGCAGCAGACCGTGCCTTGCCAACGGTATTGGGACGAACAGGAAGAGGTGGGTGAGATCCCGTTCGACGAGCGGGAATGCCTGAATTTCATCGAGGTGAATGAGCACGAGCCGATCAACCTACTGTTGGATAAGGGCATGGAGGGGATGAGCGTCAATGACACGCCCAGATGGGCGGTGTTTGGCCAATTGCCGAGGAATGACCTGCCCGCGTTTCCCATGGGAGACCTGGTCTGGTCGGATGACATGGTCAACGACATGGATGATGCGGATGTCGAGGAGTTGTATGCCGCCCGCTCGGAAGTGCTGTACTGGGCTGATGTACTGTGGGCTCGGAAGATGGACCTGCATGCCGCCATATTTTTGGCATCGACCACGATGCGCAAGCTCAAGCTAGACTTGGGTGACGACGAAGAACTTCAGCACTTTGCCGAAAGCCCCATGTCGTTCTTCTTTCGCTTGCATCTCGCGCGAGGGTATGTGCGGGAGGCTGGGGAGGCCCAGTTCAAAGCGGCTCAGGCGTTCAAGATGATGATGCAGATGACCGGATTGATGCTTACCGCACTCAACAGGATGCCCGCTGTGGGAGAGAGCGTGACCTTGGCCGATGGGCTTTATACCATCTCGCGGGAACATCTTGATCTTGGTGCGCTTGACATACCGGCCGTAATCGATGCCTGCGACGGGCCGTTGAAGCAGGTGCACAGGTTGAGGAAGCGTCTGACCAAGCTTGAAAACATTCTTCGGGTTCCCCAATGGATCAAGAAAAGGCGCGTTCGAAAGGACCAAGGCGCGGCGGTCCCCGCTAGACGAGGCGGGAACTTCCAAGACGCGTAGCTGGAGTAATTCGCTCTATATGATTCAGGTAAGATAGGTTCCTAGATGCTTAATTAGATGAACACCAGATGAGCAGGCTCGACGAATTTCATGGAAGGCTAGGTACCGCTCTTAACTTAATATTTCTTGTTCGCAACTTATTCGGGTATCTGGTTTGTTAATTAGTAAAATGGTGCATATGCTAGGCCATGTCGAAGTGCTCTCAAGAGAAACACCCAAGTCGCTTTGGGCCGTGTTCTGTGTGGTCTTCTCGCCGGATGTCCCTGTCTTCTGTTACCTGTAGGACGGTCGGACAAATCCAAACGCGCCTACCATAGACGGCAGAGTTAGCAGTTGTAAGTGACTCTGCACGGCCACCCTGTGGACCCGAGCTTTCCGCATATTGAGCCAAGCCAGAGAGCATGAAACAAAGGGCAGGGGGCGGGGGAGAATGGGGAGTATTGTGGCAACCGGGACGAGCAGCAGTCTTGCGTCACATCGGTAGTTAAAACACCGAGGCCCATTCCGGCTGGGATCTGGGACCGGGCCCTGGGGTAAATATTTGGGTATTCTCCCGATCTCGATGGTAATGGTGAGTTCAGAGAATCCAGGGAAGTTCTCGGACGCGTCCTTCCAAGTTCCTAACTTTGACATGGCGAAAATCATCAAGCTCGCGGCTCTCTGTGCTGCTGTCGCCGCCCATGGTGCTGAAGGGGCTGCGTCCTTCGCGGTTCCGAGCAAGGCGGGAACAGGAGGATACCTGTACGCGCCGCTCGACCCAGCTCCAGTGGGCATCTCGTTCGAGTTCTTTGCGTTCCCGTCGTATTTCACCAACGTGACTGCCACGAGCCAGTGCCTCTCCAACTGGAAAGACCTCACGGGGACCTGGCCTCCCATCCGAATCGGCGGAACAACGCAGGATCGGGCCTTGTACGATGCGTCCAGCTCCGCATATGTGGTCTATTCGGTTGCAAAACCGGCCGATGCTCCAACGACATTGACCTTTGGGCCGAAGTTTATGACGCTGGCGGGCACGTATCCCGGGAGTGTTGTGGTTGGGTTAAACAGGGGGAAGAACAACATCGACAATACGATCGCCGCTGCCAAGGTTGCCGTGTCACAGGTCAAGAACCTACTCGCCATTGAGTTGGGCAACGAACCAGAGTGTAAGCCAGACAACACATTTAGGGGCTAGTGACAACGAGGGCCGAACAGAAACTTACCTGGCTCAAACTTCAGACTACACCAAGGACGGCCAACCGATCGCGTCCGGAACATGGAACGCAGCTACCGACACCGCCTCCCAGATCAACTGGAACATCCGAGTTGGAAGTGCCATTGGCAAAACCAACATCATCCAAGCCGGCAACTGGAACCAAGCGCCTCCGGAATGGGGCGCCGCGCAGCTCATCGCAAGGGAGAACGCAACCTCGAAGCAGTACGTCCGCCACTACGCGCACCACAACTACCCCGGCGGCACCATCGAGAAGCTCCAAACCCACTCCCAGACGGCAAGCAACATCCGCAGCATGTTCGACGCCGACGTTGCCGCCGTCAAGCGCCAAACCGGCAAAGAGTACGTCCTAGGCGAGACAAACTCAGGTTCGTTCCCTCCAGTCCCCTCTACCCTCACCCCTTTATCATCCACAAACAAACCCCCCTAACCCCCCAACCCCCCCAAAAAACAGTCTCCGGCGGCGGCGCAGCCTCAGTCTCCCCCACCTTCGGCGCCGCCCTCTGGACAATGGACTACACACTGCGGGCCGCAGCATCCAACATCTCGCGCGTCTATTTCCACCACGGCACGGTCGGCAACTGCCAGTACTGCTTCTGGGGCCGGTACAGCATGGGCGCGCCCTACTACGGCGCGACGGCGGCGGTGGCATTCACCGCGGGCGCGCGGTCCATTGCCGCGCTGGACGCGGGTGGGGATAATTACGCGGCGTATGTGAGTTTTGATGGGGAGGGGAGGCCGTTGAGGGTGTTGTTATATAATTCGGATTATTACGGGGGGAGTTGGACGCGCGGGGGACAGGTGTTTACCCTGACCGGGTTGGGGTCCTTGGGGGTGGCGACGGTCAAGGCGAAGAGGTTGACCGCGGCGAGTTCGGTGGCGAGGGTTGATAAGGGGGATGCTATTTCGTTTGGAGGGCAGCATTGGGTCGATGGGACGTGCGTGGTGGGGGGCACCGAGACGTTCGAGACGGCAAAGGTCGAAAATGGGCAGGCGACGTTTGAGATCAAGGCAGCCGAGGCACTGGTTGTGTATCTGTAAAGAAAGACATGCAGTTGTTGCTGTGTTCCATGTTATATCTCGAATATCAGTAAGTTCAATCTGAAGACAAAAGAGCGTCCATGCTCTCCTTCCACCTGTCCAAATTCCCAGCAAGTTGACTCTGATAACGAAAAGAGCGTCCATGTCCTCCATCCACCTGTCCACCGCACGTCAAGCATCAATCCCGCCCAGGTCGACATGCCCGAGTCTCAAGCCGGAGGCAGAGCGTCGCGGGTGGCAGTCCAGCCACTAGAAGAATACGTGAACTCGGTCACGGCCGTACCAGAGGAGCCCCTCTGGAGGTAGACGTGAGAACCCGGCTCTGGCAGTGCAGCTAGGTTGGACGCTTGGAGAGAGGTCTGGCTAAAGCCACCATCTTCCCAAATGCTGCCGCCATCGGTAGCCTTCTCTCGGACAGTGTTGTTAGCGCCGGTGTAAAAGATGCGAACGCTAGGGCTGTTCTCGCTGCCCCACGATGTGACCGCCAATTGCGTCTTCCCTCCGGCGTTAAAGGAGAGGCCACCTGTAAACCAGCCGTCACCATCCTGGCCCCTCTCATAGACATTGAGATTGATGTCCTGCAGGTAGACCCTGAGACACGGTATCGTTAGCGTGGGGCTCACTCCCTGTTCCTGTGTGTAGATATGGGAGCACCGTACCGGACGTGGATGCTGGATGTGCCCCAGGCTGTAGCGGCGATGGGTGTACCAAGAAGTGCGGTCCCAACTTGGCCGCCGGCAGCCCATGTGCCGTCGCTCTGCACTAATCCAACAACGAAACGTCAGTTGCAAGAGCTTACAGCTAAGGTAGACACTATATCTGGACATACATTGCCATTCTTGTATCGTGCCATCCTCCAGCTGGCCGTAGACGCGGGTTTCCCCGGTGCTGGGGAGACGGACGGCTGCGAGGGACGAGCCCTGGTGGAGAATGACGCCTAGATTGTTAAGAGTGCCGAAGACCCAACCTGAGTTGTTAGGCGCCGGTACGGCCTCTTCGAGTGAGCCGGAGTTCCCGACAAGGAACACGCGCTTGTCGTTCGCGCCGCCCCAGGTAGCCGCGACGGAGCCGCGCCGTCTGCCCAAGGCGACTGTGGTGTCCCGGCCGCCCCCCGGACCATACGCCGCCAGTATACCGCGCTTCGCAGATCTCCCCATCGGTGCCCACCACGTAGACGAGGATGTCATCGCCCGATCGCACAGCAGCGAGCGCAGCACCAGCGGGAATATTGCCTGCCATGGTTCACGGTTCACGGTCGGTTGCTTGGTCGGTAGGAAGAAGGGGGTGATTCTGAATCAGCGAGGTTCTCTTGCTTGTTGCTTGTTGCTTGTTGCTTGCCTGGATGCCGATGAAGACTAGAGAGAGACACCCAAGACGGGCGAAGGCAAGTCGATATGCTAAATACCCGTCCAAGGCACGTCTTCACATCCTCTCTATTCCGTCCCTGATATCACATGTCGGCAACATCATGTCCGGTCATACCTTCATCATATCCAAGTATTCAGACACAATGCAACGCAATACGTAAAAGCGCCTGGGCAGTCAGCACTCTAGACTCTTGGAGAAGTCATCTGCAGCCAACTCCCGACGCTATTACCTACGAATATGGAATCTCTCCAGCAATCAGGCTGCGAAGCCCTCTGCGATCCGGCTGCGGTGGTCTTGGCCCAACTGATGAACAATACACACCTCATTGCGATGGTGGCATTACCTCAGGAAAGACTCCCTAATTCAGGAGATTTGCTGACGATTGCACCATGAAGCCCTCACGGGAGGCATCGAGCCAAGCGTGTCATGGTTGCGTGTTGCCCATGAGAAGGCGAATTGCAGGATGGCAGTCAGCGAGGTTTCCCAATTGACACTGGCGCAGGATCCTTCTTCATCCTGGACTGACCTCATTCTTTCAGATCCTTGATTTGTCCCTTGAATAATAGTCCCATCCTCCGACGCTTGGCTCCGGCTGCTCCAGTCAGCTTTGGCCGCCTACGGAGTAACACCGGGTGGGTAAACCTCGGGTCGGGGGCGAACTAACGCTGCTCGCCCTGTTCCATGAGTCCGTGACTTCCGTAGCTCGCGGGAGCCAGGTCGGTTGAGGCAGAGTTGGTCACGGCCACAAGGCATGATGTCTGCAAGCTGTGTGGGAGAGGCGATATCACACGCATTCTTGGGTAGATGCGCTTGCGCGGCGGATGATTCGGATGTCGTCATGCGGGCGAAGACAAACTGGGCCTGTTCAAGCGTCATCCAACCCGTCGCGTCTCCAGAAACCTCAGGGCTAAGGCTGGAAGGAGGTCAAGGGACGAGTGGTGTCAAGGACGGGCGGTGTCAAAGGACGGGGAATGGGCAGCCGGAACCGAGGGCACTGGTCGTGGATTTTGTAAGTAAGATGTTGAGTTGCAGCTTGTTGGCTTGTTGGTTGCGTCAAGAAACTCGAGCGCAAGTCGATAACAGTGAAGACGCAGGAATGGGAAGGGTAACAGTGCTCCCTAGCACTGCAAGGTACCGTAGGTATGTACTCCGTACTGTACAAAATAAGCACTGGCCCTGGGGCAGACAATAATTTGCAAGGAACTTGGAAGGCACGACTTCAGTCGCGACCCAACCGAATTTGGCAACGGCACTCGGGATTTGAACCTCACAATTCATAGCAAGATTAATAGCATGGAAATAATTAACAGGCAAGGACAAAAAGCAATGGGCAAAAGTAAACGTCACCTGTAGGATTCGAACCTACGCTCCCGAGGGAACTGCCTAACATGCTAACTGAGCATTAGCAGGGCAGCGCGTTAACCACTCCGCCAAAGTGACCAACTTGTAAATGTGGAAAATATAAGTGGATTATAGTTGGCGAGGTGCGGGGATTGGCCAGAGTCGATTTTCTGTCCTTCTCCTCCCTCTTGTTTCTCGTTTTTCCGCTTTGTTTTTCGACTTTAGTTACCTGACGACGTTATTCTTCTCGTCTCCTGGTCTTGTTCAGATGCTCCACTTCATATCGAAAACCGTTACAGGGAACACGCTGGAGGACAGCAGTGTCTGGTATCTCAAATATCACTCTCATTTCGGTCATTTCACGAGATCCTTCTCACAAACAACAATGCGTTATGGAACTCAAAAACCCACAACCCGCAAAAACACATCCTGCCAGACCACCTCACCACAGCACTAATTGAACATGCCGTAGAACGGGCACATCGGAAAAACGCAGGGGTACTTGTTGGTAATGGTCGGCTTGTCCTTGGTAAACCGGCACTCGACATTTTCTTCGAGTCAGACGGGAGTCAGCCAAGCGCTTTTCCGGGCCACATGGCAGTTGGGGACAAACAGCTCTGGACCGTGTCTCTTACCACAACCTTCAAAGGCCGAAGTGACCTCATGGCCGCATCGGTGGTGGATGAAGATCCGGCGGTGGCACATCATGGGAGCTTGTCGTGTTGAACAGATGTGTGTGTCCCGTGGATATTAATTAGTGAGGCTCGCGTTTCGAGTGAGATTCGTTTCGACCGCGACTGTCTCTGCCACAGCTGTTTGTTGGGAGTGGAAAGAGTTTGCCAGGTGAAGTAGAAGGCACGAAGATAGGAGAGTATGTTGATGGAAAGGTCCGGCGTCGTTCGTCTTAGTTTCAGAGTTGGCGGTGATGCTTTTGTTCTGTCTGCGTGAGGCGGTCGACTAAGTATGCGATGGCTCCGTTCGCCGAGATAAACCTCAGAACTTCAGAACCCACCAACACTGCGTGAAGCGTCCTCTTGTACTTTGGCGGGCAAGATGGCTTTGTGAACCTGACGTGATAGCAAGCGAGGCAATATCCGCACTCATCGTCTCCCGATGAAGTTTGTCGTCTATTGGGTGGAGTTCCAACCGCTCGGGGCTCCTCTACAGCTCTCGCTAGCAACATGTAAGGGCGCCAAACGCTGGCCCAGAATCATGCGAAACATAAAAAAAGCGGAAGTTCGCATTGCACACCAAGACATCTGGACGGCTCAGTCTGTGTCTCGAGTATCGAGTAGAGAGTCCAACCGTCAAACCAGCCGTGCGCCATCCCTTCGGCGCAGTCCACGATACTGGCAGGGTCCTTCGAGCGCCACCTCTGTGGCCGGTTGTGGCTTTTCCAACCGTCCCGTGAGCACGCTGCGGAGGCCCAGCAATGTCGCCAACGTCTTTGACTGGATTGCCTCCGCTTCGCTGTAATCTGAGATATATCCTCCCAACACCCAATGCCATGCCAAGCTTGGAACTGGTGGGGGCCATAACGGGGCCTCTGTATAGCCGCAAGAAATGCTTGCGAATCCGGCACGGAGAAACAAGGGTGATAAAACGGACTTAAAAGAGGCCGATAGTTCCAGACTTAAGGGGAACGCGCCTCCTCATCCACCTATCTGAGCCTGCATCCTCCCCACTTCCAACCACAAAAGGAGGGGTTTCGGTGCTGAAAGCATGGATATCATAGACAGATATCATATTCCATAAGCCCCACGGACCACCAGTTCCATCCAGCAGGACCCCTCGGTCCGGTTCGGGATGCTGGGTTGAGATCAGCCGCAACCGACCCGTTCGCAGGCGGCTGGCAGGACGCGCGAGGAATGATCTCATCGCTTTCCCCCCATATCGATTTGCGGAGTTGTTCGATAAGTTCCGCCATCGGGAAAAGAGTCCAAGTCCCCGCCCGCGTTGGGAAAGTCCCGAACAGAAAACTGGTCAAGTGATGCGTTATCACCGCCCATTTAATATGCTCTAAAAAGTGTGTGTCGGTCACTGATTCGTTTGTTGCTCGGGGTGGCCCATGGTGTTCATCGTGATGTCAATGCAACACCAGCTCCAGCTGCGTGGTGCAGAGATTCGAAACATCATTCGCGAGCTTCGCGAAGGCTCGTGCCGCTTCTCATGCGTCGTCTCCACCACTTGTGGAAGCCTGCCCTTGTTTCCCACAACGACAATCGGTAGACCCAACCGTAGATATTGCGCTATCAGATGGACGACCCAGGCCGGACGCTGAGATGCCGAGAAGAGGTCGCTTGGAGAGTCTGGATAGTTTGCGCCTCGTGATCCATCCCCAAACCCAATATCGTTTGCGTCCCAGGAAAGGAGCTGTCCAAGGAGGAGGCCTCACGCCAGACGGGTGCAATCGGAATTGGCCTTGCGAATTGGCAACCAATCTTCCTTGAGCAGACGCAAGAGAAGATGACAAGGGCGCACACACAATCCCTCACCACTCCTCCCACCCCCTCCTCCCCACCCCACCAGCACACAGCACCCCAACCCGCGCCGTGACCCCCAGCAAAACACAGTGCAAAACCACCAACACCAAGCTCCTCCGCCACCCACTAAGCAACCACCACACCATCCCACCCACCCCCCCTCCCCCACCTATGCCAACCGACGACGACCCAGGCGAAACCGACCCATCCACGCTCCCCACGCGCACCCTAACAACCGGCACGCCACCTCCCCCTTCCCCATCATGATGCAACTGCAGATCCCCCACCGCCAAACCCAGCACAACAGCCATAACCCCCCACCCGGTGCTATACGGCCAGCAGACCCACGACAGCGAGAGCATCTTGACAGCGAAGAGCGCCAGCCTCAGCAACACCGCGTTCGCACCAACCCAGCGCGTAGCGCGGTACTGCGCCAGCACGGCGCCTTGTCTCGCCCGTTCGAGGCGTGTCGTGGGCGGGGGCATGAGCAGCGGGGTGGTGATGGTGGCCGGGCTGGTGGCGGAACCGAGGTTGGGGCTGCGCTGCGGCGAGCGGGAGGGGGCACGGCCTGCGCTGTGGCTGTGGTTGCTGCGGTTGCTGCGGGAGAGGGTCATTGCTTGGGAGGTGGGGTGGTGGTGCGGTGCTGTGAGGGGGGAGGTGAGACGTTTTGCGAGGAGAGCGCTGGTGGTTGATGGTGGTGAGGGTGGGGTTATGGAAGGGTTGGGCGAGGGACGGTTGAAAGGACGGGGGAGGTCGTCGTCTGTGGTGCTGTTTACGCGGGCGTGCTTGGTGGGGTCTGCGAGTTGGTTAGGGTGAGTACGATATAAATCGTTCTTGTGGTGGGGATGTGGACAGACCTGGGATGGGGGTGCTCGGTGGTAGGGGCGAGTCCAGGTTCTGAATCCTCTGCCCAGAGAGGCCCAGAAGCGGGCTGGTGTTTCTGGCGCCTCTCATCATGCTGTCAAAGTTGGGGTCGGCTCCCATGGCAGCCAGGACTTCGCTTGCAGTGGGTCGCTCGACAGGGTTGACAGAAAGGAGCTTCTTCAGGAGTTGGTATAGTTTTGGTGGCAGGTCCGGCCGCTCCCTCCTCTCGTCTTGGAACCCCTTCCAGTGGGAAATCTCGGCGCGGAGCTGATCAATATCCTCTAGCTCCTCGTGGACCGCGTTGGCGTTAACGTAGGGCAACCGGCCAAAACACATAAAATACAGGATCATGCCGAGCGAAAAGATATCTGACTTGGTGGTGAAATTGCCGAAGCTGCCGCTCTCATCCCGCGTCAAGACCTCGGGCGCACAATAGGAGATGGTACCGGTCGATCCCGTCGACTTCCGGACGGCATTTTCGGCCTGGACTTCGCCAAAGTCACTGATCAGACATTTCAGCTGGTTCCCGTCGCGGTGCAGGAGACAATTGCTCGGCTTCAGGTCTCTGTGTATGTAGTTGGCGGCATGGAGGTAGGCCAGGCCGGAGGTAACGTCCTTGAACAGCGAGTAGATCTCTTCGGGGAGAAGGCGCTTCTGGAGCTGGGGTCGCTGTTCAATCTGGCCCCTGGACCTGCGGCGCATTTGGGCCTTAAGCTCTTCCT
Source organism: Chaetomiaceae sp. PYS4301M (assembly GCA_023628425.1). NCBI lineage: Eukaryota > Fungi > Ascomycota > Sordariomycetes > Sordariales > Chaetomiaceae > Chaetomiaceae sp. PYS4301M. The sequence continues at coordinate 219,702 of JAMAKR010000020.1, read as the reverse complement.
TTGTTGCCTCCTTTGGCACATCTCCAATGACGTATTGCAGCAGGTCCCCTCCATTGCAGTACTGCTGGAGGATGAAGGCGCATGCAACGCTCGGGCCGAATCGCGTAAGTTGAACGTTCTCGAGCCAGACGTGGCGATACGAGACTAGATTGGGATGTGCCAGGTTCGCGAGCAGCTCCACCTCGACGAGCACCTTCTCTAGCCAGGCGTGATCGTCTCCAACCGGAACACGCTTGCAAGCAAAGTGGCCCAAATTGCAACCGTCGATTTCGTGCCTCACCAGCAGCACCACACCCTTGCCGCCTCTACCGAGCTCCCGCTCCTCGATGAAAAATGTGTTGAAGTAGTTTGGGCTGAAGGCTTCCCGCTTTATACGGCCACCGCTGGGCGGGGCGGGTGACGTGCTCCCAAAGTCGGCGGGCAGCTCCCCGGCGTTGGCTTCATCCTCGTCGTGGACAACAGCGGGTAGGGGCTCGACGAGTCGGCGGATGGGACTGGGGGGCGGGTGGGATGGGGAGACATCCCCAGCATCGTGGCCCGCGCGCAGCATGCGGAAGTAATTGGGGTCGACGTAGGTTTCGCCATGGTCTGTGTTCTCGTAACGCCTGTCGGGGGAGGCCGGACGGAGAGGCTGGTGGCAGGTGGGACATTCGTGCAGCTGGAGACCGCGGATCTCGAGCCGCTGCGAGTCAGGATCGCGCACGACAATGGCGTTGTGATGGCGGCTGCGGCAGAGCGAGAGGTCAGTCAACAAGGGAACAGCGGAAATGGAGCTAATTTAGTTCCTCCTGTCGAATGGGTTGCGCTCATCGAAACTTATTCTGGGCGCGGGGGAGGGGGAGAGGCCTTGGGATGGAACGGACTTGAAAGTCGGGGGCCTCGGGGAATTGGAATTGGGGAATGACGTACAGAACAATCTCGCGCCCTTCGCGGGGATGATATGGAACGAGCGACATGGCGGACCCAAAACGCCATCAATTTGTCCTCTCTACATCCAAGCTGTCCATGCTGGCATCAGGCTGCGCCCGAGTCAATTGCCAGGGATACGAGGATGGGATGTGCAATGGATTCTTTGTTGGGTGACAATGGAAGTCCGAGCAGGTTTCAAGGTGTTGGTGCTCACTGACCAGGCCACTGAGGGACCCGCTGTTTCAACTGCTAACGACGTCAACGCGTGTCAACTCGCACAGACATTTTGCCGCGAAGTCCCTCCCATCTGGGCTTCTGAACCCCAGATCCAGATTTCTTGGCGGGCAGGGGCGGTCACTCCGGCAACAAGGTCTCAGTTGTTCCCCTGAATCTGAGGGGACAGTCAACAGTCCACACATATAGAAGACGGCAGTTTATTCTTTGTTCTCTCTCGTATTGTTTTCCTCCACATTTTTCTCAAGAATTTGGTTTAGACCGATCGAATCAAAGCTGTATTTCATCAATTGAGTCCCGCTCGACACATGTAAAAGAACCGGCAATACCTCTGGCTCAGGTCGTGAATTATCGCAAATAAAGGTAAGTGGTAAATAGAGGGACGGAGGGGAGTTTTTATTATGAAGATCGTTTAAAATTAGCGTTTGTAACTCGGGGGAGAACAGCCCGGCATGTGCATTGCAGGAGAGGTCAGGTATGACACGCAAACAACCCCCATCAAGCGCAGCAATCATCACAGAGAACGGTTTGTAGAGTCATCAATGCAGCAACTAGTTACATGCCGCAATATTGAGGTTGTGCTACCCCTCCCGATATTGATACTGAGATTATAGAAGTGAAATTCAGGACCCTCCGGCCACGTTGTAATAACGACACTGGACATAACGAACACGCCGACATATGTGTGCTATTACATGCCCAGTCCAGCATCACTGTGACGCTATAAACAAGCTTGATGGTCCCAGGTCTCATGGACAAGTCAGGCTGTGTGGCTGACGCTGATTTAACCGGCTTCTGTGTGCATCCGAAGGTTTCATCGGCTGTTGAGCGCACCGTTCCGCTGAGGGGATGGCCCCAGAGACCGGGATTTGTGTTGCTGTCAAACTGATAATGCAACGATAATAATAGACTTTTACTGCCCTCAGATCAGGAACAACAATTGTCATGGAGGAGCGGGGAGAAGTCAGCCCACGGGTAATGCCCCTTGAGCCCCTTTACGCTCCAGACGGAACACCATTGCAACAACTTTCGACGATCTAACAAAAAAAAAAAAAAAAACTCAGCCCTATCGACTGATACGGACCTTGTCTTGTCCTTGTTCTCAATTTTTTACATCCAGCTAGACGGTTGGCAGGGGCTCCAGGAGTGGTCTGCATTCTGAGAGGTTGCATCCTCCATTTCGATATAACAACCCCCCCAAGGTGAAGATGCTGCAGCTGCCCTTTGCTGTCAGCTTGAGCTTGATATTGAAATGCGACTCGCTGCCCGGAGAACCATTTGTCTAGTTCTAGGCGAGATTGTGAATAGATTGACTGGCAATTAGGTATCGGATGACATCCGTGTCGAGATGGGTTCCTTATTCTGTCCACCCTGGATATTTGACGACCTCTGCGGTGTATAAAGTCTACCGCTCGTTGCCCTCCCAAAGCTTCTCCACGAGCCACTCACCAATTCCGTGTCTGGGTTCTCCGCAACAACATGAAGGCCTTTGCCCTGCTTTCCGCCCTTGGCCTGCTCAGCGGAGCCGCCATCGCCCAACAATGCCCAGGCAGCTGGTATCTAGAGCCAGATGACTGCATCTGCATGAACAGCCGGGACGGCTCACTGTTGAAGACGCAAACATTGGGATGCTGCAAATCAATGGGTTACAAGACCTATGACAACGTGAGTGTTGCGCGGATCGTCGACTCGGACTTGGGAACGTTGCGCTGACCACACATTTCGTGGTGGATGGGATGGCCAGATTTGCGCAGTGGATCATGAGAAACGGCAGGCGTTCAAGGACTGCTGCAAGAACTTGGACCAGGAGAGTGTCATTGGCCATTGTCGCTGACCGCTCAGGGATGGATCAATCGCGTGGACTCCATGTATTGTAGCTCCGCACCAGGCGTGTGCACTCCTGTACACTCGTAAGCTTTTACAAGACGGAAGCCCGCCGGCAGCCGGGGAAATCCAAGCCAGCAGTGAAATGACCGGACAGTTTTGGTGCTTTGATGAGCAGGGAAGAACTTGGAAGCAAAGCACCGAGGTCGGGGTGTTGCGAAGGTCAATTTCTTTGTCAGCCCCACCATTGCCAAGGCAAGGCAGTCGCACAGAAAAAGCAGGTGGAGACTGGTGGACCCCTGGCAAGTTCGTCCCAAGCAGAAGTGTCTGTGCCTCCGGGGCCGATTCCGTCCTGAATTTTTGACCCACCCGACCAATTCCGTCTCCAGCCTGCCCTGCACGTTCCCAAGACGCGCTCTCCGTCTCTGCACGCAACGGACCCAGTCCCATCTCACTCCTCGCGTGTAAGTTGACGAGATGATAGTGTTTTGCTACGAACCCGATACTGAATTGTGTTTTCTCCTCTAGGGCGTCCGTCTTCTTACCCCCGCCGTCCTTCCCATCAATTGCCCCGGTCTCTCGAAACGATGTCCTGGCTTCGATCGGCGGGCTCTCCGCTGGGCCACCACACCACACATCTGCTGCGTGGAAGCCTGCTGGCACCTGCTCGGGGAGCCCCATCATCAGCAATTCCCCAGGCTCGGATACCAAAGGGTCGTGTGACGCAGACATCGGGTCTCGCCAGCAGGTGGCTCAGCACGCAAAAGGCTCCGAAAAACAGCGGGCAAGGCTCGAGGTTTACAAGATCCAGCGCGTCACCAGCAGAAACACCAGTCAATCCAGTAGCCGAGCATATCCAGCCCGAGACCGTCGCGAGGAAGCCAAGCGTTCCCGAAGTCGCGGTGCCGACACGCCCTGTCCCTCGTCCTCAGGCCAGTTCACGCGAGACTCCGCCGCCGCGAAAGCCCGTGGATATCAACAGCAGAGAATATAAAGAGGCTGCGAGCAAGTATGTGCGATTCGTCGTGGCGTTGCCGATTCTCATCGTAACGTCGTACTTCCTCTATGAAAGACGTGAGTATTTCTACCCAGCTACAATCGAGACCTGACCCTGACACAATCGGACAAAGTCGGCCCCGATTTCAAGATGCGACAGCTTGCTGCCGCCTCACCTCCTCCCCAACAGCCTAGCCGCGAGAGTTAGCAATGGATCATCCCTTGATCAGCGGAATCCCAGGATAAATCCCCCCCTCTCTCTCGGAATCTAAGTGTCGTCGATATCGAGCTGTGAGATATCGTCTTGGGAGCTGGGCGGACAGACTCTCTTGTTGGTCCCTGTTTCTACTCAGCGCTCGTTGCTGGTCATGCGCTTCGCTAGTGCGGTAGCCGGCGATAAGAATCCTCGCTTTCATCAGCGGCCCGGCGATAACTCGCAGACGATCGCTCTCCACGAACTGCCGCGTTCCAGACACGCTGATGCGAATGTAGTGTAAGCCACACCGGAAACAACTGGAAACTAACACACCAGGTGTCTGGCTACCAATCTGTCGACGTTGTCGGCAGGCAATGCGACAACTTGGGGGGCGTGCTGCTGATCTCTTGTGACGCTGCCGGCCTCACTACTGGACGCCGGCACCAATCCCGATTAGGGGCGTTGTCCGCCAAGCGTTCATCCCCTCATCCCCTTGTTGGGGGCAAGCCCCTTCAAGCCCTTCATGTCTTCCCCAGACCCTCTCATGCGGGGAAAATTTAACCCCACACTGGGATCCCTCGACGGTTCTGGAACTCTTGTCGACACTCGGTCGCCAAGATTGATTCCATACAGAGACACAAAAACACCTCACTGCATTCTTACCGAACGGCACGGGAGTGAAGCAGGGTTCATCTGGGATTAGACGAAATCCAACGTTGGCCAAAATCTCTCATTTGCAGTCTTCACCTCTCATCCCTACCTTGCCACGCTGAGGATTCCATGTCTCAAACACGGTGGGAGACGCCATCGCTAGCGTCAAAAACAGAACCTGGGGAGGTGGACCAGCCAGACCAGTCCCGATCTCTTGTGACCACTCAAAGGATTCTGCCAAGGAGCGAAGGCCGGATGGGTGATTTTCGGCGTAAGTAGCTAACAGCTGGGTTGGAACCCAATGGCAAGTGGCTGGAGGAGTCCAGATGACTCGCCTCCAGTGCTTGCTAAGGCATTACACTACTCAGCCGAGGACCCGCCAAGTTCCGATATGCCACAACGGTTTACCCACCATTGCCGAAGAAACCATGCAGATCTGTTCCGTCTGTCTTCGAGAACCACGGGATATCACCAGGCGGGACGGCCGGAGTTCACCTACACGTGCACAAGCAGCACGGCAAGTTTCCAGGCATCTCCCATCTTTCATCCCATCCGTCACAACAGACGGAACCCTGTGGGAGCGTCAGGCCTCCCCCTGAGGCCAACTTGACACGGACTGCTCCACACGAGGGTCTCCAATAAATCCCCATCTTGTCTCCTCCCATTCTCCGCATTTTTGGTCTGGTGGGGCCCGTGGGCCCGACCTTTGTTGCCGACTTCAGGCTGGACCAGGATAGCTGCGGGGGGGCAAGGGCTGTCATTGGGCCCCGCCGGACACACCGTCATCCTGGCCATTGGCGAATCGGCGTGCAACATCGCTGTGTCTCGCGGAGCGAATCGATTTGCCGCCTCTCTGGCTATGTCCGAACCCCCGAAGAACGGTGCTCGAGCCAGGCCCCAGAGCCGTCGAAGCCATCCGCCACGAGGCGGCTAGCGGCGATGCGGCCTAGCGCGGCCTTGAACTGCCACCGCGCCAGCACTCTGCCAACACGCCCATCCTGGCCAGCTGGACTCTATGTGGGCATGGTGGATTCTCTCGAATCTTGACGGCCCCCCAGAACCCCGGGTTTTTTGCTTCGCAAGTGTGGATTTGGATGACAGTCTATTGGGATTGACGGGGCCCCAGTTGGACCTAGTCAACGCTGTCCCGATGCCCTGTCCCAGCAAGGCGGGCCTCGGATGCAATCGGTGACTGCGGGGTGCTTGTAAGCTGCCCCTGCGAGAGTGAGCATGCTCCATCTTTTCGGCACGGCTGTTGCCCACGGCGCCGCCATGGGAAACACATTTAACGAAGACGGGTCCGCTCGCGTGTAGCCGTCGCTTTGGATTCCACCATTTGCCCTCTCTCTTTCGCATCTCTGCCCTGCCTCTTGCCCCCCCACGGTCGGCCTGACTCGCCAGACTGTTTCACAGACATCCCTGTGACAAATGCCTGTGTAGATCGCCAGCCAAGGGCATAAATCTGCAAGTTGTTTTGATTCCCTCACCGCCAACACATTGACGCACATCCGCCACACAAAATATCATGGCAGCGGCCACGTTTTCAGGCGGGAAGCGGAGATCACGCTCCGAGGGCGAGAGCGATAGGGCGGACTCAGAAGAGCACTCCTCCAGCCCAGCCCCTTCGGCTCGCTCCTCCAGCAAACAACAGGTCCGCCATCGCGCCTCGATTGCCTGCGCATCCTGCAGGGAAAGGAGGATACGGTGCGTTGTGAATGAAGGGGAGTCCGAATGCGCCCAGTGCAGGAGGACAGGGTCCGCATGCATCATCAAGGACGACGATGAGAGAAGACGGTAGGCTGCTCGCCCTTTCCCACGATCTAGCCTACTTTCTCACTGACAACGGCTCATCTGATGAACAAAAAGCCCGATATCTAAAGCATACATGTCATCCTTGTCAAACCGGATCACGTTGCTAGAAAGCATGCTCAAGGATCGCGGCGTGGCTCCGCCGCCAGCGATACACCCACCCAAGACGAGGCAGGAAGCACAAGCGAGGCAGCAACAGGAACAACACCAATCCGAGGCCGAGAGATCCAAGAGTTCCGAACCGAATCCCTCTCCATCGCTTAGACAACCTCCGACGCCGCCAGGGTCGGGAGATGAGGACGTCGTCATGGTCGAGGCACAGCACCAGAGGACTCTCAGCTCAAGCAGCCACACAAATTTCGCGCGTCTAATCGATCCCCTGTTACTGCAGGATGTGGAACCGAAGAAGGAAACGGGGACACGCCATCTCCTATGCACCAGAGGAAGCTACCTTTTTGACCAGACGGTCGGGAGGTCAAGGTTCTTCGGGCCCACTGCCAACAGCCACGTCTTTGCCAAGCCCATCCCCGGTTTCGCTCATCAAGAGCGGCCAGATCAGGCGCACAGCGCGGAGCTCCTCATCGGATCTCTTGCGCCGGATACCTACGACCATCTGATGAGGTGTTTCTGGGACAACTACAACTCCTGGCAGCAGGTGGTTGACGAAGCCGCCTTCGAGGCCGGACAGACTGCCAAGGACTCTAGGTTTTACTCCCTCTTTCTGCACGTCGCCATGCTTGCTGTCGGCTACCGTTATGCCGACTGGGAGAGGGACGACGTGAAGAGCATTACCGTGGACAACCGGCAGAGCACCCTGCACACCGAGGCCAAGGCCATGCTGCAAGGCGAGGTCGAGCGCCCTGGCGGTATTCCCAGTGTTCAGGCTCTCCTCATGCTGGCCGACTTGGAGTGTGGGATTGGCCGGGATACTACCGGCTGGATGTACTCAGGTAAGGCACACCCGATATCCTCCTAAACAAGCGCGGGTACTAACAGCTCGAAGGGATGGCGAACCGGTTGGCTTTCGACATCGGACTCCACGTCAACTCGAACGGGGCCGACATCTCCGAGCTCGAAAGACAAACAAGACGCCAGGTCATGGCGGCATGCGTCATGTTCGACCGGAAATGGGCCCTTCTTCTGGGTCGTCCCACGTCCATCAAGGCCCAGGATGTCGCCGTCGACGTGCTGCCTAGGGTCCCCGGGAAGCCCGTTGCGGACTCAAGTTTCGGGGTCGTAGCGACGCATGCCGCCATCAACCGGCAAATGTTTGAACTGCTGGAGCTCGCGGGCAAGATCTGCGACTTCCAGAACTCGACCTACGGCGCTGCCCACATCTTCTCGACAAAAGCGGCGGAGGACAGAGCCTATCTGCACTTCATCGGCCTTGAACGCCTCTTTCACAACTGGTACCGCAGGCTCCCGGAGAACCTGACCTGGAAGCCGGTGAACATCAAGTCCGCTTCCCTGGGCTTCTTCGTGTTGCATCAGCAGTTCCACGTGTGCATGATTCTTCTTCACAGGCCCTGGGCCAAATACGGGCCCATGACCCTGGACGGCGCCATAGCACCCCGCTACCCCAGCCCCGACTCCCCCGGTCATGAGAACGGGACGAGCCATCTCCCAACGTGGATGGCACCCCTTCCGCATCACGACAACAGGGCGTCCATGTCGCGCAGCATGTGCACACAGCACGCCATTCGGATTGCGCGCATCTTTTGGCACTACCGCCAGCGCTTTGACGGCCGACGGGTTGTGTTGACGGCAATTCAGCACGCCGGTACCGCTGCCCTAGCGCTGATGGCTGCCCTGGCGCACAAGAGTGCCGAGCTTGACCACCACAGCAACCTCCGGTATCTGCAGGTGCTCTCTTCCGCCATCTACGACATGAGCCACTTGTATCAGCCTGCCGCAAGGATGTATCAGCTGCTCAAGACCATGCTCGTCGAGATCCGGGCCGAGATGGTCAAATCGGGTGGGTTTGATGTCAGCACGTTCGTTGGCCGGTACCAAGGGACCAATACCGGCAACATGGTCTTTGGGAACAACCAGTGGGCGACGGGGCCAGAGAACAACTGCGCGCCTGCCGACAGGCTTGAGACGATCCAAGAAGAGGACCGCGCCACCAAGCGCCGGCGGCTCTCCAGCCTCTCCAGTGTGGACTTCTCATGCGTCGCTCCGTCATTTCTCAGTAACAGCCACCCGGCCTGCCCATCACCTCCGGAGTCAGCCCGCAGTCGCGAGACCACTGACTTCAACGCCCCTGACCAGGCTGCGGGTGAACCCGGTTCCTTCGACCTTGACTTCTTCCACGCCTCCTTTGTGGATTTCATCCATGCCGGCGGGGACGCCGTAACGAACGAAGGCTGGCCTTCGGACGTGGCGCAACCCGCGAACGACGAAAACTTCGTTCCTATGCTGATGCCAACCGTCTCGGGAGATCTTTCTCTCAGCTGCGCGGTCGGCCCGGCGGCCTCGAAGCCTAACAACGAGGCACCTGCTGCGGCGGCCGCTGCAACAACCACCCCCACACCCGCCGTGGACGACGACACAGCAGTAGACAAGACCATCGAAGACTGGCTCGCCGAGCCCTCCAAGCCCATACAAGCCGACACACCCCAACAACCGGCCGCCGACAACACCACACCTCAGCCAGCAGACTTCTCCACCCTCGAACCCCAATCCGCTGGCATGGGCCTCCCGCACCCGATGGAACCCCGCAGCAACCTCTCCCACGCAATCGTCGACGGCACCCCCATCTGCCGCGACCCATCCATCCTGATCATCGAAACCGAGCTCGGCATCTTCGATCTCGGCCCGGACACCATCCCCGCCCCTCCCACAACCACCACAACCACCAACACAACCACCACCACCTCCTCCTCGTCGTCAGCCACAACCACCGATTCCACCACCCCCCTCCCCCTAGACGCAATGGAAGCCCTAGACTGGTTCACAAGCCAAACCACCCCCAGCCAAGCCCCGGCACAGCCCGCCCAAGCAGGCGGCAGCAATGCCGGGGAAGTGGACGGGCGGTCGGCGACGGCGCCGCCCATGACGCCTGTCACGCTGGACGAGCTGGTGCAGAGCGTTGAGGAGGCTGTGGGGCTGGCCAGGGCCCGGGCGAGGGCCGCGAGGGCTGCTGCTGGGGGGTCGGTTTCGGGGAACGCAACTGGTGGTGCAGGTGGTGCTGCCGTGGAGTCGTCGCCTGCGGTGAGGAATCGGGAGTTGGATTTTTTGGTGCTTTGATGTGATGTCTTGTGTTGTCGGGTTGTGGTTGATTAGTCTTCTCTTCTTCTTTTCTTTTTTACTCTTTTTGGGGAATTTTCTGTGCTGCGGTGGTGTTGGCGGAGCGAAATGTTTTGATGGTGAAGAAGGGTTGTACGTTGGGCAAGGGGGATTGTGGTATGGTGTGGGTTGTGGGTTGTGGGTTGCCACATAATGATCATGTTTTAGACACGTCCAGATGCCTGAATAATGTATAGACGGAGAGAGAATAACAGAGAAGAAGATGATGAACCAACTTTGCCAGTTTAAGCCTCGAGATGTCTGCACTCTGCCTTTACCCAAATGCTTGCTGGTGGTGATGGTGGTGATGGTGGTGCCCCTGAATGTCCAGGGTTAGGGTTAGAGAGTGGGTTGCTGGGAGCTGGGAGGATTGGTGCCTAAAATCAGAGCTCCATCATTCGACGCGCTCACCCCGGGCAGTCACCAACCACGACTGTGTTTTCTTTGTCATCGTCTCTCTCTGACACACCACCTCGATAAACCACTGTCATTCATCTTTATTTTTTGTGTCTTTCACGACGTTTCATCATGCCGCGACAAGACGTCACGGAAAATGAGATTTCTACCAAAATAAGCGAGGTATTTGCATCATCCAAAAGATTGAGCCCACCTCATGTCTTCTCAAAAATAACGATCCAAGCTTGCTGACCCATCACGTTTTGATAGCCAACGCCATTTGATCACACGTCCGGCAGGGGGGCAGCGTTAGATCCGGCGACACCTCTTGATGTTCTCACTCCGCTACTCCAGTCTCTGATGATTGGAACCGCTGCCCCGGCAGAACCGCAGTCCAAGCCGGAGCCTAAGCAGGCGCCCAAGGCGGAGCTGAAGGTTCGTCCGGGGCCAGACTTCAAGCCGGCGCCCACACCCAAACAAGCGCCCACCCTGGGATTGGAGAGCAAGTTTGATCCGTCCTGGTGTGCCCGCTGCAACCTGCAATGCAAGTCCGCTCAGGTCTCGTACGAGACCCCCTGCTGCAAAAGGCGTGTCTGCCTTTCGTGTCTGGGGAGCGCTCTGAATGACCGGATCCAGGCCGATCTCTGGCAGCATGCTGGGTCTGCTCAGTGGGTTGGCTGTCTTGCCAACTCCTGCCAGACCCTCATTGCACCTCGGGAAGTTAAACTTGCCAACGGCGAGGGAGCACCAGCACCCGCTGCCTTGCTTCAGGCACTCGAGAAGGCGGAACAGGCGCGCAGTGTGCTCGAGAACATCCGTCCCCGACCCACCCGCAATGAGTGTGAGCTTGGCCAGCGTCTGCATAAGGCTCTGGCCAGTCACGGACTCATGTTGCCGTGGACCAAAACAGATTCCAGGGCGGTATCAGCCCCCTTGTTTCCTGTCAGATCTGGCTTTCTCACACAGCCAGTGCCCATCTTTACAAGCATGCTCGAGACTGAGACGAAAACTTGCACCAGCTGCTCTGCTACTTTCCAGTCCGTGGATTTTAGCAAAGAAGCAGCTTGGACCTACGTCTCTACCACATTTCCGGGGGATTGGACGTGGATGGTTTTGGGTCGTCCGTCTAAGGTCGTCCTGCCGGAATGTGCGGGCAAGCACTTGCTTGACATATGCCCTGCTTGCCTCCCGAAGCTCATGTTCTCTGGACTCGAGTTCCTCGACGCCATCTCGGGAAGTGGGAACTACCGCTTCGTCTGTCCGCTATGCAAGCACATTTTGTCTCCTGTCCAAGTGGAGAGGATTGCCCGCCTCATTGACCCTAGCCGCACTCCGGCGACCTTATCGGGGCTCTCCATCTCAGGAAGCATTGGCGTGGGCTCTTCTACCAAGTCAACTGCCACCTTACCAAAGACGGCCACATCTTTGTTCGGGTCATCGTCAAACAAGTCGAAGCTCCTCGGGGGCGGGTTGCTACCCAAAGCTGCAGAGTCGGAGAGCACTCCGCAGAAGGAGGCACTCATGAGTGCCATCGTCTCCAAGAAGCCCAACGTCAAGTGGGACGATGTTGCAGGACTGACACCGGCAAAACATGAGCTCCAACGGGCAATCGTCTTTCCCGCCAGGTTCCCCAACCTGTACGACGAAAAGCGAAAGGCGTCCGGGGCGATCCTCTTGTACGGACCCCCAGGCACCGGCAAGAGCTATCTAGCCAAGGCCGTCGCCACGGAAGTGGACCATACATTCTTTAGCATCAGTTCCGGCGACGTGGTGTCCAAGTGGATGGGCGAGAGTGAGAAGTATGCCGAACCCATCTCCCTCTGATTCCCCATCAGTGATCGATCACCTACTAATGATACAAATCACCCAGATTGGTGCGGCAACTGTTTACTTTAGCCCGTGAGAACAAACCCTCCATCATCTTCATCGATGAAATCGACGCTCTCTGCTCGAACCGCGAGGGCGGCGGCGGCGGCGGTGCCGACAGAGGCAGCGAGCACTCAGCACGGATGAAAACGGAAATTCTCGTCCAACTGGACGGTCTCCATTCCGGCAGCAGCGACAACACGGGCGTGGTCGTCCTCGCCGCGACAAACCTGCCGTGGGCGTTGGACCCGGCGTTCCGCCGCCGCTTCGAGCCGCGCATCTACATTCCCTTGCCGGACAAGGAGGCGCGCCGGCAGCTGTTCGGGATCCATTCCGGCAAGTGGGGCGAGATGTTGTCCAGCGAGGACGTGGAAGAGCTGGCGGCGATGACGGAGGGATACTCGGGAAGCGACATCGCCAACGTCATCAAGCACGCGCTCTCGGCCCCGCTGCAGAAGGCGCAAAGCTCCAACTTCTTTAGGATCACGAGTTCGGCTGGCGCAGACATGTACACCCCGTGTGAGGCACACGAGCAGGGCGCGGTGGAGATGACTTGGGAGAAGGTGCCGCAGAACAGCCTGTGGGAATCCCCCGTGACGGCGGCGGACTTTAAGCAGGTCCTTCGGGGCCGGAGAGTCAAGTCCTCGGTGGGCACTGGCGAGCTGCAGAAATACGTGGACTGGACGCATGAGTTTGGTGTTGAAGGCAGCAGCTAACAAACTAACGGGCTGCCCGTCCCGCTGTTCCGCGTGGTGTGGCGCAGACTTCAGGGGCGCATGCAAGAGAGGATGGATGGGAAGCGGGATCCAGTCAATGCAGCACTCCGCCATTGAACCTGTGCTGACACCCAAGGCACCTCAGGCAAGGCTCACTTGTCAGGCGTAACCTCCAATTCCACTTCAATTTCCCCAACCTGCGACACCAACGAAGACAAAGTTGTTTTAGGTCGAAGTCTCTCAGTTTGTTGACCGGCCAGCATCCAAGTGCCACACACCAAAAATGCGTCTTCTCCACACCAAGAAGCTCCAGCTTGTCGAGTACCAGGGGCGTGACATCCCGCCCTACGCCATCCTCTCTCACACGTGGGCCGAAGAAGAGGTGTCCCTCCAGGATGTCCAGCAGGGGCTGGCGCAATCAAGGCGGGGGTATGAGAAGGTGGCCGGTGCGTGTGCGTTGGCCATCCAGGACGGGTTTGAATACATTGTACGGTGCTTCTTTTTGTCAACTTTGAGCTCATTTCCAGGTAATCAGTCGTTCTAATGCCCTTTTGTTAGTGGATCGACACGTGTTGTATAGACAAATCCAGCTCAGCGGAGCTCTCAGAAGCCATCAACTCCATGTTCCGGTGGTACCGCGACGCCGAAGTGTGCTACGCCTTCTTGAGCGACGTGGATGCCTGCGAGAACCCTTACTCATTGCCGAGCAGCTTTCGGAGCGCACGATGGTTTACTCGTGGGTGGACGCTTCAGGAACTGATCGCACCCGGTGTGGTGTACTTCTACGGCGCCGACTGGAAGCAGATCGGCTCCCGAGATAAACTGCTTGATCTCATCGTCGACATCACCAAGATCAGCCCTGCTTACTTCGCAACTGGCGATCTGTCCCAGTTCTCCGCCGCGCAAAAGATGTGCTGGGCCGCCAACCGCGACACCACCCGCCCCGAAGACGAAGCCTACAGCCTGCTCGGTCTCTTCGACATCCACATGCCGCTCCTCTATGGCGAAGGCAAGAGCGCCTTTCTCCGCCTACAGGAGGAGATCCTCCGTCAATCCGAAGACGACTCGCTCTTCTCGCACAACCACAACGACATCCTGGCCCCGTCGCCGTGGTGGTTCCGCCATTGCGCCGTCGTCTCCCACCGCGAGGCCTGGCCGTACAAGAACAACCCGTCCCTGGTGCTGAACCGGAATCTGTCCATCAACCGCGCCCGCATCACCATGTCCTTTCCCGCTGTGCCCGTCTCGGGCACCGAGAACCTCGACGACTTTTGCTCCGTTGCGTGGTCGGGCATCCTGGCAGCGCGGGCACCGTGCCACCTGGCGCTGCTCAACTGCGGCACGTCCGAGGCGACGGCCGCGCTGCTCCTGCGCGAGGTGTCGCCGGGGACGTTTGTCAAGTTGCGGTCGCCGGCGCGCGGGGTGGTGCGGGCCGCGATGGAGCCGAGGCTGACGCAGCGCGTGTCAGTCATGACGGTCTCCATCTCGCGCGCGGCGAGCGACAGCGGCGCGTGGGAGTGGAGGGGCGGGAATGAGGAGGTGTTTTTTGGCGCTGCGCTGTGGGATCAGGTGCGGACCGACGCTGACAGTGCGCGGCTGTGTCCAGTTATGAAGCCGATCGTGCGGCCGGCGGTACTGGGTATGAGGAATGCGCTGGCGACAGCGCAGGATGGGCTGAGGGATAAGATTGTGGTGAAGGGCCCATGTCGGGAAACGTCGGGGTTCCAGCTGCAGTATGTGTATGTGGCTGGGTTCCGGTTGACGTGGCTGGAGCGTGGGGACGAGGTTCACTTGATCCCCAGCGACACGGGAAGTCAGGGGCAGCCGTGTGTTGTCTTTTCGAGTCGAGAGGGGAACTCGTTTCTGGTCATGCTCAACCCGACGAGGGCGGCTGTCAACGCGGATCTGTATACAGGCATTCCGCCGTGGGAGGGGGAGCAGACCTTGGCCTTTATGGAGAGGCTGGAACGAAAAAGAAGGGCCAACAAGGGCGAGTCGCCGTGTTACCGCGCAACACAACGGCTTGATGGTAAGGCTGCTGGGGCGGTTGTCCAAGTGCAGAGTCGCAGACGAAGAAACGGTTGGTGGGTGTATATTTCCGTGACCGAGATCTCGGAAGATCCTGGGATGGCCTTGATTCAAAGTTGATATGGAAAGCTCGGGCCATTGCAAATATCATTTAGGTACCTGATTCGGGAAATTTTGGAGTATGTGACTTCGTGGAGGGTTCCTTCCTTGCAAGCCCCCAAGTGCTAACTAGATTCTGGGTCGCCTTCCTTCCTTTGTCTTCGATTATGAACCCAAAAGTGGCTGGTAATTAACCTGACCATGGATTTTAGCGGCCTTCTTCTATCGGATTTTCCAAGAAAATCCAACACGTTCACGTTTCCTGCTGTAACAAAACCCTCCAGTCATCAACCCGACAACCTGAACACGGGATCTCTTTCTCTGACACTGCACCGTCCGAACCTCTGCAACTCACTTTACTCTTTCATCACCGTGATACTACCACATACCCTTTTCGCCTTCTGCAACCATTCACGCCCCAACCAACATCGAACCCATCGGTTTGTTCTGTATCACCAAATCAGAGCATGCATCGCCACTCTCGCTGCCATGTTTGAGTGACACTTGCTACCGGGTTTTCCCCGCAGGTTGGTATGCTCGCGAGCAGCATTGTGAGGCGACCGGCCATTTCCCTCCTCCCTTTGAATGCGACTACTGCGGTGCCCCCTTCGAGAGCGAACATGCGTGTCGGCACCACATGGAAGCAAAGGGACATTTCTCGGGCAACGACAGCTTCACCAGCGACTCGTACGACCAGGAGTGTGAATGCGAGTGTTGTCCCGCAACATTTGTCACCCAGGAATACGCAGACCAACACATGATCGAAGATCACTTCTACTGCAGCGATTGTGATTTTGAGTTCATGAACTACAACAGCATCACACAGGTAAGCGGCTAGAACGCTGTCAGGTTGGCGGTCGACCCTTCTAATTGCTAATATGACTCCGTTGTTAATTTGTGTGTTGCTCCAGCACATGCACTCCAGGGCCCATCAAGAGAGGACCGGGGGCATCATGTGCCTGTTCTGTTCCACGCTCTTTACCACTGCCTCGGGCATGGTGCACCACCTTGAACGTGGTAGCTGTCCGGACGCTGCTCACATGCACCACGACAACGTCTACCGACTGGTGCAGTCCCGGGACCCCTACGGCACCATCATCAAAAACATCTCCCAGCTAAGCGGAGAGGACGCCAGGAGAGCCTGGAATGGGCGCGCCTACGAATGCTATGACTGCCGTCGCGAGTTTGCCATACTTCAAGGGCTCGGGCAACACCTCAACTCCCCAGCCCGTAGGTCCATTTCCTCTCATACCCCGCATCATACGGTCAGTGTCAGAAACAGGTGCTAACAGAATTCCCCAATACTACTCAGATCGGGAGACTCCGTATCACTGTGTGGATACTTTCTGCGGCATGGAGTTCAAGACCTTGGGTGCTATTATCAACCATCTCGAGAGCGAGACATGCGGTGCGGTGGGCTTCGAGGCAGTCCAGCAGCTCATCAGCGATCTTTTCTTCCACGGCGGCACCTTGCTCGACTTGTAAAAAGATTGGGGCTGCGACCTGGACACTCTATCGAACGATGTTTGGTCGGTCCGTTGGTTCGGATATTGTTGTTGGGTTGATACATGTTGGAGAGGATTGATTGGTTCGAGACTGTAGTAGGTTGTTTGTCTCGAGTCCTAGAACCAACAACTCATGATGTTATTCCCAGCTATGCACACTCGTTCGTTTCTATGCTTGTTGTGCTGACCGCTGTGAATTATCTCCTTATTGGCCAACCAACCGCCTTTGCGGCTCTGCTCCAGCCGTGGCTGAGTCGAACTATACGCTCCCTGGCACGCTGGGTGCCTCGGTCAGACCACCTAGACTTCAGCCATGTTGTCCGAGCCAATTACACTTGCAGCGCTCAGCCAACCTCTACCCAACAATGGTGGAGGGGAGGGGTTTCTTATCTCCCCATCTCCCAGCCCAGGCAGCTTCCCAGGCTATCTCCTTGATTCTAGAGCGGGGCAGAGGAAACGCCGCTGCTATCCTTTGCATATGGACGCACGACCTTGAGCAGCTTCTTCAGATCAAGACATTTCCCAGGATGGGCATTCGACGTATTAACATTTATTTGTTTCTTCTCGCAGGCCTCGTTTTCGGTTTGGGGGCCCGGGCCAAGGGGCGTGATGGCACCTCAGCGCAAAGTTTGAACCTTATGCCCGACTTCACCAGACAGGCACCTTGTGCCGCTGGCTGCTTCGACAGGGGGTGCGCGGACCAGGTTGGTAACGCTCTCGGCTGCTACAATAATGGTTGCAACTCATACGCGTCCAACGAGTGCTACTGCCGGACCGACTATCAGTCTTACGCCACATCATATCTGTACACGTGCGTCTCGAAAGCCTGTACCCGTGGCGACTCTGCTCTCGACATCTCTACCGCTACCAGCCTGTACAACGCTTACTGTTTGGGCCTCGGCTACACGCCTGCGACCACGACAGCGGACGGTCTTCCTGAGCCAACGACAGCGTATGTCACTGTGGCCGTAACCGTCACTGTTAAAGCTGGGGGAGCGAGAGATTTGGCCCCAAACGCCGTTCTCGGAGCAAGAAGAACGGCTGTGGTTAGCCTTCCAGTTCCCGACCGGAATAACAATGTACGGGATTGCGGAGTAGCAGAGCTAACGGCCTCGTCAGACCGTCTTCCTCCTCCACTTTGCCTATTTCCAACTCTAGGCCGACATCGTCCACCCCCAGCACCACGAGAGACGTCTCCTCCACCCCAAGAAGCAGCAATACCGACGCGGGGGTAGTGGTACCCACGACATCGCCGGCACCGTCGTCTACCAGCGGCCTCAGCAAAGATGGCATTGCCAGTGTCGCAGTGGGCACCGTCTTTGGTGTCCTGGGCGCGGTTATTGCAGTATGGGCGGCTGTATGGGGGGTGAAAAGGATGGCAAAAAAAGAACCCGGAGAGTCCAGCGCTGGGCATCCCCTGGTAGTCAGCGGCAACCGCGCGCCCTCCCTATACTAAGCTCACGCCTGCAACCCGGGCAGTTTGGCTGGAAGGATACTTTCGTTGTACTACATGTTGTAAATGATTTAAGCACGGTGTTGGGGCTAAGGTAGTCGAGGAATCCAAGATACCCTAAGATGCCCTTCCAATTCTTTGCACAGAGGGCCATTCCGCCATTCCGCCATCCAGTCATCCATAATCTGATCGCCAGACATGCACAAATATTCAGAAATAGACTCCTGACATCGTACACAGGACGCATTCTAGAGTACATCCAAGACCATCTGATCGGTACTATGTGTGTTCCCGACCTGATGTCGTCCCCATCCGATGACGGCGGTGCACATGCAAGTCTGGTACCGGAGCGGCCGCCTTGAAGATTTGATAATGCACAATGACCCGGACCCCGAAGAGAGTAACAGCCTGCATGCAGTTGTTGCCACGTAAGGGCGCCAGAATACAAAAAGGCCGGACCCCCCGTTCTTCCCTCGCCTTCTCTCCTTTTCCCAAATACCATTCGTGACAGTGTTCTCGCTTCCGGCTTATTTCTGTCGCTTTTTTGAATAAGAATCCACTTTTTGATACACGCTTAATTTTTAATAACACAGATCACTGTCACAATGGCGCCACTGCGATGACAACCACCGCCCCCGTCGCCATCAGCACCCGCCGCTCTCGTCTCGGCACTGCCTTGTTCCCCCCTCCGTCGCAGCCTGCGACCTCCCGCTCTGGCTGGCGGCTCTTGCGGCGACGAAAGGACTGCCTCAAGCCTTCCGGAGCGCGAGGGAAGCAGCGCTCGTCGGTCAGGGCCTGGTTTGCGGCCCGCTTCTCCTTCAAGGAGAAGCAGCGCACGCCTGCTAGGGTCCGGTTCTCCGCCGAGGCCCTCTGCGTGGTCACGGGCGCCGTGGTCCAGCCACACGCTCGCGACCGCGTCCAGTGGGAGGCGGAGACCCGGGCGCCGAGGACGCGTGTCCGGGACGAGTAGCGCGCGGTCGAAAACGTCTCCGGTTCCGACTCGCCTGCCGAGCCCGTCGACGATGACGACCTCGAGGCGCGGATCTGGGAGGCCGCGTGCAACGCCAGGTTGAACCGGTGCAGCTCCATCTTTGCTGTGGCCGGTCGAGGCTACCATCCATGTTTGGATGGGCTGTGGCAGCCGTGAGCTGGCTCTCAGACGTGACGTTCTCATCTCTCCCCGCTGCTTGCTTTTTGCGTTGCTTTTTTTTTTTTAAAAAAAAAAAAAAAAAAAAAAAAAAAAGAATTGTTCTGGACTGACATCGTCGGGTCGGACCCAACAGGAACTGCATCCTCAGCCGCCTCTGTCCTCCTTAATTTCCGACCTCAGCAATGAGGGAAAACAGGAAAGATACGGGCCGGGGGTAAACCTCAAGTGTCTTCTTTTGGCTGGAGCCGGGCTCAGTGCGTTCGTGCTTCGTGCTCGAGCTGTGGAAACACAGTAGCTCTGTCCCTCCCTATCTCCGACCTCAGAAATGAGGGAAAACAGTGAGATTGGGCCAGCGCTGGAGCCGGGTTCAGTGCGTTCTTGCTTCGTGCTCGGGCTGTGGAAACACAGTAGCTCTGAACCCTCCCTAAATCTCCGACCTCAAAATGAGGGAAAACAGTGAGATTGGGCCAGCATAGTCACTTGTGGCGACCCGGAGCCGGACAGTGGCCGTGTTGGGGTTGCAGTTCCTCGAGGGCGAGTCCCGGCGTTGTCTTTCCCAGCATTGGTTTTGTTGCGTTTTTGTTTTGCTCTTTTTTGCACAGGGAGAATGAGAGTGTCTCGTCTGGGTGTCAGCTCACAGCTGCCACTTTCCAACCAAACACGGGTGGTTGTGTCGGCAGGCTTCGGTGATGGTGGGGTTGTTCAGGTTCATCTTGGTCGTTGTTCGGGGGTAAAGGTGCGTCTGTCATACAAACTTTGTCGGTGGCTACCTTTTAAGGTGCTGCCTGTCCTGACAATACTCCTCCTCACTGGGTGCCTACCAGTACCTGGTTTGGTACTCAGTGTGGGGCCAGGGATGGGCGGCCCTTCATTGCCATCGGCCTCTTGCGGGTCGAGGTGAGGAAGGGCCTTGGTAGATGCTGGCTCGGTGGTGAATCGGTGGACGGCGTGTGTCGAAAATATATTCCATGGTGTGGTGTGGGTGTGTTGTTGTGAACCACGGAAGATATCTCTTGCAAGTGCTTAGGTTGATGGGTTGAACAGAATGATGAAACCTTCGAAGGCTTCAGGTGTTGGGCAATGAGGTTCATTACCAGCTGGGAGAAAGGCTGAAGAGCTCGCCGACTAGCCCCATTCCCTCACCAGTCGAATGGAGGTAGTCAGCTACGAAAACCCATAGGGATCTTGCCACCATAGCACATTAGCCCCTTACGACGCCTCCTGGTGCAGTGCGCCTCAGTAGCCTTCAGAAAAAGGAAAAAAGACACGCCTTTCCCCCTCACTTTATGTCGTGTCCACCTTGACTCCGCTTCTCTGACCTGAGAACTCATGTTGGTTGGTAGCACCCTCAGGGGCCCTGCTCCATCCTGATCTTCTCCACGAAATTCCAGATTGTGTCGACCATGCCTTCGGTCCAGCTAAGGTGAGGAGAGTGGCCAGCGGGGCAGTGGTAGATTGAAAAGTCGCCCGTTTTTGAGGACAGGAGACTCGCCATGCCCTCCTGATATTCACGGGGCAACGTCAGATCCCCGTCCAGGACCAAATACGCGCAAGGAAGCACCGAATAGGCGTCGTTGGTGAGTTTCGTAGTTAAAACAGGGGAAGCGGTAAGAGTAGCCGCCCACTTCTTCGCGGCAGCCGCATCGAGATCGTTAAAGAGGAACTGCTCAGCGTTGACGAGAGTGCCGAGTCCGGCGGCGCCATGTTTCTGTTTTGCGTGTTGGCGACGTAATAAGCAGTTCAATGAGAAAACTTACATGGAAAGTCATGAACGGCGGTGTTACAAATGTGCCGTCCTTGGGCTGGAAGAAGCTGTGGATCGACTCGCCAACAGGGATAACGAATGCGCCAGCGTAGAGGATGCCAATCACACCTCCAGCAAGCCCCGTCGACTTGCGGTGCTTGGCTTGTAGGTCATGCTGCGCCGCCTGCGTGGCCACCCAGCCGCCGGAAGAGTGGCCGACGAGGAGGACGTCCTTCCCAGCTTCCACCAAGGGCTTCAGAACACTTAACACGGCCTCGGTGTCCTCCTCCCCCTGAGGATACCCGCCCGAGGGACGTTCGCGGTTGAAGTCGGGCTCTTGGACATCGCCGACGTTGAGTTTTGCGAGGTCGGCGGTTGGGAGCTGAGGGCAATGGGCTGCGATTTCCCCAGCCCGCAGCGCTTCCAGCAGCGGGCCATACGGGGCGGGAGTATGGTACGAGCCGTGGCAAAGAACCACGGCGAGGTCCGAAGGCGGTGTCATTGTGGATACTGGAGAGTGCACCTTAAACTCGTTAGAGAGGCGTTGTAAACTGGACAGGACGCGATGGAAGACGATTGGCTGTGGTTTGCTTCAGAGGCGTATTTTGTGCTTATAATGGTATTGTTGGAATGCCCCGGCACTGCAATGAAGACCGGCTAACGTTGGGAGAATGAAGTTCTCGGGGCTCATGCCACCCCCGTCCTTTCCTTAGGGCACCGGAGGGTCCTCGCCAGGCTCAGAAGGTGGTATTTACATCGTATGTGACATGTGTCTCCAACGGTTCAACTGCATTCCGGTGGTTGGATATTGATACCAGCCCGGGCTCCCAAGCCAATCAGATGCGCCGCCTTGGAGACGCGCCGCAATGACTCAGGGGTCGTCCTTCTCGCTTGCGAGACCAGGACGAGGACTTGAGTGACCAGGCATCCTCTCGCACTGGAGGAGCATTGACAAGTAAGGTAATATCCAAAGCAATCCAACCACCCATAATTACACCCAGATGAATACCTAAGATATATATGTGCTCAATACAGACTTTAATTACATGGTCATGAGCTCCACCATCGAGTCGATCGACCCAAACGCTGCTCTCAACCCAACATCAACCGCCCTCTTGTACCGCAACAACATGACGATGCCGCCCGCAAGCAACGGCACGCCAAGCAGCCCAACAAAGCCCCGCACCAGCATATTCCCCTGGTGCTCGCTCCGTGCAACCACCTCCGAGTACCTCTCATTCCCAAACGACACGCGCGCATACTTGGTCTGCCACCCCAGCGAGGGCAGGTACTTGGAGAGGGTCTCCTCGAGGAACTTGCGCAGCCTGTAGACGGGCGACAGGACCGACGCGCGCATCTCGACGTAGTTCTGCAGCGCCAGGTCGTTGATGGCGTGCGCATCGGGGATCCGCACGGCCGTGTACTCGGCCAGCGCCCGCTCCCGGGATGCCGACGCGTCGGCGCCAGCACTCAGCTCGTCCATGCGGGCATGCTTGTCGAGGATGTCGAAGAGGATGCGAACATCTTCTAGGCCCGCGTTCATCCCCTGGCCGTAGAAAGGCACCATGGCGTGGGCGGCGTCGCCGACGATGACGACCGACGAGTTGTAGTGGTAAGGGCTGCACTTGATGCTGATGAGAGGAAGGTGCGGGTTGCGGTGGAACGAGGCGATCAACTCGGCGGGGGGGATCAGTGATGTCACGCCGGGGAAGTGCTTGTCAAAGAATGGCGGGATGAGGGCGCCGGTCGAGTCGGACTCGAGATGTTCATAGAACGAGGCGGGCGCGAAGAGAGTGCATGTGAAGGAGCCGTCCTGTGATGGTTAGCCTGACACACGAGGTTTGTGAAGAGTAAAGACTGAAAACTACGTACGTCGCTGGGAATGGCAATAAACATGAACTCCCTGCCAGGCCAGATGTGTAGATGGTTGGGGGAGATCAAGAACTTGGAATTCAAACTGGCCTCTGGGGCGGTCGTCTTGGGCTGGATCTGAAACTCACACCACATAGTGTCGATGTACACTTGCTGGTAGTCCATGCGCGTGTACTTCATCAGGTGGTACCTGACGGCCGAGTGTGCGCCGTCGGCGCCGATCATCAGGTCAAAGTCAACCTCGACTTCGCGAGCCTGCTCCCCCTGGCCGCCGGTCCCCTTCTCCCGCACCTCGAACCAGGCCTTGTTTTTCTTGAAATCCGCCCCTGTGAGCTTATGGTTAAAGAAAAAGGTGACATTGGGCATCTCATCCAGGATGTCGAGCAGCCGCTTGTTGAGGCCACCACGGTCAATCGCGAGAATGGACTGTGACGTCAGCTGCCGGGCTTGGAGGGTTGGGGGGCCTGTGAAAGGAGACGGCTCTTACCCGCCCATGAACGTCGTAATCTTGCGACTCTTCATAGAGCTGGCCGTTAGCCCGTTTCCCGTGGATCATGCGGCCGCGCATCGGAATGGTGGCGCCCATGACATGCTCGATAAGCTTTGGTTGGCCGGCATGGCGCATGGCGTTGATGCCACGCTCAGAAAGCGCCAAGTTGATGGATTTGGTAAAGTTGAGTGGTGTCGTCGAGGGATCCCGAAGATCTGGTCAGGCTGTCGGTCAGTCGCTTCATTCCGCCTTACACAGGGTGAGAGAGAGAGGTGAAGAGCGTATGAGTAATGAGACGGGCAAACGTTTAGAAAAAACTCACCACTGCGCAGTTCATAAATTTCAACATCATCGCCTCGATTTGCCGCATACAGCGCGGCAAGAGAGCCGACCGGACCGGCGCCAATGACGACAATTTTCTGTTTCTTGGCCATTATGAATTTGAATGAGGGAATTGAGTTGACTCCCTTGATGTGGAAGATGGTTGAGACGTTGAATTTGGGGTTGAATTCGGTTAACAATAACGATGTGACAGGGACTCAGGGTCCAGTCCAGTCATCTGAGTGGGCTGATCGATCTGAAGGCCCTGGTCTGGCCCGCATCGGCTAGGATCGGGCAGGCAGACGCACCCAGGATTCACGGCTTGGCGCCCGGAGGCTGGCGGCTTTCCTTGGAGACAAAAAGCCACAATCAGCTCGTTTGGCGTGTTTCAGCGCCACAACCCGCCGCAGTCCTAAAATATTTACCAGCAAAGAAGAGCTCACCAGCCAAGCTGTGCCCCTCCTCCACGCTCCCGGCTGGTCGCAACACCTTTGAGGTTCCTCTCGTCTTCCTGAAAAGAGAACGCCGCGAGAAATTTCCTTGGGTAACTCGGAGACCAGAAAAATCCCCTGGCATCGCCATTTCCCACGCCGAGCAACCGAGACGGTCACCACTCACTGCCCCCCCCACCTTTTCCCTCCGAAGCCCCCTCACCTTGCGACACCATGGCCGAAGAACCGCCCACGAAGAGGAAGTGCCTGGGAGTCGACTGCGAAAATGACGCCAGCTCTCTCCAGTGCCCGAAGTGCCTCAGCCTAGGCATCAAGGACAGCTATTTCTGCTCCCAGGACTGCTTCAAGAAGAATTGGGTACGCCAGGGCCCCGTTCTCCCTCCTTCGCTTCCTCCCTCGCTCCCTCCATGACTGTGTCATTCGATCGCAGGGCGGGTCAGGTACTGACATGCTGCGCTACCAGGGAACGCACAAGAACACCCACAAGCAAGAGAACAGTATTTTAAGCCGCATCTTCCCTCCCAAGGTCGTCTCTAAACCAGATCCAGAAACCGGCTACTTCAACCCGTTCCCGACCTTCAACTTCACCGGCCCGCTCCGACCCGTCTATCCCCTCTCCGCGAAGCGCGAGGTGCCCAAGTCGATACCCCACCCCGACTACGCCGAAGATGGCATTCCCAAACTCGGCAGGTCGCTCGTCAGGTCCAACAAGATCACGCAGCTGGACCCCAGGGCCCAGGACGGTATGCGCAAGGTCTGCCGGTTGGCGCGTGAGGTGTTGGATATCGCGGCGGCGGCCCTTCGGCCGGGCATCACGACCGACGAGATCGATGAGATTGTGCACAAGGCCTGCATTGAGAGGAACGTGAGTGCACCTATTGTCCTGCGGTGGTCGGCCCATAATTGCGGCATGCTGATTGTACGGTCAGGCGTACCCGTCACCCCTGAACTACAACCACTTCCCCAAGTCGGTTTGTACCTCGGTCAACGAGGTCATCTGCCACGGGATACCCGACAAGCGCATCCTCCTTGATGGTGATATCGTTAACCTCGACGTCACGCTGTACCACGAAGGCTACCATGGCGACCTCAACGAGACATACTACGTTGGCGATCGGTCCAAGGCTGACCCCGACACGGTCCGCGTCGTCGAGACCGCGCGCGAGTGCCTTGAGGAGGCTATCAAGCTGGTCAAGCCCGGCACGCTTTTCCGCGAGTTCGGCAACGTGATCGAGGCCCATGCCAAGGCACGGAATTGCAGCGTCATCCGCACATACGTCGGCCATGGCATCAACAGCATCTTCCACTGCCCCCCCAACATTCCGCACTATGCTAAGAACAAGGCTGTCGGCGAGTGCAAGCCGGGCATGACCTTCACCATCGAGCCCATGATTGCCCTTGGCAAATACCGCGATGTGACCTGGCCTGATAACTGGACCAGCACGACGATTGACGGCAAGAAGACCGCCCAGTTTGGTACGTTCCTCAGGAGTCAGGACCCCTATGACTTGAAGACTGCTAACGTATCCACAGAACACACGCTGCTGGTGACGGAAACGGGCGTCGAGATCCTGACAGCCCGCAAGGCGGACTCTCCCGGCGGCCCGATTGCTATGCCCTCTGCCGCGGAAGCGACGAACGGGACAAAGTAAAGGGCAGCTACCCCGTAGAACCCATAGCTTACTGCAGTATCATGGGCGTGGCCGGTTTTGTGATACCCAGCAGCGCCGCGACATGAGTCACATGATCATAGACGAACGCCATGATATTCTCCTGTTTCTGGAACTCAACATTGCGTGCCATCCCCTCTCGCTTAGGTGGT
The DNA here is from genome assembly GCA_023628425.1 of Chaetomiaceae sp. PYS4301M. Lineage (NCBI taxonomy): Eukaryota > Fungi > Ascomycota > Sordariomycetes > Sordariales > Chaetomiaceae > Chaetomiaceae sp. PYS4301M. The sequence goes on along the minus strand of JAMAKR010000020.1, from coordinate 193,881 downwards.
GTGTTCTGATCATGCAGTACTCTGGGCAAAATGTTTGTTTGGGATATTTGGTTTTCGACACAAGTATTTGCACACTACTCCGTACTTGATAAACATACCCGGCTTCTAGGCCCTGCTGCGTGGTGGAGAGCCCCGGGTCCAGATTCCGGTTGCTGCTTTGGCGTCGATGACGGAAGCCCACCCCTCAGCAACGAATCCCACTCGGCAGAGCAAAGGGGGAAGCTCGGACCACTGCAGCCGAAAAAACCGGCCATCAACCCGCGCGACCCACTTCCACCCTTATGCACCCTTGCCAACCACCAACCACCGGCATAAGAATCCTATCCACAGCCTCTCACCACGTGTGTCGAGCTTCGCTCAACGACTTCCGAGTTCTATCCTCACACACACGCGAGCGAACCTGTAATTCTGCTACCCATCCCAACGCGCTACCTCCTCGGTTTATCCGTCCTCCTCAGTTGCCGCTACCGACAAGGGACCCAATCCCCCTAGCTTCGACCGAAAGTATCACGAGCTCGTGAGCCCATCGACGACGTCCGCATTACGCGCATCGCATTCCGCAACTCGTACGTCGCGCACCTCGAGCATACTGTTGAAGAGACAGCAACGAACCGCCAGATTCTAACATCCTTCGAGGTCTTTGACAGTACAGTCGCCAAAATGTCGGGCGAAGCGTGGTTGTACCTCTTCGCCGTCATCATAAATGCGGTCAACCTCTTCCTTCAGGTCTTCTTCACCATCATGTACAGCGATCTGGAATGGTATGGCAACCCCCAAAAAGCAGAAACCTAGGCGTGGACGTTGCAGTTTGCAGCACACGACGCAGACCAGCGGCGAGCGATCGTCAAGTCTGCTACGTCATGGCCGCTGCTGCCTGCCTCTCGTCCGTATTGACGCGACTTTGCTGACTCTTTATCGTGCGCGTGCAGCGACTACATCAACCCCATCGACCTCTGCAACCGCCTCAACACGTACATTATTCCCGAAGTCGCCGTCCACGGATTCCTGACGTTCTTGTTCCTCATCAACGGATACTGGGTCCCGCTGATCCTCAACCTGCCTCTGCTTGGATACAACGTCAAGAAGTACGCATACACAGGAGGATATTGGCCCATAGAATAAGTGCTAACTGGGTGCAGGATCGTCGACAACACGCATCTTCTGGATGCCACTGAGATCTTCCGGAAACTCAACGTCCACAAGAAGGTGAGCAGGCCACGCCTGGTCCGAGATCGGAGGAGAAGAAGCTAACGGATTGTGCCAGGAATCTTTCACCAAGCTCGGGTTTCACCTTATCCTCTTCTTTTTCTACCTGTACAGCATGATCGTCGCCCTGATTAGGGATGAGGCGCACTAGACGTCTTCTCCACCGACCTTGTTCGCCCAGGGGCCAGCGGGATTCTTGACGAGGGCACCGACCTCGGGGAGAAGCACTGGTACATAACGGCGACTCAGGGACCCGGCGACTCGATCAGTGACGAGCCCCGTGTCCATTCTCTATAGACAGGTTCTGGGTGGCGTCGGATGGTCTGATGTTGGTAATGGCGGACATGAGCATGAAACGACATACAACGATGAAGGAAGAATACGGCGGGTAATGAAGGATCCGAAGCTACGGTTTAGGGATTGATGGGGCTTGGCTCGGGACTGGACGGGGCGTAATATACCTGTGTTGGCATCGGGATCTGGATAACGACGCTTGCAAGCTTTAGATCTCCAGCTTCTCGGCTACGGCACGGACACACACAACACGGTGGAGCTCCCTTTTTGTTTCTGTTCGACTGGCGGAGTCAAGGGGCGGGATTTTCTGTGGCGTTGGCTGTGGTGGTTTCTCTCTCTCTCTCTCTCTCTCTCACACACAGTACCACTCTCTGCGCGGATCGGATCACAGATGTCGGGCGGTTCAGATGCAGATGTTCGGAAGTATTGAGATCGCAAGTTGTTTGCTGTTCCTGTCCTCCGAGAGCCCAATTCCAGGTACTGTACATGTGTTCCATACACCAGCCTTGAAATAACCTTAACCTTTGGTGCGCGCTGTCATGTGAACCGTGTGATCCAGGGACATGCCAGGCCCGTCGACGAGTCATCCCCTCCAGGGCTCTGCAGATCGGTCGAAGCTTGTGCTTGCTGGCCAAGCATGTGGTCCGTGCTGATTTTTGCCAAGAAACAAACCATTGTGACTCTGCAGGTGGTTGCCTGAGCATTACCTGAACGTTATCTTATCATTTCGCGAACTGTATTCCGTATTCCATACATAACAACCTGGAACCAAGACCACCCAGAACCCCAATTCACCACCACCTCAAGCTTGCAACAGACCAACCCGAACAGCACCATCACACCCAAACCAAATCACCCCCAACCCCCTTGAACCAGCCACCGAACCCAACAGCCATAATCCAACCGGCCACAATGGCCAACTTCGGCGACTACCCGCCAAACCTCTCGGTGCAAGACGCCCTCGTCGTCCGCCAGTCCCAAGCCCCCGACCACGCCGTCGTGCCCTACACAGGCGACGACCTGAAGCGCCCCCGCCTGGGCCCCGCAAACCCCTTCCGCGATGCATCGTCGTCATCATCAGCATTGACCGCGCTGGCCGCGCAGGTGGGCGACGACTCGGCATCGCTCAAGCGAAAGAACGTCCTGACGGGCACCGCCGAGGAGACATACATCTCGGAGCACACGTTCCGCGCCAAGCACCGCGCCGTGGAGAGGGCCGGCGTGCCCGAGAGGGCGCTCGCCACGAACCGCGAGCAGAAGGAGGTGAATAAGCGGCTGCGTGCGACGCGCGAGGGGAGAGGCGATGCGACCGTCGCGGATGGTGAGGGGAGTTATGTTGGTCCGTGGGCCAAGTACCGGCATGAGCAGTACGAGGTGGTGGAGGTCGAGGAGGGGGATGAGTTGGGGAGTGATGAGGAGTATGAGGTTGTCGAGGAGGATGAGGAGGACGAGGTTGTGCCGAGCGGGACGGTGGTGCAGGCGCCCGCGCCCGCGCTTGCGAAGCGGAGAGAGGTGGAGGAGTTGGGTGAGGAGACGACTGCTTTCCTTGGGGAGAGCGAGTTTGATTATCTGGGGAGGACGTATATGCATGTTCCGCAGGACTTGGATATTTCGTTGACGAAGGAGGTCGGGAGCGTCGCCAACTTCATCCCGAAGAAGCTGTTTTACACTTGGAAACCCCACAAACAGCCGGTCATGGCGCTGCAGTTGTTTCCGAGGTCCAGCCACTTGGGTTTGTCGGGCGCGGCGGACGGAGTGGTTAAGATTTGGGATGTGTACCGCCAGAGGGAGGTGTTGCGGTCGTTTTCGGGACACAGCAAGTCCATCACGGCCTTGTCGTTCAACACAGAGGGAACAAGGTTTCTCTCTGGCGGTTTCGACCGAAGGATCAGGCTTTGGGATACAGAGACGGGGCAATGTGTCAACCGCTTCAACTGTGGCAAGACGCCCCACGTCATCAAGTTCAATCCCTCCTCGGAGAACGGCCACGAGTTTCTGGCGGGCTTGTCAGACAACAGGATCCTGCAGTACGACAGCCGAGCGGGCAACGAGACGGTTCAAGAGTACGACCATCACTTGGGCGCCATCAATACCATCGAGTTCATCGACGAGAACCGCCGATTCATGTCGACGTCGGACGATCGCTCTCTCAGGGTGTGGGAATACGGCATCCCCGTGGAGATCAAGACCATCAGGTATGCTTTTGCTGGCCCCTTTCCTTCGTACCCCGTTCCCTTTGACTAACGTTTTCCAGCGAACCCGACATGTTTGCCCTCACAACATCGACGCAGCACCCCAGCGGCAAGTACGTGCTGTACCAGTGCAGCGACAACTCCATCGTCGCGTACTCGTCCGGGTCCGACAAGTTCCGCCAGCACCGCAAGAAGGCATGGCGCGGCCACAACACGGCGGGCAGCGCCATCGGCCTCACGTGCAGCCCCGACGGGCAATTCGTTGTCTCGGGCGATACTGGCGGCAGCGTCTGCTTCTGGGACTTCAAGACGTGCAGGCTGTACAGCAAGCTCACGGCCGACGCTGCTGGGGGCGTCATCAGCTGCGTTGCCTGGTCTGAGCAGGAAACCAGCAAGGTGTTCACCGCGGGCGCGAAGGGCGAGATCAAGATGTGGGATTAGTGGCCTTATAGATGCAATGTTTTGGGAGGTCGCCCGGGGTTGGTAAAGAGTGCAATTTTGAGCATCACCATTTCCTTGCAAGGGCTGACCCAGGACCAGAGACTGACTCAAGGAGGAAAATACCCCAACAATAGAGCACAAGCAGCTACAAAGCTACCTACACGCAAATACCTCTCTATCTCTTCCTACTGCTCGACACCCTCAGTCTCCGCGATCCGGAAGACATACTTCACGGCACTCGCCTTCCCGTCCTGCAGGTTTCGCAACGCAGTCTCGACACCCCCCAACCCCCCTGGCACCACCTCGGTTCTCTGCGGCTTGAACCAACCCTCCTGCAACCCCTTGGCAAAGTACCGGAAATACACGTACCCAAAGTCCTTATCCTCCTTGTGCACGCTCCCAACCATGGTCATGGTCGTCTCCACCCCCTCGGGAAACCCCTCCCTCTCCCCACCCAACACAAAAGTAGCCTTCCCCTTGACCTTCCCCTCCCCATCCTTTGCACCAGCCTGCCTAAACACCTCGACGATATTCCCGACGCTGCTCCCCTCCGACACGGCATCCAGCACGTGCGCCACCGTCAGCTGCTGGCTCTGGAGCGCCTCCACCAGCCCTGCCACGACCGCCTCGTCCCCGCCCCGGTAGTCGAGCACCACGTCGCCCTTGCTCCGGTCGATGAAGCCCTCGACGTACTCGCACGCCCGCCCGGCTACGCACAGAATCGGGTGGATGTTGCTGCGCTGCGCGAGCTGCAGCGCGTAGATGCCGACTGCGGATGCCGCGCCGTAGATGATTAGTGGCGTGCGGGTGTGGGTCTGGGATGGCTCCGGGGACCATTGCTGTGGGAGACCCAGGCGCACGTGCAGCCCTACGGCTGCGGTCATGGCTGCGAGGGGGATTGCTGCTGCTTCTGTTGTTTTGATGGTTTTCTGTCAGTGACCTCTTATAATGGTGACGGGGGATGGGGAGGTGGAGGGAACGAAACCTTCAAATGTGGTCGTGGCCGGGATGTGGAAGGTCGTGTGCTGCCACGCGATGGCGTATTCGGCGTAGCTGCCGCCGGGGGTGAGCATCTCGTGGAAGGCGGCCACGCGGTCGCCGGGCTTGAACTCGAAGACGTTGGCGCCGACCTTCTCGACGATGCCGGCTATGTCGTCGCCTTGATTGGCGGTCCTGCCATACAGGTTGGGCAGCTTCCAGTCCTTGGGGTTGGAGCCCGAGACGATGACTTTGATGAGGACTTGGTCATCGTTGGGAGTGGGAATCGGCGTGTCGACGATTTGAACCGTGGTTCCTGTGGGTTGTTAGTCTGGTGGTTTGTGGTGTTGGCGGGGTTGAATGGGATGGTAGGGGTTCACCTTTGCTCACGAGGGCTTCCTTCATGTTGGCGATGGTGTTGGTCTTCCTTACTAAGTGACCTCAACGTGAATGGATGAATACTTTTACTAAAGAAGCGAAGACTACTTTGTAACACTCAAGGAAAGGAAAAGCCCGAGAGGTTCTTTTAGATGGCACGCCCCCACAACAGAGTCCCTGAATTATTAAGCTGAATCCGAGAGCCGGGTCCCCAGGGGACAATCTACCCCATACATGACGCCATCCCCCTGCCAGGTCCCAAAATCGCCCCCAAGCAAGGCACTGGATGGCGCCAAAGAGTCAGGCGGATCGGGCCGGTGAGCAAGCCAGGGACCAACCAGAGCAAGCAAAGCCGAGCAGCGTCCCATCTCCAGATACGCATGTTGCAATGTTGGATTCAGTCCCAGCAAAATCCTCATCCTTGGGGCCAAACGTCCCTGTGAAAATTAACCTCTGGGGTCAAGTGTCCCAACGGAAAGTTGGGATTTGTAAGCTCGCTACCTAACGACGGAGGACCTGATTCAGTACCTGATTCAAGTTGGGGTGCTTTGTTTTTCCTGGATGCAGTGGGCCCGAAAGTGGGAGACATGCCAATCATCTGGTTGAGTTGGTCGGCAATCCCCTCACACTAACCTAACTACACCTTGGTGTGAAGTCCTAATGGCATTTGCTCTTAGTGAGAATTAGTCGAGGTTTAATGCCAGCAAACGAATTATCAGACAGTCACTGAAAATGGCACATCCAGGTCCCCCAAACGAAATTCCATTGTTACAACATCCTAGCCCCTGAATAAGCTTGCAATAACTCCGTTACCCAAGACTCCAAGTAAACAACAAGCCACAAAACGTTACACAACCTCCACAGCCCCTCCCCTTTTCATCAACACGATCACCGTCACCACCCAACAACATTCATCAAACATCCCCTACACCCGAAACCATTCCCTTACTCAAACCAGTCGACTGCACCCCACCCTTTTTAAGCCTGCGAAACATCAACCCCAGCAAACCCCAACAGCTCGTTCCACTTCTCAGCGGTCTGGGCGTTGCGGGTGCCGAGGGCCAGGATCTGGGCCTTGGCGGAGAGGCAGGCGGTCTTGGCGGCCTGGTTGGCGGCGCAGATGTTGGTCAGCTCGTCGCAGATGCGGTTGGTGATGATGTTGGGGTTGAGGGCCTCCTGCTGGTTGGCGGCGATGGCCTTGTCGAGGGACTGGAAGGTGAACTCGGTCGCGGGCCGGCCGCCGAGGCCGCCGACGAACTTGATGGTCGGGACGCAGCTGCCGAAGTCGAGGCCGGCGATGGTGGACTTTTGGGAGGTGTTGACTGCGTTATTGTTTCCGTTGTTTCCGTTGTTGTTGTTGTTGTTGTTGTTATTGCCGGCGGCCTGGGTCGCGGTCGGAGCGGCAACAACGACAGTGGTCAGGGTGCGGACGGCGCCGCAGTTGGCCTTGTTGTTTCCGTTGTTGTTGTTGTTGTTCTGGTTCTTGTTGTTGTTCTTGTTCTTGTTGTTCTTGTTGTTGCCGTTGTTGTTACCATTGTTGTTGCCATTGTTGTTGCCATTGTTGTTGCCATTGTTGTTGCCATTGTTGTTGCCATTGTTGTTGCCATTGTTGTTGTTGGCAGCACCACCGCTAGGGGCTGCCGACGTGGCGCCGTCCAGGCCCTGGAGGGTGAAGTTGCTGAAACCATTGGCTGCGGCGACCTCGGCAACGCTCAAGCCTTGGGCAGCAAACGGGTTCGTGAGGGAGCTGGCCGAGTTGGCATTCTCAGTGGCTGCGCCCCCGACGGCAGGGTCAACGAGGGGAACAATGCCGCGGAGCTCAGGAGTGGCGGGGAGGCTGGCATCGGAGCAGAGGCTCGGAATGGAAACGGCGAAGGGGTTGAAGTTCTTCTCGGCAGCAACGAGCACAGCGGCCGCCGAAATAACGGCAGGGTCGTTGCCCAGCGTCGCGACGATCTTGTCGGCCAGTTGGAGCTGGGGAACTGCGTTAGCAACCGCAGGTAAGGGATGTAGGGGCAGGATTCAGTGTACTCACCTTAGCGCAGGCATTGGCACCGGCGAGCAAAACGCCAGGAGTACCACCAGCAAGGGTGGCGGCCTCACCCGGGTTGCCAAAGTTGCCCAGAGCAGAGATCTTGCTCTGAACGGCGCCCTCCTGACCGAAGCGGGCCTCGGCAAGACCCAACATGGCGGCCACGATAGCAAGCTTGGAATACATGGTGCTGGTAGAAGGTGGTGATGGTGGTGATATCACAAACAAGTTGAGCGTCGAAACAAGAATCGAAAACCGGCCTGGCGGTTGTTGGTTATAAGAGAATGTGGATAAAGCTGAAAGAGCGTCGAGAACGAAACTAAAGTTCACAGAACTGGAAAGACTGTAGAAAAAAATGAACGAAAAGGCGAACAACTTGCTGGATGAAGACAAAAAGAGGCAGATGTTCTCGGTCGGCGGGTTGAAGTTATATACATGGTAGCATCACCCAGACTGTGGGGAATGATGCGCGGAACACCGGACGACGCTACCCAGGGACAGGCTCATTGAGCATGGTCCCTAATGGCGATCACACGGGCGCGTAGCTGGTACAAGGGCGGCGGGGCATGAGCGAAGCGAGAGGCATCGTGATCTGAACTGGGAATGGCAAGGCGTCTGGTATTCTGCGAGGCGGATCGCTTATGCCGCAGGACTGGGGCTGGGCGAGGCGAACGGCTCCTGGTCTGCGGCTCCTGGTCTGTCAGGAAGCTCACTTGAGGCTCGTTCGGCGTGTCCCAGCTTCGGATGGGTCCCGTCTGATGTCGGCATGGGCCAGGGGTGCTCGGGATCTGACGCGAGGGTGGTGGTCTGGAACCCGGCCGTCGGAAGGGGCCACAGCCAAGCAACAACTGCTCCTGTTGTTGGACAAGGTTACCGGCTGGTGATGGCGGTACGTGTACGCGTAACTAACCACTGTGAGTATGGTCAACCACGTAAGGACCACCCAAGGGCCTCGGGCGTGGGCATTCCCGAGCGCTTGTAAGGGTGCGTGGTTCTGGTCTCGACATCGTTCGTTCGTCTGCAATTCTGCGCGCCACCGTTCAACCGCAGTAGACGCAGCGACGAACAATGGCCAAGACGGTTTCAAGGGGATATGTCCAGCCCATCGAACCCCCGTCTGGTGGTTGCGCGTTTGAAAGAAGTCAACCAGGACAGAAACTGAGTGCTAAAATGTAATGGAGGATACAAAACATCGAAACAGGGGTTGAGGAAGGATGTAAACGGGGGGCTTAAACAGGGGCCTGATCACTCTTGTCGCATCATCCCGACGGCCCCGACCCATTCGCATGCCCTGTTTTGTCCTTGGAAACGGCCCTGTGCGCAGCCCCGCGCTAATGATCGTCGAAACGGAGTTCAAGGATCTGAATTCATCATAGGGGGCGCGGCAGGTTTCCGTCGCCATGTCGGCCACGTCTTGTCGTCGCGACGTTGTTTTTGGTTGCTTTTCGTTGTGACGTTGAGGATGCTTGGTTCCAAGAACCTGGAATCCACACAGCTGGGAGTCTGGAGCTCCTTGGCTGCCAGTCCTTGCTGGAGCCTGGTGGTTCTGGACTTCTGGTTGGGCGTGGGGTTAAGGGCGTGTGGCTCGTGCATTAATACAGACGGGACCCACATTCGGCAGCCATTTCCCAGGGTTCAGCTCCCGAAACAAACTCTCGCATCTCTGATCCATCTTCTTTTGGCCCAACAAGTGACCTGTTCCAACAACAATCTCTCACCATAGCTGCAATCCATCCCACTGGTTGTATCGACAATGAATTTACTCCTGCCGTTTACCTTGCACCCAGCGGTTCATCTCAAACTTGGCTCGGATGCTCTTCGCTTCGGCGCCGTGTCGCGGATCCCTGCCCCTGCAGCCACTCGCCGTCGTGCGCTTGATCGGATCGGATGCGATCAAACTTGAAGCATGGGTTCATGAGACAAACCCGAGACGCCACGCTAAAAAGCTTGGCCTCGACTTCGAGACTCTTCGACGCGTCTACACTACTGCAGCACACGTACCTCACCAGCCTACTTCTCGATCTCTCGTCGTCTCATCGATGCCATCGTCGGTGTTGATGATTGTCATTGACTTCGGATACTCGAGCCGCAACCCGAGTGAACGGTTACAAGTTGGCTGGGTTTGTTTCGCGTCTGCATGCACCGTCTGATAACATTTTGAGCAGATGGTCTCTCATCAAAGATCTTCTGACGATGGCCGTGTTTCAGCTGATGCTTTTTAATTCCAAGCCAATGAGAAATCATTCCTCAAAGCCGCCTTGCCTCGAGCTCAAGTGAGAGATGGACCCCCAAGTCTCATCTTGATACCTTCTACTTGAGCTTCTTCCTTTCCTCCTTTGTCCTACCTCGCAAAGCACCAGGTGTAAAGCTGAGAGTTTCGGTTCAAATGGACATGTTCAAACACAACACCCAAGAGCATCCCGAATTTGGAAACTCCGCCGATCTTCCTGTGTTTAACTCGTCCCCCAAACCCGGTCTTTTGCCTGTTTTGATCAGCAAACCTCGAACTCACGTCCCCAGGCTGCTTTTCATTGTAATGGTGATCTCAAAATCACCCGGATGATCACAGTCCGCCATTAACTACCTCCTTGGACTACCACCTCACCCAATATTACTTTTCCAGTCACCAACAATTTTAGCCATCACTCACATACCCTGCTGCAGCATGTCGGCTTGTCTTCTTGCCAAGTCAAAAGGCCTAGTTTGACCTTGAAAGACCAAGGCACCTGGTATCGCTCCGAGTCGTGCTATGTGCCCAAGTATTAGATGGTCTGTAGGTTTTTGGTCCGCAATCTGCTCTCACCTACCATATTGAACTTTACCCGCTTCAACACCTCACTCGCCTCTCTAGCTCCAGCGTCCGCTTTGGATATTTCGGGACTGAAATACCTCCGGCCGTACGAGCTGAACGCTTGTTTTTCAGGCTGCGGTCCGTCAAATCCATCCTCCTCTCGCGTCCCATCCTCCCCTTCCCCAAGATCCTGCTGGTCAAGAATGAGATAAAACTCGTCCAACCACAGAAATTTCTCCACCAGCCTTGTCACACACCGACTGCAAAACCCACCCCCGTCACCCTTGCTGCCCACCCACCCCCCAGGACACCTCATGTCATGCGCCAGCGGGCCCTCGCCAGGACATTCCCACCCGGGCTTATACCGCACCGCGAACCTTCTCACGGCACTAAACAGCAAGTGATTCCCCTCCCCCCAATCAATAACATCCCACACCCCATTCCCATCCGCCTCAGGCCCGCCGAAACAAACCAGATCCCTCTGCAAATCAAAAACAAGCGTCACCGTCGAGCGGGTATGGCCGCCTAAGACAGCCTCGGACCAAAAAGCCCCCGGCTCGAGAGTGCGGATGAATGTCTTGTGCGGGATGGCCTTGTGGCGCCGGCGCACGGCGGCGTGGGCGGCGCGGCATGCCCGCGAGAGGGACACGGTGTTGCGCGCGCCCGACTCGTGGTGGGGGACCAGGTTGAGCGGGGCTGCGTCGCCGGCTTCCCAGATGGAGGTGTGGCGGTGCGGGTTGAGGAAGAAATGAATTTGGGGGGAGAGGGAGGCGGCGGCGTCCCAGATTAGGTCTTGGAGTTCGGTTGGGAGGGAGGGGAAGAGGGGGAAGGTGGTTGAGGGGGGTGGCATTGTTAGCTGTGAGATGGGGGTTTGGCTTGTGTGTTGGGTATTGATTAGCTGGATGTCTGCGTAGGGTGAGGTAAGGAAGTGAGCTCAGTGGCTCATATGCATCAGGAGAGGGTCTAATATATATTGTATAAAACTGTACCTGAATCTGGATTCTTGAAATGGGCAAGTTGTGATATATGGGGCATTCGGTCATAGTGATCGGGGTAATATGGGCCCCAACGACGGGAGTCTGGTGTCGATGAAGTCGACGACGCCACCGCAGGGGTTAGGGTTCCTTGATGGCCACAGCAACATACACCAAGATAGCACCTAGTCCAACTCTTCGTGAAGCTGCTTCCCTAGATCCCAGTAATAAATCCATTCGGGTATTCCAAATTGTCGTGATTTTGGATGTCTCAGTTATAAGTTCGAGAGCGGACAGTCACGCTGCGGAGGAGGCAATGGACGTCGTTTCTGCCTGCGTGAGCCGTCGATTTGTTGAAATGGGGGGAAGGAACCACGGCACTTGAAGAAACAAGTCCCTCCGCACTGTGGCACTGAAGTCCACAGCGTTTACGTGATAAGCAAGAGGGTCGTAAAAAGGCAGGTGTGGTTCAAACAGCAGAGGGTCGATTCTCCCGCTGTGACATTCCTGGGGCTTGTTTCGCCTTTTCTTGGACCTTTTGGACTTCAAACTTGGGGACGGTATCCCACGTTCAAGGCCTATTTCTCTTGCCCGACATCCCTATCATTCTTGTTTTGCATTTCAGTCCAGCAGCGTTCTCGAAACATACCCCCTCTCTCTCCTAATCTCCAGGCCAACCTCTAGCCAGTTCTTCGGAGAAACGTGGGGACCACTTCAGCGCTGACACGAACTGAGAAAACAAGTAACTCGATCTCGAGCGAACCCTGCCAATTCCTATCCGCTAACAGCGCACAAACATGTAGATCGCTAACCAACGATAGAGCAGAGCATTTGTACAACGATGGCCACTCTAGAGAGGCACGCGGGCACCGAGGAGGACGGAATCTTGTTAGCGGTCCGAAGATTGTATGGCAGCGAACCCGCTCCGGACAACAGCGGACTTTTGGATATAAGAGCTGAGAACGGGCATTTCGCCAACATGGCCTTGAACTGCACGTTACAAGAACCACCCGCAGGCTCACCCGCCGAAACGCCGGGCGCAGCAACCCCAGCTCAATGCAATGTTGTCAGCTGGGACCCGGACGACCCCGAAAACCCATACAACTGGCCGGCATGGCGCAAGTACCTCCAGATCTTCCTTGTCACTGTCTTCACCCTGCTCATACGCATCGGGTCCGGCATGGTCGCTCCCTGCGTGCCCATGATGCTCACAGACTTTAAGGTGGAGGGCAGGCTTCCCCTCGCCGCGCTGATAGTGTCGGTGTGCGTCCTCGGCTCCGGTGCCGGACCGTTGCTGATGGTTCCCCTGAGCAAAATCCACGGCCGACTTTACGTCACCCACGTGGCCAACATAGCCTTTGCAGTCTTTACCGCTCTGTGCAGCTTCACCATAACGTCACCCGCTCTGCTTCTCAACCGGTTCGCGGCTGGTGTTTTTGCCACTTGTGGTCTCGCCAACGGACCGGGCACAATTACGGACTTGTTGGGCCCAGACGCGCGGAACACCCCACAGAATCTTTACGGCGCTGCTCGGGTCTTGGGATTTACCATTGGACCCCTTTTTGGCACGATTGTGGGCGCACGCTGGGGTTGGCCGACGGTATTTCGAGTCCACGCTTACCTTGTTGCTGCGGTGGCCACCGTGATGATCGTCTGTTGCCGAGAGACGTATGGTCCGGTGGTGCTTCGACGACGGGTCGACCGCCTCCGGAGACAATCTGGGAACTATCATCTCCGGTCAGAATTCGACTCCGGCATGACGTTCTCAGAGGTCTACCTGCAGACTATGGTCGAGCCCTTTAGCGTCTTCTACACCAGCCGGCGGTGTCTGGGATACGCCCTGCTGGCCAGTGTGTTGTACGGGTTCCAGTACACCATGTTGACCACCATGAACTTTGTCTTCTTCAGCTACTTCCAGCGCTCTTCTCCAGGCAGCGGCTGGTACTTTCTGGCTTTCGGCATCGGATGTCTGATCGGCCTACCGGTTGACTGGTTTGCAGGGCCGGAAGAACCTGACACGGATTGGGAGACGCTGGTCCCTCGGGTTGCGGGCGGCACTCTCATGATCTGCGTCAATCTTCTCATCTACGGCTGGCTGGCGCAGGCCCATTCAGACAGGATAGCAAGCTTCCTCGTTTTCTGTCTCGTTTTCCTGTAAGCTGCTGACGTTCTAGTCCCAAACACTTGCAGATGGCAAGGGCTGACTTAACATCCTGCAGTGGAATGGGAACCACATACTTAACGGGGTTTGTGCGCAAGGTGAGTGCCTCTGTGTCCTACCTGGCCTCTAGAGAACCCGTCACACATGATCTAATACCGAGCAGGCTCTGATCACCACCTACACGAACGAAGTGGCCCCAACGGAGGATGCGGCTCCAGCCCTTGCAGTCGCTGTGATTTGGAAAGGAGTCATGGGAGCGTTGTTTCCGATCCTGGGCTTGTTAATGTATGTTAGGCTTGGACCGGGATGGGCCAGCACCTTGCTGGCTTTCTTTCTAGCGACAGTGATTGCTGCTGGCCTCTTAGTCACGATTTAGGAGGGAACACAAGCGGATTAACTTCAGGCTTCGGAGGTTCGGTGATTTCTCGCTTGGAATATCACAGGTTTTCGCCCCAAGTTTGTGTGCACGCAGGGAAGCGTTCAACGTGCCGGTGATGTTAATAGTAATAACAACAAGTCTATTGGAAGCGCTTATGCCGAGAAAAACATTCTCGAAGCTGTAAACTACGCACTGTGCGCTCGCAGCAAGATGCGAGGTCGTTGGAATAAAGGCTGTCATCCCTGATGGAGCTCCAAGCTGACCCCTGGCAGCCTCGGCTAACATCATCCCGAACCGAACTTGGGCGATCGGGAAGACACGGGAAACCCACAAATGCAAGCAAGAAGGGATAGAAATGGACTAGAATTGCGCGATAAAATGCATGGGATTGCGGAGAGAATCCGATACAATTCCATTTAGGAGCAGAAAAGAACCCAAAGCCAAGGTCAACCCCGGAACGCCACCCATAAGACCCCCGCGAACTAAAAAAACCTAGAGTGCCAGCACATACCCGGCCCGTCCCGAGACGATCGACCGGTCCACCGATCTCTCGCGATGAAAAGATCTTATTCCAATACCGGAGCCGTGCCAGAGTCAACCAGCCCTATCACTTCCCAGCTGCTGTCCCGAAATGCCGTGCCTACCGGGTCCGTTCAAACCACCCGCTCGAGCCCGCAATGGCGACTGACTGGTCCATCACCCACTCGCCTACGCCGAGATACTTGTCCACCCACTTCGACATCTCCTTGTTCTCCCCGGCTACCTTGTCGGTCTTGAAACTAGGCCTTGACAACGCCATGGTCAACTTCACTACACTTCGAGGATACGGGGTGCCGAGACATCGTTGTCGAGGCGTGATCGGGGATCGGAGATCGGGGGTTTGTGCACTCACGTCAGGCCGGTAGAGCGCTTCATGCCTGCCAGGAAGGCAGAGACTAATCGGAAAACTGTCAGTTCTGCTGCCGGTCCGGCTTTGGATGACGGAGGAGAGGATATGGCGGTGGGAGGGGACTCACAGAGCACAGCGTCAAAGGCATAATGGGTCAACCGTCCGAGCTTTGACCACAACCCCAAAGTCAGCAAGTCGAGGAGCTGGAAGTGATCTTAGACTCCGAAATGACAACCGAGCCGAGGACAACCCCCGACAAACGACCCGCTGGGAGAGGCAGCACCCACCACCATCGTGACCGAGTATTCGCGACCTTCGAGACCGAAATCGAGCGACGGGCGATCCGAGTCGTTATTTTTCTTCCGAAGCGGCGGCTTACAGCAACTCGTGCGGCGTAGATCCGAGTCGCGAGGAGACGTTTGTTCGGTTGTCGAGCGGACTCGTGGCTTGGTTCTTGGTGGGGGAAGCGAGACGCGCAACTGTCCACCGATCACAAGGCACACCGAATCGACCATACCGAAAACGCTCGAAGCTTGGACCACATCACCACGTGCGGGGTCACGGGAGGTCGCATTCCGCTGAACGCAGGACCGACCCACATGGCGCCAAAGTTGACAGCAATTGGTCCCCACCATCCCGCTCTCGGGCTATGGGTCCAATACTCGCCAAGTGGCAGGCGGGGCGCCTCGAGGGCAAGAAGTACATGTTGAAGGAAGGCTTCGACAGGCTATCTGAGAACCTTCATGGCACTGGGGCAACGCATAATTGGGTTCTCTGGAAGCCCAGCTGAGTTTCGGATGCAGCTGCAACCAGGATTGAGAGATACGGGCACAAAATGCGACATGGTACCAACTCGAGGCACTTTCGTCCCATGTACCTCGAAGACCCATATTTCCCGGGCGCACCTGGCAACGTCAGGGAGGGGTACGTGGGGCAACGCGCGCGCAGGGTGGGATGTTGGGGGGACAGCAATTGGGAGCTCCCCTCCATGAAACGTGGGAACATTGGGTTGTGTCGACAGGAACATTTTTTTCTTCTTGTTTTTCGCGCGGAGAACGTTCATTTCCCCCATCCTCTCGCCAACATCGACCCTTCATCGTCGTCCTCCCCGTCTCCTCCTATCCGCTCGACCATCGATTTGTCGCATTGTTAAAGGTGAGCCTCTGCCTTTCTCTTCTCACAGGTCTGCGCCTTGCTGCGCCTGATGCGATTACGGTCGTGTTTCACATCCATTCCCCCACCGCGCAAGGCGAAGGTCCGCCACTCGCCCGATGGCCTGGACGCAAAATTTCAGCTGCCTTTGGGCGGGATTCTTGGTTCGCGGCGGACTTCCCTCATGTCCCTCCAATCTGTCTTCTTCTCAAAGGGGCTTCCTGCGAACAACGGCGCAACTTTCCGTCGCAAGGACCATCGCCTCCGGAGATCGGAGATTGCTAACGAGACATTCCCAGACTTAAATTCTCACAACCCCCTTCTAGATCCGGGGCTTTGCGTGAAACTCTCGCAAGCGCATCATCCAAACACACAGCAGAACACCAATCCATCACAATGGCAACTGCTCTCGACCACCTGTCGCTCGGCGGCAAGATCGAATGGCTGGCGCAGCTTGACACGGCCTACCAGCCGGAGCGCAACCTTCGTCGGACTTCGATCATCTGCACCATCGGCCCCAAGACCAACTCCGTTGAGGCCATTAACAAGCTCCGCGAGGCTGGCCTGAACGTGGTGCGCATGAACTTCTCTCATGGCAGCTACGAATACCACCGTACGTTGCTGTTCCCAGCGCTTTGTCGATCAATGATGCCAGCGGCGGTGGATGCTCCGCATCCGCTCGCGAGCTCGTTGCTCCACCAAACATGACCCGCCCCGGCCGCTTTGGCGACTCTTGGCGTGTTTTTAGGACCAAGCTGCTGACGCCGGTGTTCCAGAGTCCGTCATCGACAATGCGCGCCAGGCCGAGAAGGTGCAGAAGGGCCGCCAGGTCGCCATCGCCCTGGACACCAAGGGGCCGGAGATCCGGACGGGTAACACCCGGGGTGATGTGGATATCCCCATCGAGGCCGGCACCATCATGAACTTCACGACCGACGACCAATATGCCACGGCCTGCGATACCGAGAACATGTGAGTATCTTGCCCTTCTGTTTTTCTCCAGTGACCAAACGGGGCTTGTAATCTGACACCTGCCAGGTACGTCGACTACAAGAACATTACCAAGGTGATTGAGCCCGGGCGCATCATCTACGTCGACGACGGTGTTTTGGCGTTCGATGTTCTCGAGATCGTCGACGAGCAGACCATCAAGGTCCAGGTGCGCAACAACGGCTTCATCTCGTCCCGCAAGGGCGTCAATCTGCCCAACACGGACGTCGATCTTCCCGCTCTCTCAGAGAAGGACAAGAACGACCTCCGGTTTGGTGTGAAGAACGGTGTCGATATGGTCTTTGCCTGTAAGTGGTCGCCACAGAGTGCTCGACGAGAGCCTGTTACCTTCATTCGGTGCGGCCCTGGCTGACAGAAGACACCACAGCTTTTATTCGAAGGGGCCAGGACATCAAGGACATCCGTGAGGTTCTTGGTGAGGAAGGGCGCAACATCCAGATTATCGCCAAGATTGAGAACCGTCAAGGTCTCAACAACTTCCCCGAGATTCTCGAGGAGACCGACGGTGTGATGGTTGCCCGTGGTGATCTCGGTATCGAGATTCCCGCCGCTGAGGTGTTCGCTGCGCAGAAGAAGATCATTGCCATGTGCAACATTGCCGGCAAGCCCGTCATTTGCGCGACGCAGATGCTCGAGTCCATGATCAAGAACCCCAGACCCACCAGAGCCGAGATCAGCGATGTCGGCAACGCCGTTACCGACGGTGCGGACTGTGTCATGGTAAGACAGCCAGACCGCCCCATTATGTGCACGGTGACACGGCTGACACGTTTCTCCAGCTTTCCGGTGAGACCGCCAAGGGTAGCTACCCCAACGAGGCGGTGCGCGAGATGAGCGAGGCCTGCCTCAAGGCCGAGAACTCGATTCCCTATGTTAGCCACTTCGAGGAGTTGTGCACGCTGGTCAACCGGCCCGTCTCCATTGCCGAGTCGTGCGCCATGGCTTCCGTCCGCGCTTCTCTGGATCTCAACGCGTCGGCCATCTTCGTCCTGTCGACGTCGGGCGAGTCTGCCCGCCTCATCTCCAAGTATCGGCCCGTGTGCCCGATCATCATGATCACCCGCCACGCCCCGGCTTCGAGGTACGCCCACTTGTACCGTGGCGTGTATCCCTTCCTCTTCCCCGAGGCGAAGCCGGACTTCAACGAGGTCAACTGGCAGGAGGATGTCGACCGCCGCATCAAGTGGGGTCTCACTCACGCCATCGACCTCGGCATTCTTAACGAGGGCGAGACCGTGGTGGTTGTGCAGGGCTGGAAGGTAAGGCCAATCCTCTTCTCCTCGCTGCTCCTTGTTGAACCTTTGCTAACGTGATGTTTAGGGTGGTATGGGCAACACGAACACTCTGCGGATCGTCAAGGCCGATGTTGAGCACCTCGGCATTGGCCAGCTGGCTTAATTTCGGTTGTTCGTCCACAGGTTCAGGGGTTGGGGTGACGGCGGGTGTAATCCAAGGGAGGGGCTCAGATAAAGGCCCGGCAATAGATCTCTTTGGCTGGTATGACATGGAATGATAACTTTCTTCTTTGCTTCTAGAATGTTTGCGTCGTGGTATTGAGACATGTGGCTGAAGAATCAACAGTTGCAACTTGCTTAATAGACCATATCCCCTGTGTCACAGCACCCGGTTCGGGTAATCAGAACCTCGGCGCGCCGCTACGGAAGAGATCGCTTCGGACTTGCTGAGTTGTTCCACTTGCCAACGCTCTGCCTACCCCGCCTCCCTCCTCTTTCCCGCTTGGCGACGCTGATCCTCTGCTCACTGGATGACTTGTCTTGACTCTCGAACACCAAGGTGTGTCGTTCACAGTTACTTGATATCCGCAGGTTATCACTAACATTGCTGCCCAGTGTGGTTTGCTCCGATCTACGCTGACTGATGATGGCGTCTCAACCGGACAAGTTCAAGGTGGCGGCAGCCCATGCGGCGCCCGTCTTTATGGACAAGGCGGCTACCATCAAGAAGGCCGTCCGTCTTATTGAGCAGGCCGCGGCGGAAGATGTTAAGCTGCTCGTCTTTCCCGAGACCTTTGTGCCTGGATACCCCGTACGTACCTCTAGAAAAACAGCTGGCAGTCAAGCAAGGACACGTACCGAAAATCACTGATACTTTCTAGGCCAGTACTGGATCGAATGCTACCCGCCCCTGACCCAAGTCTCAGCCCTCGCCACCTACGCGGCACAGTCGGTAGTCGTCGAGCCCAACAACGCCGACATGGCGCCCCTCCAAGACGCCTGCCGCCGCACCGGCGTGGCCATCAACCTCGGCGTGTCGAAGCGCATGGCCAACGGCCACACGCTCTTCAACTCGCAGGTCACCATCGACGGCGACGGCGCCATTCTCGGCGTGCACCGCAAGCTGCAGCCGACCTACGTCGAGCGCATGGTCTGGGCGCAGGGCAACGACTCCACGCTGCGCGTCTGGCCCGTCGCGGCGCTCGGCGGCCGCAACGTCGGCGGGCTCGCATGCTGGGAACACACCGTGAACGGCGCGCGGCAGGCGCTCATCGCGCAGGGCCAGCACGTGCATGCTGGTGCGTGGCCGGCGCTGTCGACCATGCGCGGGTTTGAGCCTGTCGCTGACGCGCAGATCGAGGCGCTTATGAAGGCGCATGCGCTCACCGCGCAGGTGTGGGTGGTTACGGCGTCGAATTATGTCGATGAGGGGTGTCTGGAGTGGTGAGGGCGAACCTGGGCGAGCAGGAGTTGGTCAAGAAGGGGGGTGGGTGGTCGGCGGTGGTTCATTCGTTTTGTGGGTTTATTGCTGGACCGCACACGGGAGAGGAGGAGAGGTTGGTGACGGGGGAGGTCGACTTCGCGGACGTGGCTGCCGTCAAGGTGTGGATCGACGCTAAGGGGCATTATCAGAAGCCGGAGATTTTGAGGTTTGGGTTTGATGAGCGGCCATACTGGGCTGACGAGATGAACAAGGATCGGTTCAGTGCTCGGGGGCAGGAGGACAAGCGGAACGGGGAGGTGGTGAAGGATGGGGACAGCCAGTGAGAGCTATTTCAACCCTAACCCCTACGTTAAGGAGCCAGCAACGAGCCCGAAGGCTGGACCCACAGCCATGCTTGGGTGGGTCACCAGCTCAGGGCAGACGAATCACGTCACTGCAGCAGGCACACCTTCCTGCGGTTGCTGCGCACATGCACATGAGCTCGTGGGCTTTCTGCCCTTCCGTCGCAGCTCCAGGCACCTACTAAGCCAATACCTGTCACCTTCTTCTAGTAATTCTTGCACGTTGGCTTTTGAGGATATCACTATCTATGTTTCTAATTTAATACTAAGGTTTCGCTGGCCTGTTCTCGGCTTTGCAAAACCCCGACGCTTGCTATCGTGTTGCTCCAGGGCTGCGCCTCCAGGCACCCCACGGCTGTGTTGCCTGCCGGTCGTTTACAGCACATGAGTTCAACCATCCTTGATGGGAATGCCACTGTGCGGTCTATCCTGATCTAAACACTCTTCTTAGCACCTTCTCGTTGCTATGTCTTCAAAGTCCTCCTACCTCCCCCGCCTTGGGTTCGCCCGCGACGGACCGATCCTCCCCTTGCACAACCGAACAAGCCCGCCGATCCGCAAGAAGCCGAGCGAGTACGACCTGTCCGACCTCTCGCCCCGACCTGACGATGCGCCCCCGGCACTCGAATCGGCGCGGGACCACAAATCCGTCTACTCTCCTCGCCGGAGCCCCTCCCCGTCCTCGAGATTCAGCGACAGAGCGAGCAACGACCGCACTCCCTCCAAACCCCAACCGAAGCAGCGCGTTCTGTTCCCGGGTCCGCCGCCGCCGATCGCCGTATCACAGGTGCTATACCGCGATGAGGAGGAGAGAATCACACCACCCGCCCCCCAACAGCGCTTGGATGCCTCGTCCTTTGCCCGCAACATAAACAGCGTACTCTTCGATCGCGGCCCTTCGTCGCCCGACCGCACCCGCGAGCGAAACTACGACCACAAGCCAGACGCCGTCTGGATAACCCTCCAACGCCGCGAACGAGCCCTCCAAAACGAACTCCAACACCTCCTCGACGCCCAATCCGCAGGCCTCGCCGCGAACCTCGACCCCGGCGCACCCCCCTCCAGCGCAACCTCTGTCACCAGCTCGGCCAGCCACAGAAGCACCACCCCAACACCCAGCACCACCCACACCAACTCCCCCACCCGCCGCCGACACGTCACCTTCCACCAAAGCCCCACCACAACCACATCCTCAGGCACCATCGTCCCGGTCCGCCAACCGCGCTCCAAACCCCTCGGCCTACGCGCAGCCCGCGCAGGACTGGCGCGCACAATCGCCCTACTGGCCGACCTCAAAGCCGAGGAAGACGCGCAGCTGACGGCGGCGCTGGGCGCGCGCAAACAGGCGCTCTCGCAGCTGCGCCGGTGGACAGCGCGGCGCGAGGGCATCGCCGACGAGCTAAGCGCGCTCGAGGCCGACGGCGACGAACCGCTGGGAAGGGAGCTCCGCGAGCTGGAGGAGGAGAGGGAGGCTGTGGGCGGGGAGATTGCTGCTCTCGAGGAGAGGTTGGTTGCGCTGCGCAGGAGAAGGAAGTGGTTGGATGGGAGGGTGGAGGAGGTTAGCAGTCGGCGGGAGGCGGGATTGAGTGGGTATAGGGGGGCGTTGAGGGAGGTGGAGGGGAGGATTGGGGGGTTGTTGGTCCGGCCGGCGGTGAAGCCGCTGGATGGGGAGTTCTTTTTGCGCGCTGGAAGGGAGGGGGAGTCGCCTGGGGGTGTGGAGTTCTTGCGGCTGCGGCCGGAGAGGAGGACGGCGGAGATGGCGAGGGAGTGGTGGGAGGGGGAAGTCGCCATTTTGGAGAAGAAGAAGGCGGATGTGGACATGGAGAGGGCGGCGCTGGAGGAGGGCGTGGAAGTGTGGAAGGATGCGGTGAAGCTTGTGACGGAGTTTGAGGCGGGCTTGAGGAGGGAGATGAGGGGTGGTGCGAACGCGACGGAGAAGACCAACGGCAAAGGGAAAGGCAAGGAGGATGAGCCGAGCTCCCCGTCGTCGTCGTCAGCTCCCGAACAGGCCATGTTTGCGCAGCTGGACAAGATGCGCGCCGTCATAACCGGTCTCCAGGAGCGACTGCATATCGCAGAGGAACAGGGCTGGAACCTGCTGATATGCGCCATCGGTGCCGAACTCGAGGCCTTCCGCCAGGCTGCGGCCATGTTGCGGGAGGCACTGCGTGCCGCAGGGCTTGATGTCCCAGAAGAAGATGAGGCGCGCACCCACGCAGACGGGACCCCGCATCTGGGAAGATCTGGAAGCCTTCGCGACTCATCCCAACGGCTGGATCAGGCTGAACCAACTGGCGGCGGCAAGTTGGTGGACCTACACGAGCCACTTGATGAGGACGGAGAGGCCGAGAGCGACAACGAAGTGCCCGCTGATTTGCTCGTCGCTGCGGAAGAGGAGCATGGGCTTACGAGGCCGGCGCTGGGCAGGGAGGACAGCGAGAATGAGGTGCCGATTGAGTTTCTGAGGGAACATTCGCTATGACGAAGGATATTTGGGACTTGGGAACATGGTTAGAGGTATTCCAATCACGAATGGCGTTCTCACGGGGATAGATGGGTCAGCGGGTGTTTGGGTTTGGGTTTATGCAGTGCTCTAATTACTGGGTCATGTCTATTTCTTTCTTTTTTTCTGCGGATTTGATAGGCGTTCTTAGCCGCAAGCTTGAGCTGAGCGTATACTACCAATGATGTTCTTTGCTGGTATTATCTCGATGCAAAACTTACGCCCCTTACCCAGGCAACCGCTTGGACAGAGGTAGATTGGTGCTGGCCAACACTCAGCGCCGCCACCTCCGTTCTCTTCTCGCCCCCAAACTCCCGTTCGCCCCCCCCACCTTCACTATTACGTGAGGCTTACTTGCAACCGCCGAAGCTATTGCAGCTATAAGTTAGCAAGATAGGTGGGATATCACCTGCAGTTTAATGCGCACCACCGGTCATTGGACGCCGGCCACGTGCCGTGCCAGCAATAGGTCCCAAGTGCGCGGCAGTGGTTGGTCATCCTGTGGCTGCAGTAGAGAACGAATCCGCGCCTTTGGAGGCCATCTTTTAGGTCGGGGGATCTGCCGAGAAGAGGATGGGAAAGTGCCGTGGCCAGAGCCAGGGGAACTCCCAAGCCAAGGGTGAGGAGCTGGAACGGGATGGAGATCTTGGTGGTGTTGGGGGAGAGTCTTGCTGTTGGTTCATTGTCCATGGCTAGGATATGTGTATTTCTCCATGGTTGAGGTACTCACCTTCATTGCAGTCAAGATGTCGTTCACGAGTCAAGTCTCTTAAGGATGCGAGAAGCGGAGATGGGAGTATCGAAAGTGCCCAGAAAACGCCAAGTAGTTTCAGGGTGGTTCAGTCGAGCGTGTGTGTGTGTAAATAGTTGGAGACCTTGAAAGGCTTGGTAACTTACCCGGCTCGACCGGATACCTGGATGTATATATATGCCTTACCTACGAACGGAATACAGCACCGAGAGGATAGTCCTCCGCAGTGGTCTGAGGGGTAGGCATGTATGACTTCAGCACCAACGGGGTGGGTGACTCAAGTCCTGGTGAAATGACAGTTGGAACTGTGATTACTTTCTGGTTACGTTCAGGCAGAGAGTGCCAGGGTTTTATTCATTTTGCGGTCGTCAGTGTAATCCATGGTTGGTATGTTGGGGTGGCCCAGACTGCACGAGAGCGGCGTCAGATATTAATTCCGCCACCATCCGTTGACACGGCCCAATAGACAACCTCCTTTCTTTCCCTTCTCTTGAACTTTGAAGCAGGGAAAATGACTCCTGTCACCCGGATAAAGAAGAGTATTGGCCTATTGGGCCGTACAAGCCACGTGGAGCCCTGGATGCAGGAGGGATCGAATTCAGGGGCCGATGACTGCCTCTCCTTACCCTCAAGGTGGGGGTTTTCCTTTCCACCATCTTCACAACACTTTGTCCAAAATCCATCTCAATACCCACCCAGGAACTCCTATACCAGTCATACGAAGCCACCGAGGTAAGATGCCAAACCTCTTGTCTGGCTTGACATGGCAGAATCTGATCACTTCCCAACTTCCAAGAGCTTACAACCGTCATGGATCCCCCCGAGAGCACAAACCCCACTACGACTGCAGACAACCCCCCCATTTTGGCGGCAGACCTGCAAGCCCTCATGTACAACCAACGGCCTCGCCAGTTCTGGACTGCAGATGGCTACCCCATCGTCGACGGCAAATACCACGACCTCTCGACGGGCGAAATCAAAACGCACAGGAAAGGCGTCGACCTGCTGCGGTCCGGACCTCCGTCGGTCTCGGTGTATTGGCAGAACCAGCGTGCTACGGGCCGCCACGACCAGTTCCTTGTAATTGTCGGGACTGCCACGAGCGTGGGGGACGTCACCGAGTACCTGGCCCGTCTCGGTGGTTTCCTGGGCAAAGGCCTCTGCAAGGTGCGCTCGCTGAATGCGACGCGATACGATGTCTATATTGTGGTATCGTCAGAGATTTCCCAGCAGGCGTTTAGGGATGCTTTGAGTGAGCATGGGCTGCTTTGATGGTTCGGGGCCTGAGGTTTGAAGTAAGAGGGGAGGAATGTCCTTTATTGCCAGCTACACTGGTATACGTGGATCATTAGGGGTGCTTGCAAGGCTCAACGTCTGTCTGCTTTGCTGTGGCCAAAGACTCGTCTTTTACTTCAGTATAGCTTGTGAAATCCCGAACCTGACAAGGACTCAAAAGATGTCCTCTCCCTCAGCGGCATCCACCCCCTCCCTGACCACTCTCTCAACGGCCTGGCCCGCCTCCTCGTCTCCATCCAACAGATCCAGCCACGAGTTCTTCACCCCCTCGCTCGCCAGCAGTAGATCTGCCACCCGCGCCACCGTCGCCCTACTCACGTTCCCCCTAGAACTCTTCGTCTTCCCAAGCTCGACGCGCCCCGCGGGCTCGAGCGTGAGGGTGCCCGGACGGAGGTTGATGCCGACGAAGCCGCTGCCCCTTTTCTTGGACACGGCGTACAACGCCTCGTCGGCAGCCAGCTTGGCGCGGTAGTAGTGCGGCAGGATGCGGCTGTTGACGTCCTCGGCGGCAGCCCAGGCCTCATCGGACCACCAGGCGGGCTTGGTACGGCGCGAGCCGAGGTACGAGACCATGAGGAAGCGGGTGATCTGGGACAGGGAGGCGGCCGCGTGGATAAAGTGGATTGCGGCATCGCGGTCGATAGCGTACGTCTGGGGTTTGTTAGTGAACCCATCCTGGGCACAACACGAGAGTACCGGCATGGGTGCTCGAGGAGAGGGGCCTGCTTACCCGTTCAAAGCCGCCCTTCCCGCCAGCGCCTGAGAAGCAGAACGAAAGACCCAGTCAGCCACATTTCCAGCCAAGGAGTTAAAACATTCCAGGTGGACACTTACCGGCACTCCAAACGACATAATCCAACCCGCTCCCAACCTCCTGCAGCAGCCGCTTGGCGTCCGCCTCGCTCTTGACGTCCTCCAAACTGCGCACCAGCACTGACAGGTTCCCAACCTGCTCGTTGTCGCCAGCTTCCTTGGCCACATCGCCCAGCCGCTTAATGGCGGGGACCTGCTCCTCGCTACGAATCACGCTCGTGACATGCCATCCTCGGCGCAGAAGCAGCGGGGTGAGCAGCTGGGCGATCTTGCCGTGGCCGCCGAGGAGCAGGACGTGGTGGGGGAGTGCGGGCATGTTAGTTGGTTGTGGTTGGAATTGGATGGATTCGGATTCGAGCTTGGGATCTGGTCCAAAATTATTCGAGCGCGTGTGCCAGTTGTGGTCACTGTCGTGTCCGGGGTTGGGTTTTGGTTGGAGCCTGGAAGTTGGGTTTGCAGGTTGCAAGTTGGGATGAAGTGGGATGCTTCAGCTGAGGGGCATGGAATTACGGAATACCTATGTACCATACCTGGAATGCTTATCTAACACGAAGACAATTAGTAATATGGAATACACGTGTAGAAGTCCATTGCGAGAAGAGTTGGAATGTGGAATTGCATCATTCCCAGCTCCCCAGCTTTCTCGGTTGCGTGTCTCAACCCCGCCATTCTCCAGCCTGCCACGCCTGCCAAGCTCCTGGATGATGGACAGCATGGGCCTGGGCATTGAACAAGCGGCCCCACATCGGCCGTTCCTGTGCCGATTTCCCATAGTCCCACCTTCCCAATCAGGCATTTGACGTCTTACACATTGCCATCTCTAAACTTCTTGGAGCATCAACCTCGAACCAAATCACAACCTGATCTTGCCCGCTCTTCATGTTTTTCGCCCTGATATTGTTGGAATTAAGAACCAGAAAATAAATGCACTCCCATAACGAAAAACAGTTTTCTCTCCCCTCTTACAGACGAAGGCGTCTAGGAGCAGCCAGACCTTTCTCAGGGGTTCGCCAAACGGCCCCAGTCCCATCCTCAACCTGACTCGCACCTCTGCAAACACGCAACATGATGACCATCTCCCTGCCTTATGCATATGACGACACTTCAACCTATTCGGTCAACGATATCGCTACTCAATCATATCTCCAGGGCAACGCGCTTTGTTCAGGTCTGAGCGGAAACGAAGTGAAAACCCCGTCTTCGGTTTCCCGTCCCTCCCTCCTCTTCCCTTTCTCTTTCACCCAAGTTCGCAGACTTGCCAGAGATTCGTTCGACCAGAACAACAACGTTTTTTTGCTCGCGTGCATCCAGGATTTTTTTGCTGAACTTGCCACTCGTTGACTTTTTATTGTCGCTCGCTCGTCAATTTTTTTCATTCGCTCAATTAAAAAATTGACACATGTCGTCGCTCGTTTTTTTCGTGTCGGCCGCCTCCACTGGCTCCCCCTCGCCCGCCTCCATCGAGGCCCTTGCTGCCGCTGCCCCCGCCGCCCCCACCGCCCCCTCCCCCGCGCTCCCGGTTCCCCCGTCTCGCTCGTGTCTTCCGCCTCGCCTGTCTCTTCCGTCCTGGGCCACCAGGACCAGCGCGCCGAGCGCGACCCAGCGTCTCCCGTGGTGAGTCCCCTCTCTTGCTCCCTTCTGTGGGACCTCGAGCATGGCCGCATCCAGCGGCCACGCTTGCCCCCCAACTCCCTCGACATGAAGCCGCGGAAAAGCTGCTTCAAGTCCACAGGGCCGAAGGATCTCTCGGTGCGCTTCGCCGACGACGCGCGATGCCTCGTCTCCGGCGGCATGGTTCCGCCCGGTCGCCGCCGTCCTCGCGAGTCGACCAGCCCCGACGTCGACTTCACGACACTCGCGCTCGAGGCGAGACTCGTGCTCCGAGAGCTTGAGAGGCAGCTTGCCCGGTCGGGGCCACCGGGGTGAGTTGACTCACCGTCCCAGCGTTCCATCCAGTGTTGCATTTGGTTGCTTTTTTTGCTTTGTTTTTTTTTTTTGATTTTTTCCCTTTTGTTCAAGCGGCCGTTTGCATTTTCCTCTCATTCCCAGCGTGTTTGCTTGTTGTTTTGATTTCTTCCATGTGTCCATTTGAAAGTGTGTGCCGCTGATTTTAGGCGTTTCGGCGTTTCTCGTTTCGATTTCGACGGGGCCGTCTGGGCTGGCCTCTGTCCTGGACTCCTGGCTTGTCGGGTCCAGGTTCATGCTTCGCCTTCCCCTTGACCAGGGGCGTCGTCTGTCTCGACAATCTCCTTCCTCCACGGACCGACCGTGGGGGCCGTGGGACAGGCGGCGTGAAACAAGTCGCCTGTCCTCGGGCCCCCTCCCCCTGACCCGGGTCTTCTACCCGTGTCACGCCCTGCGCGCGTAATAGACAATTCATTACGCTGAAAGCGGGCGTGACACGGGTAGAAGACCATCGCGTTTGTCACCCCCACCGTTCGGCTCGCGCTGTCAAAGTTTCGGTTCGCGTCGTGGAGTTTCGAGACCACGCAATGTCACAAGCGCTTGTAACTCTGGTACGTAATCCTGTTTCTCTCAGACTGGTCAGCTTAATCTTCTTTACAGCTTAATCACCTTTAACCACAGCAGGATGTGACGTGGCTCTGATGTCGGTAGCATTCCC
Organism: Chaetomiaceae sp. PYS4301M; assembly: GCA_023628425.1. NCBI lineage: Eukaryota > Fungi > Ascomycota > Sordariomycetes > Sordariales > Chaetomiaceae > Chaetomiaceae sp. PYS4301M. Next base: position 165,997 of record JAMAKR010000020.1, on the reverse strand, counting down.
AGATCCGATGGTACGTGGATTGACAGCGCCGAGGGGGATACCTGTCATGGATGCGCCCTACTCAGAATCGGGAAATCAGGTACGTTTCGATGTGCGAGTTTCCCAGACCATCCGTCAGCACAGATTTGAAAGATCAGGTTCGTGCAATAAAAGTCATCACAGGGAAGCAGCTACCCGCGCCCACGCCCCCAACTTGTTGCTCAAAGCCCGAGGGAAGTCGTGGTCAGAACACTGCATAAGCGGCACCCAACCCGGCAAGTATTCTACTCGGTCACGGCTGAGAGATTGCCGGATGGGCAGGGATCTTTGAACACCTTTAAGCAGGACACAAAACTCCGGGTCTCCAGTGACTACTGCAACTCTTTTGGTTTAGGTGGTTCCTTGAGTGAGCACCCCTCGTCCCCTCCTCAAGAATCCACACCAGCACAACCAGGACCGCGCAGTACCACACGTGGTAGTAGACCTCTGCTCGGTGTCCGGGCAGCCGTTGAAGCTCAACAATCCTCTTGGACTCATGTACCATCACCCTGGCGGCTTTGGGCAGTATGGCCACAGGAAATTCGTTGACCTCGACATCATGAATGATGTTGGGAGCGCAAGCATCCTCTCCATATTACATGGGACGTCGCATCGAACAGTAGCTTCTGCCTGTTTTGGCATGGCAGACAAAGCAGCAGAGCGCTGCACCAACAAGTGGTAAACGACGTCCAAAGCAATCACGGGGCTCGTTGTGGATGTCAACGCTGGTGAATCAACAGCGCAGCTATTTCTCCTGGCCTCGGGAGACATGGTCCGACACCCAGATCTGCTGTCATCTCTAGCGTAGAAATCTTTCATCCTGGAAACCGGGCAAGTCATGAGAGCAGCTCGCCCCTACCATCATCATTCAGCACGAAAACGCTGGTGGTGGGAGATTTCCAACCAGGGTTTGGTTCGTGTCGCAAACGGGGATAGCTCTGCAGAGCCAGAATTCCAGAACTAACGTTAGGTAGGTAGTTTTCAATGACTAGTTATCCGGATATCCGTATCGGCTTTGTTATCTGTGAGACGCTGCTGCCGGTCTCGGAGTGCTGCCCAGACAGACGGGACTCAGAGCCCAAGAAAGATGAAATGCCAAGCGAACCCCCTTCTGGCAAAAGTCCAAGGCGTCCCGCGCACACAGTTAAAACAAAAAGACCGGTTCCGCGTCAAGAGCCCATGCCGGTACCGATTATATGGCCATTTTGATTCGGCAACGCCTGCAGTGTGTTGAGGATGGGAATGCCAGCGGGCCAGATGCGAAAGTCGGAAACTCGGTTGTTGGAAGTCGAGGTGTGGGGAAGTTGGGAGCTCAAGAGACGGCAGAGAACCTGGAAGCGATTGGATGCCAAGGCCCGATCGGATCGAAGCCGGTCGAACCCCCCCACTCAACAAACTTTCGGTGGCTTCGAAATGACAAAAAACAACGACGATACGGATAAGGATATTGTTGCTGTTTAGTGACTGAATGTTGTGATCCCAGACAAAATGAAGCTGTGTAGAGAATGCAGATTACACAAGTTGGAAACAGAGCTCATTCAGATTTTCTGGGTCTGGGTAGCTCAGCTCGAGACAGCTCGAGTTCCGAGATCTCTGGATGGCGGGGTTAGGGTTCGGATCGAGATCCACCAACCCAAGCTGTTGGGGAGCTGGAACAAGGAAAAGACCCGATTATTTACGTCAGGTTTTCCTTGTTTGACTCCGCGGACTCGCTGACACACCCCCATTTCCCCAGCGCCGCGTGAAGCTTGAAGCAGAAAAAAAAAGCTTGAAAGGAGGGGACGGCCATGCTCAACTCACGTGTCAGGACATCGCTGCTGCAGTCTCTCACCCGACGCACAATTCCAGGGCAAGCGCGATCACCACTCTCATCACCCGCGACGCCCATTCGCAGTCCCATTTCTGCTACTTCTACCGCACGTCGCCCAGCCGCTGTCTTCTTCTCCTCTTCCTCTTCCTCCTCCTCTTCCTCGTCGGCCCAAAACAACACCAGCCCGCCACCAGCCACCAAGCCCGACTGGCGCAACATGGCGGAGAAGGACATCACCAACTACCTGCGCCAGACGCACGACCGCGTCTTTGAGCACAACCGCTGCTGGGCCGCCGACAAGAAGTCGCAGGACCCCAACTTCTTCGTCAAGCTCTCGGCGGGGCAGAACCCGGAGTACCTGTGGATCGGATGCAGCGACTCGCGCATCCCCGCCGAGCAGATCACGGGCCTCGAGCCGGGCGACGCCTTTGTGCACCGCAACATTGCCAACCTCGTCTGCAACACGGACCTCAACGTCATGAGCGTCATCACCTACGCCGTCGAGCACCTCAAGGTCAAGCACATCGTCGTGTGCGGCCACTACGGCTGCGGCGGCGTCAAGGCCGCCATGACGGCCAAGGACCTGGGCATCCTCAACCCCTGGCTGCGCAACATCCGCGACGTCTACCGCCTGCACGAGAAGGAGCTGGACGCCATCAAGGACGAGGACGCCCGCTACAACCGCCTGGTCGAGCTGAACGTGTACGAGCAGTGCCGCAACGTGGTCAAGACGGCCAGTGTGCAGCAGTCGTACGCCCAGAACAGCTTCCCCATTGTCCACGGCTGGGTGTTTGGCTTCAACGACGGCCTGCTGAAGGACCTCGAGATTGATTTTGCCGGCATCCTGAAGGACATTCAGAAGATCTACAACTTGACAGACCAGTCGTAGGGAGAGGGTCATTGAGAGAGGGCCGTTGGGGGCGCTTTGGGTCATTTGTTCAGGTTATTATTATAGGAACTATTAGACTAGCTTCAAGGCTGGTGAGGTTTTGACTGTGGAATCTTAAACAAGTACTTTGCCCTAAGAAGTTCCTGACATCACGAGACATATGATATCTGACACCTCAATCTACTCCCCCAACCCAATAAACGCTTGACGCTTCTCTCTGGGGCGTGGCCGGGAGATTCCGTTACACAGAAACCCCGCAAGTGCTTCCATGTTCACAGAGCCTCAACCAAGAGGCGCACCGTTCGCCCAGTTTCGTTCACTCGCAGGGAGGGGTTGCATCACAAACAGCAGGCCAGACTCGCGCTTGGGTGGTCGTCTTTCATGCACCATGCACCAATGCAACACTCAGCCAAACGCCTCTCAGCCACACACGGTCGAAGCAGATTGTCCGCAACGAATGGGTGTCTGGCTCTCGTCTGCCATCGGCTGAGATGGCCACCCTCCATACGATACGCCGTTTGCGCCCAATGCAGACCATCGGACCAGAGGTGTCCTGTGGTGTGTACTGCCTCCTGACCATTCTAAGTAATATGTCTTTGCCGCCAGTCTGCCGTGCAATCTGCCCGACATGTAGATGCTCTGGGAGTCCAAGACCGCTGCCCTGAAGGGCACACCCAAGATGCTGACAGCCGGGGACTTTGCTGTCCATACCTTTCATGAAGGAAAAGCGCCGCCGTCGTTGGAGCGAATGGGCAAGGTAATAGGTGACCTGGATGAAGTATCATGCGACGCCTGCTGACCATGGTATACACCAGGTGGTAGAAGAGTACTCATCCAGACTTCCAGCTTACCCAGACGTCAGGTGGGAAGTCATCGACAAGGACCATCGAGGTATGATCCAGTTTGCAGACCGCGACGACCCCGGCTACCGCCAAGCCAGCGGTGCTTTGAAAGAGTACATGTCTCGTCTGAGCGAGGCTCATGACGCTGAACGAAGGTGCAGGGAACCAAACCTGACTTGTATCGCACTTTTCAGATGCAGCACGCTAATATTCGTCCCGTACAGCAATTGCTTCTGACTATTCAGCAAGGCATCGTCCTTCGGAAATCATATTCAGTGTGCCGTATCCGAGAAACAAATTCTTTGTCTCCAGGGGCGACATCATCGACAAGATCAACAAACTCTTCTCCGGGCCATCTCCCTCATCCTTCGCCGTAATCTACGGCCTGGGAGGCATCGGGTAAGCACCACTCTCCAGGTCGAAAGACGCCAGACTGTCACACGAACTGACGTATTAACATTCCTACCTACCCAGAAAAACTCAAGTTGCGCTTGAGATTGCCCATCAAGCTCGAGGTGTCAAGTCCGTCCTGTGGCTTCATGGCAGCTCCCCAGAACGTCTCGACCAGAGCTTTCGAGATGCACTCCAGCGTCTGGACGTCAAAGCCTCGCCCGACGTCGATCCGTTCAAGGTGGTGGAAGGCTGGCTGCGCAAGCCCAATAATGGTCCTTGGCTCATGATTGTTGACAATGTGGACGACCTTGATGTAGTCTTTACAACGTCCACGGAGTACGGCTCGGTCAAGGACAGGCGTCAACTCCTCACATGCATCCCTCAGGTGCCTCACGGCTCCGTTCTTTTCACGACGCGGTGGAAGCACGTCGCCAACCTCGTCACAAAACGAGACCATGTCCACCTCGGCGAGAAGAATGAAGAACAGTGTCTTGACCTGATGAAGTCTCTCAGCTCGGCGAGGCTTGCACAGACTCTCCAGACAACAAAGCCCTGTTTGAAGAGCTGGGCTACATCCCGCTGGCCATCACGCATGCCGCAGCCTTCATGAGCGAGAACGGCAATGGCGTCTCGGAGTACCTAGACACATACCGCAAGAGTGAGGCAGACCAATCCTCATTGCTCGAACCGACGGTGCACTCAATGAGCGTCTTTGACACAAACGAGGCTTACTCGGCTGAAGACTACCCGGTGCTCAAGGCCTTGCTGATATCCTTCAACCGCGTCAAGGCGGACGAGAAAGCGGGCCCGCTGGCCATCGACCTCCTTTCTGTGTTGAGCTTCATGGACTGTCAAGATATTCCCCAGTATCTCTTCAATGACTTCAAGCCCGGCATCATTTTGGCCGAATACGTCAAGGCCTTCGGCACGCTGAAATCCTTCTCCATGGTCAGCCAAGCGGGGAGCTCGAGGCCTCGACTCAAGATGCACCGCATCGTCCAGCTCGCGGTGCGAAGGTGGCTGGAGCAAAACGGTCTCCGAGATGGTTACGCTCAACAAGCGTTGGAGATGCTCTCGAAGCAGTTCCCCAGCGGCATCTTCCGCAATTGGGCGATTTGCAACGACCTGATGGTGCACGCAGAATCAGTCCTCCAATTGACAGCCAACTCCAGTTCGGTGCATGCACACAGCACGGCTCGACTAACACTCCTGCGGAATGTTGCCGCCTTTCACAGTCTTCGGGGGCAGTATGCCTCTGCCGAGACTCGATGGAAGGAGGTAGCTACAGCTGTGGCGGTTAGCTCGGGCGAGAACGACATCGACGCATTACGTGCCCGTGATGGCGTTGCACTCGCGATGCTGAACCAAGCCAAGTTTGAAGAGGCCAATAAAGTCCTTGAAGAGATCTTGGGCTTCAAAGAGACACTTCCCGGAATCGAAAAGGCAGAAGTCCTTCGGACCGCCCATCTGCAGGCGTTGGTTGTTGGGAAGCGCGGCAACAACTGCGAAGCCGAGAAGCAACACCGCAGCATCTTTAAGAGCAGAACCAAGCTGCTGGGCCTCAAGCATCCGGAGACCCTCCAAAGCGGAGGCCGGCTGGCTTTTGAACTCTGGGAGCTTGGCCGTTTCGAAGAAGCCGAGTCCATCGCGACGGAGATGCTCGACAACGCCAAAGTGACCCTCGGCGAAACCCACCCAGACACGCTCCAAATCGCCAACACGCTCGGCTTCATTCTCGAATGCCGCGGCAAGCTCTTCCCCGCGGAAGAGCTCAAATTCCAAATCCTCGAAACCCGCAAGGAGATCTACGGCCCCAGCCACCCGGACACAGCCAACAGCGAGCACGATGTGGCCTGGATCCTCCACCAACTCGGCCGCTACCCCGAAGCAGAACCGCACTACCTCCGCTCGCTCGACGCCAAACGCCTCCTCCTCGGCGACGACCACCCCCTAACCCTCACCACAAAATGCAACCTCGCCGTCTTCGACTGCGACACCGGCGACTACCCCTCCGCCGAGGCCCGCTCGCGCGCCATCGTGGCTGACTTCCGCCGCACCGAGGGCGACGACCACCCGCAGACGCTCGACGCGCTGGGCGACCTGGCCGTCGTCCTCCGCCACCGCGGCAAGCTCTCCGAGGCCGCTGCTGCGGCGCGCAAATCGATCCAGGGCCGCGATCGCGTCATTGGGAAGGACCATGCGTGGACGCTGCCGACGGTGTGTCATCTGGGGTATGTGACCACGCTGCTTGGGGATTTGGGGGTGGGGGAGCGGGTGATTCGGGAGGCGGTTAAGGCTATGGGGGAGAGGCTTGGGGTTGAGCATGGGCAGGTTTTGACGGGGTTGTTGCAGCTGAGTAAGAATTTGGTGCTGCAGGGTGGTCGGGATGGGGAAGGGGATGGGGATGGGGACGTCAAGTTGCGGGAGGCTGAGGAGGTGGCTAGGCGCGCGCTGAAGGGGCGGGAGAAGAGTCTTGGTGAGAGGCATCCGTATACGGCCAAGGCTGCGTGGCAGGTTGCTAGGGTGATGGAGAAGCGCGGGGAGAAGGGGAGGGAAGAGGAGATGGTGGGGTTGCTTGAGATGGCGTGGCTGGTTATGGGCAAGATGCTCGGGCCGGGGCACCCGGATGTGGTGGTGTGTGAGAAGGAACTGCTGGCTCTGAGAGCCAAGGTCGGAGAGAGGCTGGACATGGAGGCGAATTTGTCAAGTGTGGATGATGGGTACTTTGGGGCTTGGGAGGGGTTTTCATTGTCGGGTTAAGGTCGCGTTTGAGGAGATAGATAATAGGTGTCGTGTTATTTAGCGTCATTAACTTGCGATCGTGCTTCAGCTGGTGCTAATCAAGGCTGGTAGCGAGGGAGGTATGTACTCTGTATAACCTGTACATTTACCATGACTTGACGGGCTGTTGTTGAATTCAGCTGCCTGGCTTGAGGGGCTGAGTGGAGTGACAATAAAAGAAGAAATGGAGACTGGAGCCTGGAGGTGAGTGAAGGAGGGATAGAGCCCCGACGATGTTCTTGCGTAACACAGCCTTGCCGTTAATTAATTAGTTCCTACCTAAATGGATCAGGGCGCTGAGTTGAAGTCCAATCAATAATAGAGCTTAGGTGCCCTTGGCGAAGCGTGACACGACTCTCCCTCTCTTGGGCCTGACGTGAGATTGTGTTTTCTAAGCCAAGTATGGTCTAGCTGATCCTGCGACGAGAGGTGCGGCTGGAATTGATATGTATGCACGGCTTTTCTTAGCGCGAGAGTGGCTCAACATGGAAAACGACAGTGGCGTAGGTCTGCAGTCTGCACACGCGTGAAGACGAGATTCGACCTGACCACGACTCCATGTTTAGCAGGGCACTTGAGCTGTTTCTTCGGGGGCTTGCCTCTTGTTGTCTTTCCGCCCAACGCTCCAAGTTTTTATGATTCAACGTCATCGAAGTCCAAACACTTTCATTGGGACTTTTGCTCTCCCACCATCGCTTTGCCGGGCCAAGACTGGAAGTCTGGAAGCCCGGCCCGGTCTGACGACGCAGAAACTATTCCACTTCGAGCTTCAAAGGGCGAGGCTTTGCAGCTTTGCAGCTTTGCAGCGAACCTATCAAAAACCTAAGGCAGCCAAGTCGGGCCAGAACGCCCCCCTGGTTCATGTTATGTCGGTGCCTGGGATATCATTTTGGCACCCCATGCCCCATGCCCAGAATGGAAGCCCTTGGGCTCCAATGGGCTGCACCGCCAAGAAGATGCAGGCTCGTGGCATGGCAAGGGAAGGAACTGAGGGAAGGCAGAGAGCAAGGGTCCAGATCGCGAGAGCAGGGTGAGCCAATCGTGGGAAGCCTTGGCATAAGCGGGACAGCCAGCCTTATCCCAAGCAGGGAGATCCAATTTCGGGCCATCCAGGATCTCTCTCGTTCAGTCCAGTCTCGGCTGGCACGACATGATGGGAAGGGTGGGATGGAGTGCATGGGGTGGGTGTTGGGGGTGGGCGGGCGGATGAAAAGGCTCACGATGGCCCGCTGCAAGACGCGGCTCAGCTTGCAACCTTGATCGTCTTGTCTCTTGTCTGTCAGCTTGAGGTTGCATTTCAATTTTCCAGGCGATTGGGTTTTGGTTCCTGTGCCGTGGTGTCGACCATCTCGGCGGGTTCTTGTTTATTTCTTCGTTGATCAGGCACATACGCCCAATACAGCAATTTTTTTGTTTCATCACTCTCTGCCACTGCCATCTCCTACGGCATTTTCCAATTTTCTTTTACCAAATTCAAAATGGTCCTGGGGCTTCCAACGGCCGTGCTGGCCACAATGTCGGCCTTTCTCTTCACCCCCATTGTCCAGGCTGCTTCTCTGGATTCTGTGCTGGCGGGCCAGGTGAACCTTACAACATTCCGCGATCTTGTCAAGGTGAGTAAATACCACATAATTGCCTCCGCCATGGCTGCCGACCATGTCTGACCAGCGCAGAATCACACCGACATCTTCGCCAACCTGCCCAAGGACATCACTGTTGCTGTCCCCAACGACAATGCCTTCCGGAAGCTCGGCAACTGGGACACGTACAATGCCAGCATGGTGGAGGCGACCCTGAAATATCACATCCTCAAGCAGACCATAAAGATGCCCTCCATTGAGAAGGGCGACTCCATCTGGGCGTCGACCGAGTTGACCGGCGACGAGTTCACCACCGTGACGGGTGGTCAACATCTGATTCTCACCAAGCAGCCCGGCGGCGAGGTCGTCTTCACTTCGGGCTTTGCCACTCGCGGCACCGTTCTGGTCGAGGACCTGCCGTTCGACAACGGGCTCGTCCAGGTCATCGACTCGGTCATGCGTGTCCCCGAGACCCTCGAGTCGACCGCCCGCAGCGCCTACACCGACCTCACAGCCTTTGTCGGCGCGCTCTATGCCACCGACTTGATAAGCGAGGTCGTCGAGGCCAAAGATGTCACCATCTTTGCCCCGCGCAACGCCGCCTTCCAGCAACTGGCCGGCACCTTGCAGAACACGGACAAGGAGAAGCTGAAGCGCATCCTGCGGTACCACATCGTGCCCAACAAGCTGACCCACGTCTGGGAGCTGAAGAACGCGAGCTCGCTGGCCACGGCGGACAAGGGCAACAACATCACCATCACTCGCCACACCAACTTCATCTACGCCAACTCCGCCGAGATCATCCAGACCGACATCCTCATCTCCAACGGCCTCGTCCACATGATCGACAACGTCCTTAACCCAGACCTGGAAGACTCCCGCCCGGACGTGACCCTCACGACTGCCCAGCCGCCCGTGTTCACCCTCGTGGGCGCCACAGCCACAGGCTCCACGGTACCGACCCCCTTTGCCTCGGATCTGCCCTGCACCGCGAGTTGTCCTGTGACGCAACCCACGGCTGCTCCTACGGGTACCAAGGGTGGAAATGACCAGGCTGCCGGCACAAGCAGGTCCAGCAATGCTGGCGTTGCCCCTGCGAGGTGCACGGGGCTGGTTGGGGCTGGTGTTGGCGCCGGGTTGGCGGTCGGTGCGATGATGGTTGGGTGGTGAATAGACCTCGCAGTGGACTTGGCTTTGCTTTCAGCGAGAGGGGGTTGAGCTGGGGTAGAGGAGCGTGACTGTTTTGGAGACGTTGATACCCTTTTGATTCTATATGCTATCTTTGGCTTTATCAGAGCCGATCCATCACTACAATGCCAGTAGTATTTCGTTGTTCCAGACATGGCCCAATATTTACGCGTGCTTGTGCAAGGTCGTGTCGCACAATGACATGTCAATGTCTCACTCGAGTTGTCAAACGTTTGAGACCTGGGTGCGCAGTGACTTAGTAGGGCTTCCGAAGCTTCCCGACGGCCCCGCAGCTTTATCTGGCAGACTAGTTGGTGAACAGTCAAGCGACGAGGTGAAAGTGTTGCGGCGACTTTGAGCTGTCAAGGCTGCGACATCGACAATGCGCTTCATCACCCCCTTTTCTTGATCCTGTCACCTGGCAATGGGTATTGCAAGGGCTTAAAATCAATGACTGTGGCAAAACGGCCCATTCAAAGCACCACGACCCAAGCCAACAAAACTGACAACAATGCCTCCCAGCCAGCACCATCCATACGGCCCTTTGAAGTCGACAGCCTTCATTTCAACAACTGCTCGGTTTCTCCTCCTCTCCACCGCTCTAGTCCTCACAACTACCACAACCACCCCAGTAAACGCAGCACCTGCTCCCTCCTCCCCATCAACTATATTATCCACCAAGCAACCCACCCACCACCCCTTACTCAACAAATACACCAACACAGTCACAACCACCCCTACCCTCAACCCTGCCAACCAGCAGAAACCTAACAACACCAAAGACCAACCCAACCCAACCCCAATAAAAACGACATCATGCCCCTCCCCCTCCCATACCTCGCCCCCGGAGGCCAACTCCAACAAGACCAACAAACCACCACCCCCTTCCCCACCTCCCTCTACGACACCCCCGGCCACGCCATCGCCTCAGGCCTGTTTGTCGGTGTGTGTGCCACCGGGATATTCTGGGTGCTGTGTCTCGTTGTGAGGGTGTATGTCGTGTGGATTGCGCGCGGGGTGGGAGGGGTTTGGAGGGGGTTGTTGTTGTTGTTGCGTCGGGGGCGGAGGCGGGATATTAGAGGGGAGGATCGTGGCGGTGGAAGGCAGGTTGATGTTGGTGGAGAGCAGCGTTTGGGACGGGGTGGTTTGGAGCCTGGGGGGTTGGGGAGGGGAGGGCCGTTGTTGTATGGCGCTGCTGTGGGGGGTGGGGTGTTGGGGTTTTGATCTCTTTTTTTTCTTTTTTGTCTTGGGGGCTTCTGGGCGCTGGCATGTTTGAGTTCGCGGATTTCATGATTTCATGGGGAAATTATGGGGTTTCTGATAGTTTGGAGGTGACTTCTACTTGAGTCTGAGTCAGAAGATGGCGCGATTCACGGTCACAGCACAGCGTTGGGCTTTGATAGAAGAAGGCATGGGTGCTGAATGTATAACTTGAGACACAAAAGAGATGCCATAAACACAGGTGCTTGGACTTTATTTGTGCTAAATTCGAACCTACATGTTATACCGTAGGTACCTCCATTCTACATGCACCACCTTTTTCGACTTCCCCCCTTGCGCGCTGGCGGGGGGGAGCGGTCGGGAGGCGCTTGCTTAGCCCCGACGAGTAGCTGTTTCGAGAAAGGTTCAACGGAGAAAGCCTTGCTAAGCCACAGGCTTTGAAGACGAGGAAGAAGAGGGACCAAAACGTGGCGGGGCAGCAGATGGGCTGAGCTGGGCTGAGCTGAGCTGCACGTGAGGGGACTCGAGGGAGGGGGTTCAGGAGAGGGGATGTGGATGGCGGCTGACGCCAGGGAACAGCTCGGAACCTTCATTAACGCTCAATTTCAACCGCAACGAGCCACACACCACAAGAACATTTGCTAATGGACCCGTTGTCGATCACGGCGGCATGTATCGGCATCGTCGGTGGCATCAAGACAACATCAACGGCGATCCGCAGCTTCGTCCGCGATGTCCACGAGGCGCGCCATGAGCTTGGCGCAACTGCCCGCCACCTCGCCGAGCTCGAGGCAACCATCAATCTCATCGGTGACGAGTACGACTCTGATGATGGGGATCCGCATCGCCAAATCCCCGAGTCCATCATGGCCCAGACGACAAAGGTTATTGGAAGCTGCCGTGATATCCTTGCCGACGTCGATACGCTTCTTGAAAAGAACGATCCACGTCGACATCGGGCCCCGCTAAGATGGGCATTGAAGGGGAAGGACGAAGCGTTGGCCTTGAATCGACAGATTGAGGCTCACACTCGAACACTGACTATGGCCCTGGAGATCTCTACCTTGTCTGTATTCCTGATATCCCCCAAGACGTCGCTAATTCCCGACTAACTATCGACATAGCGCCGTTGTAAAATTGATACATGGGCATACCACAGCCCTGGGAGTGGTATCTGGCCAGATCAGAGACGATACAACCCAGATCCGCAGGGAAATGGGGCAAATCTTGAGCAAGATGTCCAGACTCAAGTCGGGATTGGCATCCCAGAGGCATGACGTTGGTGATCATGCGCACCAAGGCCGGATTGACATCATCGAACGGTACCTGGTTTTTTTGACCGACTATACCGAGAGCGTCGTGGACTCGATCGACCATGATGGCGACGTGGAGAGCGTCGAAGAGTCTGATGATGACGGCGACAGGTCGCTGCAATCCGCGTCTCATGAAAAGCTCACGCCACACCCACGCCAGAGCTCATCCACCCCAACCCTTCGCGAGGCCGATCTCGAGCTCGAAACGAATGACGTTCCTCGGCAGCCACGGCCGAGTGAATGGACTTTTCCTGTTGACTCCATTTCTGTCCTCGTTATCGGTCCACCTGGCCATGGCAAGTCCAGCCTCATACATCGTCTCATGCACCTGCCGGATCAGCCGACAAGGGGTCTCGTCCAGCCACCCATTGGTCCCAGGGTTCTCGGCCAGGTCACGGTTTATGAAGCCGAAGTGTCAACCTCCAAATACCACTTGGTTTACAAAGCGACAGGCGAACCAGGTTCACTCGCTGGAGCAGAGTCGAACATCAGCAGAGACAGATTCAAGCTCAGTCTTGTCGACCGATATGCCCCTCGTGTCAAGCTCCGCCTACTCGAGGCCAACTTCAACTATTCCCTTGGCAGCGTCGGAACGGTGGAAAGCATGAGCAGTATTCTTGAGGCCCTCGGCGGACTACCCGGGACACTTGACGCGGTCGCGCTTGTTCACAAACTGGAAGCCCGCCCCGGGATTTCTGCGGATTGTCAACGAGTTTTTCGCTACTTCGAGGCCACCATTCCGGATCTCTTCATCGCTCCTTCGGTTGTCAACACGCACATAGACCCAAAACTAGGGAAAACAACTCGCAGCTGGGCCCTGGAAGCTCGAATGGAGGAGTTCGGCACGCTGTTCCCTACCATGAAAGATCCATCCCACTTCCTGATCGAAAGCCCCCCCTGCGATGCGCCTCTGGATACCGAACTTCTGGCCTGTTGGGAAACCGCCAGGTTGCTGGCGTTCTGGTCCTCGCGAAAGGCTTCCTCGCCTCCGCCGATGCCGCTCACACCGAGGATGCGACTGTTAAAGCCGCCTGCGATGCAAAAGATCGACACCGCGATGGCTCAAGCGCTCACAATGGTCTCAGCACGCTGGAAGCCCCAAATGGACTCTCTGAATGAAGAGTGTGCGAAGAAGAGAGAGGAAATAGCAAAGGCAGAGGTGAAACTGAACGGCGCCGTTAGGGGACTCAAAGAGGTTGAGGCAAATCTTGCTAAGTACGACAACAGAAAGCACATCCCTTTGGACACCCCCGGGAGGAGGGCATCTCTCGTGCCATGGACGTACCAACGTGACAAATATTCGAAAGAGATTAGAATCTGGAAGGAACAAAAGGCTCAGCTTAAAGGAGATATTCCGGTCCAGAAGAGGACGGTGGAGGAGCTGAGAAAAGCGTTCAAGTTGAGCGGAGCGGAGGGTTGCCTTCGTGAAATCAGCAAGCGCACACAGCCCATGCGGAACTGGGCGGATGAGCTTGCCCAAGAGCAACTACCCGCCAACAAACGATTCAGCCAGACGGACAGGTCGAGGTACGCAATGTCACCAGAGGGCTTGCCCGTCATGGCTCTTTTTACCTTCATCGAGGACAAGGGGACGCGCGAATTGGCTGAACGAGTGGTGATGGAATTGGGAGTTCGCAACCTAAGCACGAGTCTCCAGAGTGTCATCGACAACTCAGACCACCAGTTGCCGGCGCCAGAGGCAAACGGGGAAGAGAGGTCGGGGTTGCTGGGTATTGCAAAACGTCGACAATGGACATGGAGGTTGTCGAAAACCTGAAGTGGTCGTTCTGGTTGTAGACGTTGCCAATCGCTGCAGGCTGCTACGCGCCTTATACTCTAGCACTTGGAACATGCCGAGAAGGAAACTTCATTTGACTCCCAATAATTGTCGCCGAGAGTGTGCCGATAGTGTACCCATCGCCTCCCTGGCCCGGAAAATAAAAATGATCCTCAGAAGAAAACCCAACTGACACTCTCCAATCTTCCTTCACTTCGTCTCGCGACAACCACCCGACTCTCGTCCAAGCACCTTATCTGCACGCGCAGCCGTCTCTTCTTTTCTTCTCACCAACATCAGATCCAAGAAAACGAAACCATGGTGAGTTATTTACCAATCAACGCCCGACAAAAAATTGTCTCGACGTTGTTGTGCGCGCTTCTTATGTCGGTGGTGTCCCTCCAAGCGCAGCGACAGAGCATGATGGGACACACCTCCTCACTGCCCCTCAAACCTCAAATCACACTCTCCTCACTAAGAACTCACTAACGCCTTCCCCACCTACGCCCACAGACAACCCCAACCGAATCCGCCATCGGGTGCGTCCTCCTGGGTCTCTTCTTCGCCCTGGCCCTGTACGTGGCCATCGGCACGTCCCGCGCCCTCGCCACGGAGCTTGGATGGACTCCCCCAGACTCTCGCCTCTGCTCGTGGGTGAATGCACTTTTCCACCGCCTACAACGACTAAGCCAAAGGAGAAGGGGAGGAGTTGGTAGTGGTGGTAGTGGTTGGGATGAGGCAAGGGGCCGTGAGCTTGCCAACCTGCCTACCTGCGACCAGGGTGTGAGAAAGTTACGTAAGATTTTGCACAGCGGCGGGTCTTTGTTGCTTTTGCTTGCAGGCCATAAGGAGAGAAAGACATTTGCACGAGCTTTGGCCTCACTAGTTGGTTGGGGGAAGGAGAGGGCGAGAGAGGGAAAGACTTTAACAGTCTTGGCGTTGCCAGTTCTAGATTTCGGAGGGGAGTGGCTGGGGGGACGGGGGCGAGGGCACTGGGAGGGTGCGCCGAGCACCCCTCACAGCCCTTCCTTCACCTCTGCCCGATCGAGGGCTCAGGGACCGAGGAACCTCCGCTAACCCAGCCTCCCAGACATGCACACCCCCGCCGCGACCAGAAACCCCGATGTCCATCACGAGCACCACCATCGAGGACGTCGAGCTGACGCTGCCGCCGCCGCTGCCAGCTCACATCCGCCAGGGGGTCAGGGCAGGCGGCGACGACGGCAGCGAGATCAACTCGACGGTTCCCTCGTGGCCGCTCCGAAAGCTTGTGATGGTGTTGACGAAACCAATGGGCCATAGAAGATGGTCAAAGCAGGGGCCGAGCAGCGGCAACTCTGTTTAACTCTTTTTTTTTTTTTTTTTTTTTTTTTTTTTTTTTTACTTCGTCCGGTCATTGGGCCGCGCGGGTGAAGATAGGAGAAAAGGGGGGGCTTTGAGAGGAAAGGAAACTGAAAGTGGGAGGATGGGAGAAAGGAAGTGACATAAGAGGTAATGAAAGATACTACATCTTTGCATGAAGAAAGAACTCAAAGTTGTTTCAGCCCAAAAGACAAGGTCCTGCTCACATGGATCAACCGCGGCAAATGGCTTGTTGTTTGTTTCAATTCTGCACCCACCCTCTACTACCTCCGCTCGTCTGTTCCCACTGTGTAGCCCCTCGCAACGCCACTTCTCCCTTCCTCGATGGTGGTGCTCTCTTCCGCCGTATAGTCACTGCCCAGGCCGTGCCACGTCCGTTGTGAGCGGAGGTACTCGGCGCCAGGGCTAACGACTCCATTCACCATTGCCAGTTCACCCTTTTGCCTCAGTGCCAGGGCATTGTTCGAGGATGTACCTGTCTCGGTTCCGCTTCCTTCTGCAGGCTTCCCACTTGCCTTTGTGGCCACGTTCCTCATCGGACGACTGTGGCTGACCAGCTTTCCTGTGCGGAGGTCAAACTCGGGCGGTGCCGACTCTTCCTCGTCATCCTCCTCTCCATCACCGTCCCTCTCCTCCTCGCCACTCTCTCCCTTGCCCTTACCATCTACCTCCCCCTCCGCATCCGTCCCCGCTGCCCCAACCCCCTCAATACCCCCCCACCACTCCCCACTCCAAACCCTCTTATCATCCCCCATCAACGCCACGCCCAACTCAAACGGCGTAATCACAGGCCGATAGAACCCC
Organism: Chaetomiaceae sp. PYS4301M; assembly: GCA_023628425.1. Classification (NCBI taxonomy): domain Eukaryota; kingdom Fungi; phylum Ascomycota; class Sordariomycetes; order Sordariales; family Chaetomiaceae; species Chaetomiaceae sp. PYS4301M. Next base: position 150,019 of record JAMAKR010000020.1, on the reverse strand, counting down.
GCGTCGTCCTCGACCAGCGAGCTCTCCCAGCACCCAACAACAACCCAGCCGTCGACCTCGGCAAAGTTGGCCAGCTTGGCCGGGTTGAGCTTGCCCACCACCACGGTGTAGCTCTTCTTGTCCGCCGCGGCGATCTGCTTGCGGATGGTGTCGACCGACGAGAGGTAGTTGGACACGGAGAGGGTGTTGACCAGGATGCCGATCACACCTGCCGAGGCGAGGGTCAGCAGCCGGGCGTAGCGGCGGCCGAGGAGGCGCGGGGTGGAGAAGGTGGAGGAGGAGGAGGTGTCGTTGTCGGTCGGGTGGATGTGGAGGGATTGGACGCGGGAGGAGAGGGCGAGGAGGAGGGCGGTGGGTGGCGTGGAGATGTGGAAGACGGCGTGGGATTTGAGGTCGATAGCGGGGGAGGACGAGGGGATGTCGGTTGCTTGAGGGGTGACGAGTTTGCGGTTGGGCAAGGGGCCGGTCGGGTCGTGGATGATGGCTGTGGAAACAAGGTTGGTGTAGCCTCGTGTGTATAGTTGGGAGGCGAGGTCGGGGACGTGGTCCTGGTAGGTCACGTCTGCCATGAGGACGACCTTGGCGTCCTTGTCTGGGTATTCTTTCTCGAATGCCGCCAGGACCTCCTCGTGTTCGAGATTGTGGTGGGTGAAGACGTAGATGACGGGGAGGCGGGAAGTTGGTGAGAGGCATGATCGGCCGTAGTGAACCACAACGTCGGCGTCAACATGCTCGGCTGCAATCTCGTCGACACAGCACGCGCTGTAGGATGTGTCGGCGAGGATGTATATCCTTTCGGCGGGGCCGGAGGACTCTGTCGGCTGGGGCAAAGCCTCGAGCTCTGTCTTCAGGACCTGAGCCACACGGGGCCCATCTCGCAGCATCAAGTCCGGGAACTGGAGCGCTATCCTCTTCCACCCGCCCTGCCGCACTTCCTGCGCCGTGCGAGCGATCTCGTAGAGGTCGCGCAGTTCATTGTCTGTCCGTGGTGTTGTCTGTGTGTCGGCTTCTATTTCTGATGTGGGGATCGAGGACTCGAAGATGTGTTCGGCTGGCGTCGAAAGGACGGGCGCTGAAGATAGTTCACTGGCCATGGTCGGTCGGTTTGTGGTGTATGGGTGTGGACTGGAACCCAAAACTTCCAGGAACGAGGAGGGGTCGTCAGATGTCAAAAAATGCCCCGCGATCTGATTGAGGTCGATTGTGGGTATGGCTTGGCAGTGCTCGATGTGAAACTTTTGTATTGGGTAATGTAACATTGGTAAGGTACGCACTTATACGTATTCCACAACTTATACGCACACGAATGAACTGCATCGGGTACAGGCAGCAGGCACGGCTGGATGAAGCGAGTTCGTTTGTCATGATTTTGTTTGAATTTCTTTTCTTTCACTGTTCTCGTGTGCCAGTCCTTAAAAGAAGAGAAGGCCATGCTCCCTCCGTCAACTTGCAATGTCAACTCTCACCTTTTCAACCCCTTTCCAACTTGGAACTTGAGACACCACCCTCTGCCTCTCTCTCGTCCTGAACCAGAATTGTTGCCAACATGACAGATAATACCACTGGCCCCCCAGCCACCACCTGCAACTGCTGCAAAAAGCCTCAAACCGAAACAAACGCCGAAGAACCAGCCCACTGCCCCAAGTGCCAGACAGTCTACTGCTCAACAGACTGCCTCCAGGCCGACAAGAAGAAGCACCGGAACTACCGCCGCCGCAGCCCCGAGCGCAACAACCGCACCAGCACCAACAACCGCACGTCCATAACCCACCCAAGCATCATCATCAACAGCCTCGCCGACTTCCTGGGCCTCGCCGCCCAGCGCCCGAAGTTGCTGCCCGCGTGGTGGGACGACGCGGCCGCGGCTGAGTGTAAGGCCCTTGCCATTGCGGGACCCGTGTGGTATACTCTTGACCGGCAGGTGAGCAAGAAGGAGGTGAATGAGCATTATGGCCACCCGTTGATGGTCATGCAGCTGCGCATGCTGGGTGAGGCCGTCTATCGGCGGGGTCCGGGAGGACAGTCGGGCTGGGCTACTTGCAGATGGATGGCCGTGTATGAGAATCTGGGTGAGTGGTTTCATCAACATTTTGAGCATTGAGGAATAGTGTTTGGTGCCGGAGACAGGAGAGATTCTCACCATTGGGTGTTGTTGTATTATTAGTAAATCAGGCCAAGACGGTTTGCTGTGCCATGCCATGCGATGTGTGGCGCCGATGAACGGTGACTTCTAAGGAAATGGTATCTAGGCTTCGACAGGTGATTCGGAAACGTCTGCAGTGCCGTAGGGTGTCTGAGATATCACTTTATGTGAGCCTTTTAAATCAATTAATTAATAGTTCCGATCCACGCGGTCCCCTAAGACGAGCCCCTGAATAATCCATACCCAATCATACAAAAACTGTAGGTTTGGACCGCCCTGGCTACCAGGTAATGAGTCGATCCAAAAATTACTAACACCCTGCTAACCCTGGGTATCTCCAACATCCAACAGTTGAGGCTCCCTAATCAAAAAATCTTGCGCGGGCTCCATCCAACCGCAAGCACACGCGCGACCGTGTAACACACCAGCGCAACAAAATACGACACGCCCGAAAAGATGATGAGGTTCCTCCAGCCGTCTTCTCCCTTCCCCGAATCCAAAATGGCGCCTCCAATTGGCACACTGCTGAGCGTACCAAAGCTCGCCACCATCATGGCGGTCGAGAAGAGCCGTCCGTATCGCCGGTGATCACACAACTGTCCCAAACAGACAGGCACCAAGCCAAGATTGCTGCCGCTCGCAAATCCAAACAGTACCGAGTACACAATCAAGACGGCTTTCGAGGTTCCCGCCGGTAGCCAGATGGCCAGCACCGTGATGACGCAAAGCGAGATGGTGAGGATGATGACGTTGAACCGGCCAAAGCGATCAGCCAAGAATCCGGGAAGCACACGCCCCAAAACCGACCCAGCGTTCAGGTATGACAGAAGCAGGTAACTGTCGGTCGCATCTTGACCGTGGGCCGCCGCATAAGAAACGATGTAGGTCAGAGGGATAAACAGGCCCCACTCCATGAAAAAGATGCCGATCGACGCGAAGGCGAAGCGGGCGTCTTTGAAAACGGTGAAGTCGGGCCAAACCGAGTGCATCTTGGGCCTGCCGTCGTGGCCCTTGGCGGAGCTGAGCCTCGTCTTGATGAAGAGGTTCGCGGGAATCGCCAGGCCGAGCATGATGAACGCGAGGATGCGGCAGCTCCAGGCGAACCCCACGCCCGGCAGCAAGGCGCGCAGCAGGACGGGAAACACGACGCCGCCGACTCCACCGGCTGTCGAGGCAATTCCCGTCGCCAACCCGCGGCGGACGTTGAAGAAGTGCGCGATGGCGCCGTAGGCAGGGCTGTTGAGCAGCGCTCCTCCAAGCCCGCCGAGAACCGAATAGGTGAGGATGATTTGGTAGTACTCTGCTTCAACTGTCAGCTTCCGCATTGATCTCATCCACTGTCCGCAGAGACAAAAAAGAAGAAACAAACATACCCTCGCACCAACTCAACAGCAACAAACTCAAAAAGATCAGCCCGCACCCCACAGCCACCAACGCCCGCGCGCCAAAGTGGTCAAAGATGGGGCCGACTTGGATGCCGACGAAAAAGACGATAAACAGGTACAGACTGAAGATCCAGCCGATCTCGGACGACGTCTTGTCGACCAGCTGGTGCGTCGAAAAGTACGACTCGAACACAGCCGCCGAGTTGATGAGCCCAAACAGCGAGAGCATGGCGCAGAACGAGCCTAGCACGACCAGCCATGCCTCCAGGCCGCCCTCGGGGAAGTCGATGGTCGTTGCCGCTGACGGGTGGAGGGTCAGCGGGTTGGTGTTCGCGAGGTCGTCGCTGTCGTGGGGGTTGGTGGCCTTTTCGCCGATGATGTTGGTGGTAATGGCGCCATTGGCGTGGCCGTTGTCGATGTCAATGACATTGTCGTTGTCAGGGAAGGATGATGTGTCCTGGTTGTCGGCGGCGGAGGGCGATTGTGTCTTTTCTGATGCCACTGGGAGTGGTGTCTTTTCTGGGTCTGCTATAGCCAGCGAGAGGCGGGATGAGCTGGTGCTAGTGGTGGCCGTGTAAGTGCCGTCGCTTAAGCAGGTGTTCCCTGTGGTATCGTCATGGGGTTTTGATGTCATTCTTGGGGGCCGGCAATGGGCAAATTAAATTATGGCAGCGAGTGCTTGAGTGGGTTCGATGGGCGTTGGCTGTAAATGTCGCCACTCCACCCCTGGTTCTGGTTTTGGAGGTGCAAGTTTCAGGATGAAGCAAATCGACCAGTGTGATTTGGTGCTCTAAAAGAAAGACGGCCAGCCCATGTACAGCATACAAATACCAGGTACCAGGTAACTTCAAGTGTGAATTGGGGGAAGGAGGAAGTTTCCCTGCTCCTGCTTGCCACGGCAAAGGATCTGAAAAATTAATTCTACGTGGGTCCTGTCCTTCCCCACACACAGCACCTGTTCGCTCCAAAAGGCAAAAGCGAACGGGACGGGACCAACATCAAACATCGGGACGGCACTGAACGGGAAGCTGCCACTTGTCGTTGGGCTGCGCGGTCTTGAGCTGGTAATGCCACATCTAGACTGGCTTGTGAGAAAATGTAACGGTTTCACAGAACCGGAAGTCTTTGCTTCCCATGCAACCAACTGAGTAAGGTATGTACCAGTAAGTAAAGAACCCGCGTTTTTCCTTTTCCCAGCTCGAGGTATTATTCCCTTCGATAGGTCGGATCGGGTTGTCCAGTTGCCGGGTTGTCCAGTTCGAGCAAGTCATCCATCCGATCACAGGACGGCATCCGAACCCGGACATGCAAACGGCCCCGGAATCCACCCTCCCACCTCCCCCTCCCCTCTTGGCACCTCTCGTGAGCCGAAGCTAGCCTGCCGGAACACGCCCTTCTTCGCCTTGGGTGGCCGAGAGATGTGCGATTGTGCAGGGGTTCTCGGAAGGGCGCAAAAGTTACATGTATGTATCGTCGTTCTGGCTTTCCCTAGCCATTATTTCTGCAAGGTCACACAAGTAAGGGAACAAAAAGGACGAAGGTTCCACCAAGAATAATCATCTTAGGAGGGGAGCTCTTTGGTTGGCAAGCATTGGCGGATCCCGGTTACAAAAGCCAGATACTCATCTCAAGACGTACAGCTCATGCATTGCAGAATGCCAGATTCAAATCGCGTTAATACTGGTCGAGTTCCAAGGTCCCGCAGCAAGCAATGGAATGCTACTATGCAGCCAGTGGGCGATTGAATGTCTGCCGTCTGGGTAGCCCAGGCCGATCCGTCTGATGTTGTGTCCCAGCTACGATCTTGTGCCGTCTCAGCAAAGACAACGAATGGATGAGCAACAGTCGTCTCATGCACAGTGCCGCACGAAAGCTTGACTGGAAGCGGGGGCTGAGGAACACATCACCAGTGGTCCCAGTGGACAAGACTTGTGGCTGCCTGTTACTTGGTTACCTATACATGCTGCCACCTGTTCAACTTTGGTCATGTCAAAACCTGAATCTTTCCAGAAGAGGCGCACAACATCCACTTTCAAAGGAAGGACACTTGTTGTACCTGGTCTTCAAATCATTGCTAACTACCAGGATCAGAGGAGTAAAAAGAACCTGGTAATAATGCCAACTTGAGTCAGCTCCTCTCTTGCCTGCCGGCCATTGACCAACAACTGTTCAAGCATCGAGACTGCGACAGAGAAATAGACAATCTAATTATTTCGATGATGGTGCTTGGATCTTGGCGCAATGCTTCCACGGCCAACAGACCACTCGGAACTCAAATAGATTGCAATAGAACCAAGCCGGGCGTCGGTGGTCCGGTGCTTTACCGACGATCACCCTTAAACCTCGATGCAAGCCGAACCCAAGCCGGTTGAAATGGCCCAACATAACTGCCAAGCAAACGTATACCACACTCCCCCGCTCCATACGTCGTGCCAAACCCTTTATTTCCCTGATTCTTGCTTCTTTGGTAACTCTAGAGGCGACAATGGCCACGATAGGAATCGAAGTCTGGGGGTCATCATCTACCCGACTCCTGCATGAGATATGGTGTGTGGCCGGTAATTAGATGGCTTCCCTAGGACTGTTATAGCAGTCGTGCTGTCGGTATCTTGGGTCTCTAGCCATAAATAGATATCGAGCAGCTCCTCGGCCTTGGATCTGGACTCGTGCCGAACCGCGGCGTGAATGTTGTGGAACCCAGGTTCTCGCTGCTGGTATCATTCCAGTCCTTGTTGGAGTGTCATTCTTCGGGGAGAAAAGGAGACATTCTTGATTAGCTTGTCCCCAAAACAAGCGCATCGACATCTCAACTAAAAGCATGGGCTATCTCACCGCTACGCTCGCCGGGGCTGTGGCCCTGGCCTCCATATTCGTCCCCGAGGCCGCGGCTCAGTCATGCTCGGGCGTCACCGGCCGATTCCAGCCCAAGATGGGCTCCGGATACAGATCCAGCGTCCTGGCCACCGGTCTCCGCCAGCCACGGCACATTGTGGTCGACTCGGCTGGCAATCTGCTGGTGGCCGAGGGCGGCAGCCAAGGTGTAAGACGCCTTGTCTTGCAGGACCAGGGGACCATTGTGTGTGTCCAGTCCAACACCCAGATCGTCAGCGGATCGGTAAGCCAAAGTCTATGTCTCTCACTACCCCCTGGCTGGCTCTCATACTACAGATTTCATGTCCTAACCTCGGAGTGGTAGACAAACCATGGCATTGCACTCAGTGCCGACGGCAAGACGCTCTTCACCTCCAACCTCGCCAGCGTAACGGCATACTCGTATGATGCCAGCACTGGCCAGGTCGGGCAGGGCAAGCAGATTGTTACGGGCATGTCCTTCCAGGGGTCACACCCAACTCGCGCCATTACCACCTCGAAATGGAGCCCCGACACGATCCTCGTGGCTCGAGGATCGCAGGCCAACATCGACACGACTACCACGCAGCAGTCTGCCGCACGCAGCATGATCAAGGCCTTCAGCATTAGCCAGGGCATGCAGACGCCGCACAATTACAACACAGGTGGCGAGGTGCTCGCCTGGGGTCTGCGCAACGTCGTGGGCATGATTGAGGATCCCCTCTATGGTGGCGTCGTATGTGTTTTTTAATATTCCATTTCGCCCCTCTGTCTCGAATTTCAGACCAACAACTCACCAGCTATTATCCTAACCAATAACCCCGGCAGTGGTCCGTCGAGAACCAAATGGACGACCTGCGCCTCAACGGGCGGGACATCCACACCGACAACCCAGCCGAGCGCCTGAGCTACCACGGCGTGCTCAACGCCACCACAAACCGGTACAAGGGCCTCAACTACGGCTACCCGTCGTGCGTTCCCGCTTGGGACCCCCAGAACGTCGGCATCAGCGGCCTGCTGGTCGGCGGCCTGTTCAAGCCCGACAACGTCCCCAGCGTCGCCGCCGACGAGTGCGCCAACAACCGCATGACCGGCCGTCTGCACTTCCACGCCCACACCGCCCCGCTGGACATCAAGTTCAACAAGAACAGCACCGCGGCGTACATTGCTTTCCATGGGAGCTGGTATGTTTTACTGCCTCCTTATTCTCTCCCCCCCCCCTGAGTGTCACCCCTGATTCAGGGGTAATGATAACCCACATCAACACACCCAAGGTACTATGCCCTAGATCCCTGAGCTGCGCTGACATGAGCCCGGAACATCAAAAATAGGAACCGCAACCCGGCCGACGGCTACCGCGTCACCCGCGTCGACTTTAAGGACGGCCAGCCCGTGCACGCCGTGACCAGCAAGACGGCCCAGATTCCCGTCATGGAAAACAGCAACGTTGGCGCGTGTCCCAACAGCTGCTTCCGCCCGGTCGGGTTGGACTTTGACCAGAAGGGGAGGCTGTTTGTGTCGAGTGACACGTCGGGGGAGATTTATGTCATTTATGGTGCTTGAAGTTGATGTGTCTGGTGTGTTGTCTTCAGGGTTTTGTTGGAGGCAGGATGGCGGGGTGGACAAGTAGTTATATTTCCGAGCAAACACTAGTGGAGTCTTTGAGTGTTATGAAACAGAGCTCAGTTGTCTGTCCCGCCTCCTGCAAAGCCTCTGAATAGGTAGGTAATTACAGAGCAAAGTCTCTCAAGCCACGCCCAAACACCATTCCCACCGATATTATTCCCAGGTCGCCCCCTCTTAACCTATTCAGCTTTCTGCAGCAACAATTAGTACGTCTAGCAACAGCTCGCCAACCGCAAACAAAGGACCCTTTTCCCACATCAAAAGCACAGAGATCAGCAAACCCAACAACACCTTCTCACACACGCACTGCTCAAAGAGCCTCAATGGCCCGCAACAAAACCTCAACACCCCGCTCCCCAACCTCCTCACCATCACCATCCCTCAGCAAACTCCCCACGTCACTCAACACACCCAGCGGGATATAACACCCCATCTTGGCCCTCTCCAAGCTCTCCTTCAACCGGCTGGTATGCTCCCACTCCCTAGCCGCGACCTCAGCACGCTCAATCACCCTACCAGGAATGCCACACATCGCAGCACAATGCATGCCAAACGACCCCTCAGCAACGCCATCCTCAAGCCGATACAGGAACGTAACCCGCCTCAGCGCCTCGTCGACGTCGATCTGCATGCGGCGCGCGCGCACCTCGGGGTGGTGGGCGAACTCGGCGGCCAGGCTGTGGTAGTGGGTGGCGAAGAAGCCGACGCAGCCGATGTGGGAGGCGACGTGGTGCAGGACGGCCTGGGCGACGGCGACGCCGTCGTACGACGACGTGCCGCGGCCGAGCTCGTCGAGGATGACGAGCGAGCGGGGGGTTGCTTCGGCGAGGATCTTTTTGGTTTCTGAGAGCTCGACGAAGAAGGTGCTCTGCGCCGCGAAGATGTTGTCGTTTGCGCCCAGGCGGGACATGATGCGGTCGATGGGGGTGAGTGTGGCCGAGGCGGCCGGGACGTAGCACCCGATTTGGGCCATGATTACCGCGATGCAGGACTGGGAGACGGCGGTGTTAGTTGCGACGACAAGGTTGGAAGAGAGGGGGTAGTGGAGCTTAGGCTTACCATGCGGAGAATGGTTGACTTTCCGGCTGCGTTTGCGCCTGTCAGGAGGTTGATCTTGGCCTCGTCGCCGCCCAACTTGATGTCGTTGGGGATGAAGTCGGCAACGGTGTTGATCATGCACGGGTGGCGGAGCTCCTTAAACTCCACCACGCTGCGCTCGTGGTCGACAAACTCAGGACGACAGCTCGGCACTCCGAGCGCCGACGAAGACTTGGCCAGGCTGATCAGGCAGTCCAGCTGCGCGATGATGCGGATCGCCTGCAGCCAGACCTCGTAGTCCACGTCGAACCGCTTGAAGAAGCGCGAGGCCACCTCCTTCACGATTTGGGAATGCGTCTCTTCGGCCTCTTGAAGCTCCCGCACGAGGTCTTCCAGCCCTCGGAAGTAGTATCGCTTGACAGCTGCAGTCGCGGACATTTGGCGCCAGCTCGAGGGGACTTTGACCGCCTTGGGGGCCTCGATCTGGTAGATCTCCTTGCCGACGTCTGTAAACTTGAGTGTCTTGCACTTCAGGGACGTCTTCTGCTTCTCCAGCAGTGCATGGAGCTCTTCCTTGATCCGCTCGCGCTCGTCTTGGCTGCCATCAAAGTCTTCCTCGATGCCCTTCTCGGGAATCAGGATCTTGTCGTCCCGCGCCTTCTTCCTGTCGAAGGCAGTCTCCCAGTAGCCCAGGGGATCCTTCAGGTTGGGCATGGACGCAATCAACCGGTCCACCAGGCCGTTGCCGCCGCCAAAGGCGCCCAAAAGCCCCATGGTGTAGTCGATCTGCTCGAATCCTTCTAGCACCCGGACAAAATCCTCGGGTCTGCAAGCACCAGCGTGGATACGCGAGATGAGTCTTTCAAGGTCAGGCATCTTGGCCATCTGGGATGAGAACTGCTGTAGGATGCTACGGTCGGCATTCAGCATGTCGACCGCATCGAGCCTCTCGTTGATCTTTTGGATGTTGCACAGCGGGTGGCAGACCCACTGCCGGAACAGACGCTTCCCAAAAGGGGTGATGCACCGGTTGAGGAGACTAAACAGCGTGCCCTCAGGACCGCCATTGGCCGTGTTGGTGAAGATCTCGAGGTTGATCAGGCTCTGGCCGTCCAGGATCAGTGTGCCGTTCCGGTGGATGGGGTTGTACCATTCAAAGTTGCCCTGAGACAACAGATTCTGGTCGAGCTTCAAGACTCGGAGATAGTGAGTCAGGCCGCCGAGTGCTGAGATGGCGAGATCTTTGCCCTTCGCGTCGTTGAGGTTCTTGGGCCACTCTCCGTCTTGGCCTTCCTCAGTGGTAAAATAGCCACCACAATCTAACTCGCGTCTCGCAAGATCAGCGTCCCAAAACTCTGTTCCCGGCTTCAGGTAGTTCCAGATCGTGGTCGGACCCGTGTTATTCTTGAGGATGCGCAGCGCCTTGGTCGACAGACGAGACTTTTCCAGGAGCAGCTCCCGAGGGGCCGTCTGAGCGACAAAGGTTTCGAACTTGGTCAAGTCGACATCGTCCTCAAACTCGGAGAGGAAGAACTGGCCAGTGGCAGCATCGACAAACGCAATACCGAAGGCTGGTTTGTCATCAATCACGGACTCCTTGATGGCAGCGCAGAACGTGGCCATATCATCCTGCAGCATGCTCCCATCGACGAGGGTGCCGCCCGTCAGGATGCAAGCCAGCTCTCTGCGGATGATCTTGTCGGCTTTCTTGGCGGTGCTCCCACGTTCCCGCATCTCTTTGCCCAGGGCCGACTCCATCTGGTCGACCCGAGCGACCTTGTGGCCCTTTGCGACGAACTGGTTGACCCACATGTCCAAGGAGCTCTCGGGGACACCAACCATGCGCATATTGACACGGTCGGTCAGCTTCAGGTCAAACAACTGGTGTCCGATCGTTGCGTCGTTCTCGTAGAGCTCGTAGAACTTGCCCTTCTTGAAGAAGACGACGGTATCCCAAAGGTTCTTCTTGATATCCCAGTACTGCTTCTCAAACGGGGAGAAGTTCCTCTCGGCCAAAGGGGGGATGTAGATAGACGTTGGGTCAAAGTCCGGGTGGCCCCGCGGGTTTTTGTTGCCGTCCAGAATGTTGGCCAGCCACGGGTATCGGTCTTCTGGTTCCTTGGTGTGCGGTTTGGGCTTCTGTTTCTGGCCTGCCGGCTTTTGTGTGGGAGGGGCAGTTCTGGACACGGGCTCGCTGGGCTGGACATTGTTCGGGTCGTACTTCCATTTCTGGGCCGTCGAAGTCGAGGGCGGAATATCTTCCATCGTCTCATCGTCATCCACTGGAGGCGAGGACCGGTCGGGACCGGGAGAAGAGGAGAGGTTCGACTTTTTGCGTGGGGCCGTCGACTTGGCTGACGGCCGCTTTCTCTTCTTGGATCGTGAGGGAGCGTCGGAATCGTCAGAAACCACAAAGTCCCCCATGTCATCTGAGGGAGATTGTGTCAGCTCCATTCCCAAGTCCCACGTCAGTGCAGTAGGTTAGGTACCATCGTCATCTTCAACGTCGTTGGGCTCGGCTTCGTAGGCATCCTCCTCATCGTCGTCGTCTGGAACAGCAGCACGAGCTCGGCGTTGTGTGGATCGTCTGGCTTTCATCGTCGCAAAAACAGCTTCGTCGTCATCGTCGGAAGATTCGGCGTAGTTGACAACTTTCTTGACCTGTGAAATGGGGTTAGAAGGGCTGGATGTCGGTGAATATTGGCTGGACGGATACATGCCTTCCGAGACGGGCTGCTGTTTAAACTTGGTTTTGCGCTGATGGCAGGCTTCTGGGGAGATCTTAGCAGGTGTCGTAGTTGTGGGGGAATACATGCTAGCCACCTTGGCGGTGCTCGTGTCTCTGTTTTCCTGAGAGCTCGATGGTTCGATAGCATCGCTGCTGGGGACGGGCGTGACGGTGGTAGTGCGCCTCGGCAGCAGCATCGAGTTGCCCTTGGTCGTTTCTTTGAGGCATTGCGGCGAAGTGTCTCGCTTGCTCGCGGACTCGGGCTTGGTGGATGGTGATGGGCTGGCTCCGCTGGCGCTTCCGGCTGGACCTGTCCTAGAGAAAAAGCCGAGAATGCTGCGCTGCTTCCCCGTCGACGGCGCCTGGGTCTTCTTTGCCGTCGAAGGTGTCTTCGCGGGAGTGCGAGCCGTAGTGGCCGATCTTTCCACCATATTGGCGGATGGGACAACTTCTTACAAGTTCTTACAATCAATAAGAAACAACCGAGTTCATATAAGGAATAGCAAAAACGAATGGAGAGGCGAGGCCCTGGCCGATGTGGATGTGAAGGCGGTCGTGGTCGGGTGGTTGTGAGCTGGACTTTAAGTGGGACGCGAAGAAACGCGAACGGGGTGCTTGGGGGGTCGCGTCGAGTCCACGCCAAGGTTCCGGCTGTTTAGCGCTAAACCGAACTGCTGGGAGCCCCACAGCACCACGCGCCATCAGGTGCCGCCCCACCCCACGCTTCCCCAAATGGGCTCTCCACCGTCCACCGTCCACGGGCCTGGAAGTCACCAAACATATTCTCATCTGATATTGCTGTGCGGCAAGACAATTTTATTCATCCGGCGTTGACGTTGGCAGCAACAAGAGCAACAGGTGACTGGAGCATACCTGTAGGCTAACTACGTGATGGAAGGTCAACCTGAAGAGAGGGTCGTGTCCCAATCAAAGCATGTGGATGGAGGAGATATACAGATTATACGGAGACACTCAGATGCAGATCACTCGAGCATGGTGTGGTACCCATCGTTGACCGCAGATGCCCAGTCCAAGAACGCCTGAAAAGCCTACATCTATTCGAATCGCCATCCTTGACCAGCCCCGAAGAGAGCGACATGCGGCGGAGGCAAGGCCGGGCCAATGGGGACGGTGACACCCGCACCGGAGTGCGTCGGTTTGGTACTGTGTATGGACCAGACAGGCAGAATTGGCCTGAGGACCCCGAGTCGTAAATATCCATGGCGAATGGCCAAGGCGGGAGAAACTGATAGGCTCACCGCAGCACGGTTAAATCCCCGACGACGGGGAGCTCTGCATTTAGCAGGGCCCAAGCAGTGCCTCACCGCGCCGTGGCCCACGGACCTGACCGGAAGGAGGAGGTAGGGTACGGGGAGGTATGGAGGTATGGAGGGAGGGAATGCAACGTTCGTTCCAACCGGAACTTGTCGTGCCGATAATTGAGATGAAGCTGGATCAAATACAGACGACTACTCCGTGGTCTCTTCTCTACACCGGTCGAAAGTGGTTCGGAATTTCTAAAGTCTGTTGTTGGCGACACTCGACGCGTGCTGCAGTTGCTTTTTTGACGGAGGGGAAGACGAAGAAGAGAAACGAGAACCCCTGCCCTGGCTCTTCAAGGACCCCGGAATCCCTGCTCTCAGCTGCCACTGGCTTTCCGGCAGCTGGCATTTCTCGACCCTCAGCTCAGCTCCCCCAGTCTCTCTTCGGTGTCTCTTGCTCGACTTCTCCGAATTACCCCAACGGCTCTTTCGGGGGGCACTCGGTGTTGGTCCAGAACATAAACTCCCCGCAGGCCGCAACACGACACAAAAGGCGGGGGAGGGAGAACGGCCGAAAAGCCAAACCAGTGCGCCCTGCGTCTTGCGGTGCAGGAAATGGATACCGACGCGATGGATCGGTCGGACAGCGCTCCCGCGCCTGCGGCAGACTCCATTAGTGTTCGTGATGCGCGGAGGGACCAGAACAGTCGCCGGGCCGCTGCTTGTCTTGTGTGTCGCCGATCCAAGATCAAGTGCGAGAAGGGGCGCGCCCACAACGACGACCGCTGCCATCGCTGCCTGCAATTGGGCGTTGAGTGTGTGCGTCCAGACTTCCACGTCGGTCGCCGTAAGGGTGTCAAAAAGTCAGCCCTGCATTTATTTTGTCCTCGTTTTCTGTTATGTTTCCTTCTTTTTCATGGTGATTGTTGTTGCCAGAGACAACGGGTCAGGAAAAGAAGCAAAACACACGAGCTGCTGCTAACACACCTCCAGCAAGCGCACAGGCCTGGAAAAGGCACTGCACCAGGTGGAGCAGGCCCTGAGGCGGACAGGATCTGGCATCGAAGCCACCAGAGTTGTCTCGGATCTCAAGTCGCTCCTGGGCCCCGAGCCTCACGGGTCGCTGCGGCTCGTCAGCCAAGACATAGCTGGCGACAGGTCTGTCGAACCACGCCGCGGCTCCAAACAGAGCGACATCCTGCTGCCGGACGCCTCCTCGGACGCCGGTGACAGCTCGGCCTCGGAGCAGGACGCCATGAGTGTGCCGCAGGACTCGACCCCCTCCCAGGGACATGTTGGCGAGGAAAGCTTGGCCGTCGACGATGCCGAGAACCCTCTCCAGCTGCTGGCCCGCGCATCCGACCTGCATGTCTCGCCCAAGTCTGGCGCCGACCACGTGGCTGCCGAGGCCATGTCTCACCCGCGATCCCGCCAGAGCAAACAAAACGACAAGATCTCCGAAGTCGAAAAGTTCTTCAAACTCAGCCAGTTCAGCCTCGACACCGGCCCGGACCTGGACCCCGTCCACCTCGGCCTAATCACCATCGAGGAGGCAGATACCCTCTTCAACTTCTTCCACCATAACCTGGCCCACACCCGCTGGGGCCTCGACCCAGCCCTGTACACGGCCGCCTTCACCCGTTCTCGCTCCGCCTTCCTTTTTACCTCGATAACCGCCGCCGCCGCCCTCTTTATGCCCTCCGCCTCCGCCCTCTCACGACGGCTGTCGAATCATTGCAAAACGCTCGTCAACCGCATCATCCTCGACCGCCACCGCTCCGTCGAGATCGTCCTGGCCTTTATGGTGAACGTCCCCTGGATGTTCCCAGGGAAGCACAGCACCGATGATGAGACGTGTTGGTACGTATCAATGGCCACCACCATGGCGCTCGACTTGTCGCTGCACAAAATATTGGTTCCCGTCGCCTCCCTCAGGGATGGGCCCGGCAGGCTTGGCGGGAGCTTTGGCGGGATTGCGAGGGCCGACTGTATCGACCCAAAGGTGGCACTGGCCTTGGATGGCTTTGGAGACGTGGATCCGAACTCGGAGTATGGGTTGCGATTGCTAAGGAGGCGGGAGAGGTGCTGGATTGCCTTGTTTGTGTTGGAACGGGGGTAAGTCTCTATCAGAAACACAATCCGCGGGTGGCCGTGGAGTGCTAACAGAGTTAGGATGTGCCTGGCGAGAGGGCGCTGCTACACCGTTCCGATTACCCCCATTCTTCGCGGCTGTGACCAGTGGCATCTGTCCAATATTGCAGACACGATGGATGGCCATCTAGTATCGATGGCAGTGTTGCGGAGGGATTTGGTGAGTTCTTAGGAAAACGAGGTCATGGGGATTGCTACTGACCGAGCGCAGGATGAGCTGTTCTCCTCGATACGGACTCTCTGCGATGAGTCTCGAGACGGCAGGGCAGACGGCGCCATGGTCGCACGGTCGATCCAGATGATGGTGGAAAAGTTCTTCGACGAATGGCACGCCAAATGGGGGATTTCCATCGGTAACGGGCCACAACATCGATTACCGCCATATGTGCAGATCCTCGTCACGCACACTCGTCTATCCATCTACAGCTCAGTTATCAACCATCCCACTGCACCGACCGAAGTGCGCCACTTCTTCCACGCGGCCGGCCTGTCGTCGGCGCTGAACGTCATGCGAGCCGCCATCCAGGGCGAGGGACAATTGTCTAGCATGCCCAACAACACGGCGATCATGATATCATTTGCGGCCTGCTTTGCTCTGCGACTGAGCGGGCAGTTTGCCGGCAACTCCAACCTAGCACCCAGCGTTCGAACGCTGATCGAGGAAACTGCAGAAGTTCTCGAGCGCGTCGGCTCAACAACCGAGCATCGCAACGGAATGTCGACATTGTACGGCAAGTACCTCAAGTACATTGTCAAGAAGGCGGCAGCGGCGGGGCCTGCGCCTGCGCCCGCTGAGCCCACCGGGAGACTGCGTGTAAAGGCGCAGCCAGAGGTCCCACAGCACCAACCTCCCACAACGTATCCGCGCAACAACAACACCCGCTCTAGCTTCAGCATGCCGGATCCCATGCAACCCAGCCCACCAGTCTCCGGTTTCTTGGAAACGCCGCACTGGTCGGAGCCGATCCAGTTCTCGTCTATGTCAGACGACCAGATTGTCGAAGCGCTCAGCAGAGTCAACAACGAGTTCGATCCGGCACTGAGCATGTACCCATGGGACGACGCTGCCGCTCTCGACTGGCTCAATTGGTCTAATCTACCCGACTTTGGGACTTGAATACACAAACAGAGTTCTAGACCGTTGCGCGCGCTCGCGCCGACGAGGTCAGGTTGACCAGCTCCTGCAGCTTCTCCATGATCACGAACGTGAGGACAGTGTGTGGCCTTTTCAGTCAGTTAGTAAAGAATCGAGGGCCGGGGACGCTGAAAACATACGTCAATCTCAGCCACGCCGGTGTCCAACCCTTCATGAGGAACCCTGGCCCTTCACGAGCCAGGCCTTCCCTGACGACTTGCATTACCTAAAAGGGACTTGGTCAGATCAAGCGGTGCGCTGCATAACAGATCGGTCCTCTTACGCTAGAACCCTTGGCAGCACTCTGTATCCTGCTCTTCAAGACATCGGCTGGGGCGCAAGCCGTTGTGGCTACTGTTCCAGCAAAAAGAGAGGCAAGCGCATGGGTCCGGATATCGTCTTGGAGCTGAGTGTGCGAGAGGAGGGTTCGCTTCGCCGCAGCATATCTGGCAACGTCTCATCAGTTTGCGGGTCATCATTGGGCTCAATGATGTTTGCTTACGGCGCAATCTGCGAGACATCTTTTTTGAGGTGAGCATCTTGTTGCTCCAGGGCAGCCGAGCGAGCGAAAAAAAAAAAAAAAAAAAAGGGCACTTACTCATGAGCACGCTCCTAACAATATTCGCAGACAATCCCCTTCCAAGCACGGCGATCCCTTCCTCCTTGCAGATGCGATACAGTCCGGTGACGGCATCAGAATAGCGGAAGCGCTCTGCGCTCGGCTTTGCGGCATCTGCACACATGCGGACGAGGATGACCTGGCGCTCTCTCTCTCATCAGCGGATCCAGGGAGCCTGGTTCGGTTTACAAACTGGGTGCTCACCTCTGTCGGATTTCCAACCATACCCGCCAAGCCACCGGCAACGCCAGCACAGGCAATGGTGGCTGTGGTGGAGAGCTTCGTGGTTCCTGACCTTTGCTTCCACTGCTGGGACAGAATGCTGTACAAGCCGAAGCGGGCGGTCGAGTAGGTTGACTGCCGGAGGATGGAGGCAGAAAGACCTGACCACAATGAGAGGATTCCTGTTGCGGGGCGGGATTGTCAGTCGCCTGGGGCTGGCATGGTGAGAGTTTGGCCTGTCTGTGCACTCACCGTCACGGATGGCAAAGCTGGACAGGGTTGATAGCATCGGTGCGCGTGTGTGGAGGACTTGCATCCGGCTGCGTGACGACATGGTCAGCCCCGCGGTTGTGGGTGAGTGGATAAGGGATGGCAGGATCGTACTATTTCGTGAGATCTAGGGGGTGGGCTGGGCAGGTATGTTAGGGAGATATCACAATGAGGTTAAAGAGTGGCTTGTTGACCTACTGAAGCACACTGCCATTGAGGCTGCGGCTCCGCTGTTTGATGGTGCCATGGACGGTCAGGATGAGGCTCCAAGCGGACAATAACTGGCTCCAAACGGACGGAATACCGCACTCACCCAAGCCAAAACGGCTGCTTGGTTCCCTGCTGCCCGGCCATTGCTCCGCTCCGGCCAAGCGTTCAGAACAAACAACACGTCAGGTTATTGATCGGTATGCGCTTCCCACGCTTCAGTGCCCGATGGGATGACGGGGCTACATACATATGCGCGCCCACGTCGGAGGTATATTACACCACAGCCATTTCCTTTTCGCGCCTTACTGTGGTACAGATCAGCTGCCATTGCCAATGTGTGGGACCGCTTCTTGATCTGCAACCCCCAACTCCTCCCCACGGCGACCCAAGCAGATAATACCCCCGACACGCTACACGGGCCCCAACGGCGTGGGCCGATATCAAAGCTTCCATGCGTGGTTCGTCCTGGGGGCCTGGGGGTGGCGCATTACATCGCCTGCTACCAATGAGCCTTCGTCGAAGACGCATGGAACACGACCCGGGTTACCCCAATCTGTGCATAGCACGCATCTTGAAGCCCGATTGGGGCATTGAGTTTGCCTGCTTGGTTTGGCCCATGCTTGTGAACTCGTGGCCGTCGCCTGGAGTGGTTGGACAAACAAACCCCAAAGCTCAGCGAGGAACCCTCGGAGCTGGACCCCTGACGCAGTCGGTGGAGTCTCTCGGCCGAACTTCTGGGCGCCGAATGCCCAGACCCTCAAAGCCTCGGGTCGGGGGTCTTTACCCACTGAGCAGGCGGGGAGTGTGTGTCGGACAGGGGTGTGCAGGGCGGTTTCCCAGTTGCCGGCCGATCTGTGTGATCTGAATCGAAGCAAGCTGTGATGTGATGCGGCACACTGCACCATAGCGAACTACTGTGTAACGTTAGCAGGCCAATTGCAACAGGAGTGACAGATCTGACAGCCGGTCGCTCGCTATCGTGGTATTGGTAGTGCTGGGTAACTCGCTGTCTGGGACTGTCTTATTTACGTTTGTTCCACGGCTTCTGCGCTTGACATGGGAGCACCGGCCGCACGGAAGGGGAACCTGAAGGACGTCGACAAGAAGAAGAAGAAGCAACAGCAAACAAAAGCTCAGAGAGCCGGACGAGACATGTCGAAACTCGCGCCCTCACTGAAGGCGCTCATCAACGCGCCGTTTGCCCGGCCCGGCCAGGCGCCCGCCCCGCGCCACATCCGCGATGTCTACACCCGCATCGCCAACGAAGCCCGCGAGCGCAACTACGGCAACCGGCCGTGGCTGACACTGTCGGTCAGTTTCTCCCCCTTGAACTCCTCTCACCCATTACCCTCCCCAACCAACCACAGACACTAACCCCCCAACTCAGGCCGCAGCGACATTCACCCTCAACTCGCCCGCCTCCCTCCTAATCCTCCACGACCTAGCACCAGCACACACCAACCTCACCCCGCTGGCCGCAGCCGAACTAATCCGCGAAGTCGGCCTCAAATGCATCTCCTTCAACGGCATCCCCCGCACCATCAACACCCTAGGCGCCTTCAAAACCGGCCTATCCCACCACCCCTGGTCCGCCCAACTAACCACCACCCCATCCCGCACCATCACGCCCACCAACGTCTCCGCCGTCGCCGCCCGCGGCCGCGGCCTCTGGCAGAGCATCTACACGCCCTTCGATGAGAAACTCGAGGCCAAGCTGGCCGAGAGCCACCCGGACTTGCCCGTGCATATCCTCAGCAGCCACTACGGGCCGTTGCTGGCGGATCCCGAGGAGGGGCATGGGAAGGATGATGGGCTGGGGACGGTGGGGAGGACGTTGACGAGTGTGGTTGCTGTGGCGTGTCTGCGGTCGCAGACCGGGGTTGGGCCGCAGGTGCTGTCGCATGTTTTTGGGTTGAGGAAGGGCGTTGAGCAGGGGGCGCATGAGGGGGAGTTTGAGGGGTTGGTTGGGGGAGAGGGGGAGGAGGAGGCGGTGGAGAGGTTGGCCGGGGATGAGGGGTGTGAGTGGTTGTTGAGGAGTGTTGATGCGATTGCTGAGGCGATTGGGGGTGGGTTTGCCAGGTTGGAGGGGGTGGGGGAGGAGAAGGCTAAGTTGTGAGTGAAGGGGTTGAACGGGGTTAGATAAGGTGTAGCTATGCGTAACTATGCCATGTGTATGTACGGAAATGCAAAGGATATGAACACGCTCGTTAACATGCTACCGCTCCCAGAGGATATCGCTATGCTTCACTCCATGATCTGCAAATCGTCCGCCACGGTAAACACCGCATCCGTCTTGCTCTTCACCTCCTCCACCTCCACGCCCGGCGCGACCTCCGTCAGCGTCAGCGTCCCCTTCTTCCGGTCGACCTGGAACACGCACTGCAGCACAGTCAGTATCAATACATACACTTTGACTTATTCTGAGAAAAACACTCACCAAATCGGTAATGATGGTGCTCACCACCCGCGCCCCGGTCAGCGGCAGGTTACAAGCCTGTACGATCTTGCTGGAGCCGTCCTTGGCAACGTGCTCGGTCGCGACGACGATCTTGGTGCTGTCTGGGTTGGAGACAAGGTCCATGGCGCCGCCCATGCCCTTGAACACCTTGCCCGGAATCATGTAGTTGGCCAGGTCGCCGGCGGCGCTGACTTGCAGGGCGCCGAGGATGGATACGTCGACGTGCCCGCCGCGGATCATACTGAAGGACTCGGACGAGTCGAAAGTTGCGGCGCCCGGCACGAGGGTGGTGGTTTCTTTGCCGGCGTTGACGATGTCGCTGTGTTGGGGCGTGGGTGTTAGCTGCTTGGTGCTGATTCAGGAGAAAAGGGCCCAGGGGCAAGGGGAGCTTACGGGTCGACTGCGTCGGGGAGTGGGTAGTCGCCCATGCCGAGAATGCCGTTCTCGGATTGGATCCAGACTTGTTGTCCCGACGGGAGGAAAGAAGGGGCCAAAGTTGGTATGCCTGGGAACGGTCAGTGTCTGTTCATGAGGCCTTCTTCATGGGAAGCATGAGAGACAAGTGGTCTCTTACCAACGCCCAGGTTGACGTAGAACCCATGCTTTAGTTCCTTGGCCGCCCGCCGTGCAATGCGGTCCCTCCGTATTTGAGCTTCTCCCTTGGCTTTGGCCTCCTTGCCGTCCCCGGTCGACCGCGTCTTCAGGCTCTCGACCAGCGACGGTTCTGTTGCTGGCACGATGCGGTCGATGAAAATGCCCGGCAAGTCAACGTCATTCGGGTTGATCTCGCCCACTTCGACAATATTCTCGGCCTCTACAATGGCCAGTTTTGCGGCTTTGGCCATCAGGGGCGCGAAGGACTTGGTCGTGTATCTAGAATAAGGGTGTCAGGGGTAGGACTTTTCCAGACATGGAAGTTCTGCAAGTGCTTACCGAAACACGCAATTGCCTGCCTTGTCAACTTTCCACGCCCGGAGGATGGCCACATCGCCATGTAGTGCCGTCTCCATTAGATATGGCCGGCCGTTGAAGATTCTCGTCTCTCGCGGTCTACCGTACTCGACGACATTGCCGTCGGCGTCGAACCGGGCCGGTATCGCGCCTTCTTGGACGAGTGTATCTGGACCTCGTGGTCAACACATGTTCAGACTTCAAACAAACCATGCGCCATGCATATCAACCACGACTTACGGCCACCCGTCGGAGTGAAAAAGGCTGGAATGCCACTTCCCGCAGCCCGGATCCTCTCGGCCAAGGTCCCCTGCGGACAGAGCTCGACGGCAATCTCCCCCGTAAGATACTGGCGCTCAAGCTTCTTGTTGGTCCCCAAAAATGACATGATCATGCGGTCAATCTGCCCGTTCTCGGTCAAGAGGGCAAGACCTCCACGTCCCTCGGCACCCGCATTGTTTGACACGGCAGTGAGCGAGTGTAGAGACCCGGGGCCTCGCCTTCGGAGTGCCGTAATCAATGTTGCTATTTTGTTTTATTTTTCCCGTGTCAGTACATTTTATACCAAATTTTCTCCCAACTCAACGCCCAAAGAGGTCGACTTACAGGCAACACCACAGAGACCAAAGCCCGAACTCAGCAGCACCGAACCGCTCTTGATGTCTGCAACCGCTTCGTCGGCGCTCTTCCACAGTTTTGAGCCCCCGCGGTCGACTGATGGAACCTCCACGGACCTCCGATAGCTCGATTGTGAAAATCTCCTGGAGCCGCCGTTGCAGAGGTTTGGTAACCGGATACCTGAGTTCGAGGTCGCTCTGATCGCTACCGCTGTGGCAGATCCACTAACAGCAGCCAACTGCAGTGGCACCACCCGCGACTGCAACTGCCGGGAACATGCCTGTCGCGCCAACCCAGGCGTTGCCTGCCTCGCTGCGCGCGCTGCTGAACCCGCCATCGTCCTCTGCCCTGCCGGGTGTCTGTCGATTCAAGAATCACAACCTGGAAAGTTGGCTCAGCAGCAAATATCTCTTCTGAGGCAGTAAGGTCATAACAAAACACCACAAGTCCGCATTTTGTTCCCCTGTTCCCCCAAAATGATCTGCGACGCTATTGCCACGAGGGATGCAGCCGCGGTTCTTGTTCTGCGACCGCAAATCACCACCAAGAATGCCCGACCACCCGACGTCACTCGAAGGGCACAACGCTCCGGTTCCCAGATCTGCATCCGTTTGGCTGTGGTTTGCAGTTGGTGGGCCTCCCTGATCCAGCCCCGCACCCTCCCCGAAAAGTTGGGGTTCAACGGCCCGCGCGGCGCCACATGCACGCGGATGGCACGCCGGCAAGGGCATGCAGGGACTCAAAGTCGACCACATGCGTACCACAGCTTGGAACATGGAACCTGGAAGGTACGATGTTGGTGAGCCGGGCAGTCACTGCCAGTTCAGACATGTTGAGAGCTCCTTCTCAATGCAATAAAACCTTCACATCTTAGATTCCATGGGAAGGGCAAGAGTCTTGCATCATTGATCGTCCGTCTCTCCGGGGTATAAACCACCCCTCGGATGACCGGTCTCTCTCCCCAGTTCAATTTTGTACACATTTGGGACACAACAGTAGAAGATGGAAGGCTTGATTTCCAGGTTGGTTCAGTCAACAATACTTTCACGGCGGGCATCCATCCATGGGAGGCTGCCCTCAACATGATACTCTGTCAAACCATTTTTGTAATCCACTGTCTGTGTTCCCCCAATACATGAGGTGGTAAGAAACAGACTGTTGCTAGATGTTGATCATGTCTCGGTGCATTGCCCGCATCCAGGTCCAATATGCAGATGATCGCCCACGCGGTGAGACACTCTCATTGGAACCTGGAAGGTGACATCTGGCCGTCTTTTTGGCCATGTCGCACAACCTGGAAGCCGTGACGGGTTCGATCAGATCTATCTGTATTTTGTTTCGCTTTTTTTTCTTCTTGCCATCTTACAATCTAGGTTGTTTTGCCCCGTTGACTGTGTAATCAAATGCGATACTTGACCTTTTTTTCGCCTTGATTGTTGTCGCTGCCCACCAATGCGTCGGGCTTCTCTCATCAACATGTCCTCGCAACAAGACAAACACCAAATCTGCGCGGCCGAAACCGCTGACATCAAGGCTCATGCTCCAACTCGAGACGAAACCCAATTGACTCGACGGATACTGTTCAAGACCGACACGAGGTATGTTTCCAGTGCAATTTACTTGGATTTTGATTGATGTTTCCGACAAACCCGGACTCATCTCACAAACAAACAGAATCCTCCCCATCCTCTCCCTCCTCTTCCTCTGCTCCTTTCTCGACCGGACCAACGTCGGCAACGCCAAGATCATTCGCCTGGAGCGCGACCTGGCCATCTCCAACCTGCAGTACAACCAGGGACTGGCTGTGTTTTACGCCACCTATATTGCCAGGTTTGTTTACTTAGCCCCTAGAAAACAAAAAGGCAAGGGGAAAAACGATACTAATTCCAACACAACTGAAACCAAAAACCAGCGAACTCCCATCCAACCTAATTCTCAAAACCCTCACCCCAACGCTCTGGCTGCCCCTGCTGACCTCAGTATGGGGCGTGATCACCCTCTCGCTCGGCTTCGTGCGCACCTTTGCCAGCTTCTTTGCCGTGCGCGCCCTGCTCGGCCTCGCCGAGGGCGGCCTGCTGCCGGGCATCGTCCTGTACCTGTCGGGCATGTACACGCGCGGGGAGATGGCGCTGCGGATTGGCGTGTTTTATACTGCTGCTTCGCTGTCGGGAGCTTTTGGTGGTGAGTTGATTGATTAATACTTACCTTACTGGGCGGGACTTACTTGCCGTAGGGTTGCTTGCGAGGGGCTTGTCGGCGATTGGGCCCCGTGGAGGGCTGGAAGGGTGGCGGTGGATTTTCATCATTGAAGGCCTTCTTGTGAGTTCTGTTTTTTGGAAGACTTCCAGTGGGAGAAAATTGGATTTAATTCATGTTGACGAGAAAAAGACAGTGGTTGCGGGCGCAGTGGCGTATTTACTTCTCCCGACAAGCATCGCCACAGCGTCGTACTTGACCGAGGAGGAGAAAGAATTCGCGCTGCTCAGACTGCAGGGAGGAACTGGGACGGTGTCTTCTGACAGGTTCAAGTAAGTTACGGTCGAGACCTTCATGAGAGACGGGGTTGAGCTGACCTACAAAGTCCAGTCCTCGAACGCGAGGAGAGGTTCAGGTGGTCCGAAGTGCGGCGCGGTGTCTTCAACCTCCAAGTCTGGCTCACGGCCACTGCCTACTTTGCAATTCTGTCAGGGCTGTACAGCTTTGGCTTGTTTGTGAGTATAACTCCCGATCATGAAGATCCGAGTCAAATCTGACACTGGTACCAATCCATTGCAGCTCCCAACCATCATCAACGACATGAAAATCACATCCAGTCCAAACCAGACCCAACTCTGGTCCGTC
The DNA here is from genome assembly GCA_023628425.1 of Chaetomiaceae sp. PYS4301M. Lineage (NCBI taxonomy): Eukaryota > Fungi > Ascomycota > Sordariomycetes > Sordariales > Chaetomiaceae > Chaetomiaceae sp. PYS4301M. Next base: position 125,512 of record JAMAKR010000020.1, on the reverse strand, counting down.
ATCCCCTACGCCGTGGCAACTCCAATCACCGGTATTTCTCTCCCTTTTACTTTGGGGTCCACTCTAGTCCCCGTTTCCCCTTGACTCGTACTGACAACCACTTGACCAGTTCTCGTCGCATTCCTCTCGGACCGCCTCAACCTCCGTGGCATCATGATCCTCGGCACGCTCCCCCTTTCCATAGCAGGCTATGCCGTCATCGCCAACGTGGCATCCCCCACGGCCCGCTTCGCCATGACCTGCCTCATGGCCATCGGCATGTACGCCAGTGTGCCGTGCATTCTGGTGTGGAATTCCAACAACTCGGCGGGACACTACAAGCGGGCGACGACATCGGCTGTGCAGCTTGCCGTGGCCAACTGTGGGGGTTTTGTTGCCAGTAAGTTGGTCCGTCTTAAACGGGGGCAAATTGGAGTTTGAGGGTTTGGGAGAGCTCACTGACATGGTGATGATCTTGTCACCAACCAAAAGCATTCGTTTATCCCAGCAGCCAGGGACCACTGTATCACAAGGGCCATACCATCATCTTGGGGCTACTGGTTTATGCTTGGTTTGCGTATGCCGTTTTTTATCCCCCTAGCCCCTACTTTCTCCATCTTTTTTCGTTTGCATCACCTTTTATCCCTTCCCCTCACCCAAATTCGATTAGGGCTGATACGGACCAAGAATTTTGGCAAACGTCCTGTGGTGTTCCAAGATCAACAGAGACAAGGACCGCGGACAGTATGCGCAGCACGAGGGCAGCGGGGATGACCGAGATCCAAGGTTCAAGATGATTCTCTGAAGAACCAGATCTCGCAGCAAGGACTTATTGCCAGGACCTCATTTATGTCAAGCAATTGGAATCCCAACCGGCTCGGTCATCACTACAACCGTGGGCAGACGATCAAGAAGCCAATTGCAAGTTCTGAGACAAAAACATCTCGACATCTAGTTACCAGAGGGCAAAAAGCCAAAGTCTCGCAACCAGACAAAAGTCGACACGAGCCGGATTTGAACCGACGCCTCCGAAGAGATAAGATTTCGAGTCTTACGCTATAGACCACTCAGCCATCGTGCCTTGATGAACAACCGAGCCCGTTGTGGGGTTCATGAGGAGACGGTCTCAGGGGTTGGTGGAGGAGCAAAAAAGATTCGGCGACCGACTCAGGGGTTGGTGGAGTTGCAAAAAACTAGTCTGCAAATTGGGCAAAAGGAAAGCTTGATCCGATCCAGGTTTGAACTGGAGACCTTCAGTGTGTTAGACTGACGTGATAACCAACTACACCATCGGACCTGCCTTTGTTGCATGGCCGTTTCCGAATCAGAGAATAGCTGTGCACTGCCTCCTGCGAGCAAAAACCCCTCCTCCCATGGAACTCGGAGTGCCACCATCTCCACCCCTTTTCATCTCTGACCTTCCAGTTCCACCGGCGCCGTGACCCAAGATCCAGAGAGCTCCGGGGTACGCGGATGTTGGACCGCCAACTCGGTTGCCGTTGGCCACAGCGGAACCGTCCGCTCTGTCGGGAGCTCCGCCTTTTCAACACCAGATGGATCCCGACCAGCAGTCCCCGTGGCGGTTTCCGAAACGTCAGGCGGTACCTCTCCCTGTCTGTTGGCGAGTTGCTTCCGCTTCCGATAGAACAGGATCAAGGCAACTAGCAGGCTGCCGAGAACCACAACGGCCACAGAAAGGACGATTGCAGCAATGGTACCCGCAGAGAGCCCGCCCTTCCCGGTATCCTCTTTGGCCTCTGGGGTTGCCGCGCCGGTGTGATCTGCCGAGGTCGCTCGTGGTGTCTGCTCTGCTGTCTGACTTGTTGAGCCGGAACTTGTCGAGCCGGAGGCCTGTGAAGTCCTACTAGTCGAACCAGTCAGTGCCTTCGCGGCGCTGGTCAAGACGTCATACAGGGAGCCGAGCGCAGACGAATCGGAGCTCTGCCATCGGATTTGCACGGCGTAGCCCCCTTTGCCAAGGTCGGTAGCCGTAGGGTCTGCCTGCGCGTAGTAAATACGATCGTCGCCTTCAATGTTACAGCCACGGTGACTGGAGTCCAGAGTTAGAATGTCTGGTTCTGGCGGCTAGCTAGGTAAGTACGTATTTTGAGATGGCACCGTCACTCACCTCGGGACACAAAAGGCTACCGTCTCGGACTGCTTGACCGGTTCAAAGTTGATCAGAGTGGCAGTTGGGACACAGGCGATGGTGTAACCGGCAAAGCAGACTCCAGGCGAGTAATACCCGTCGTAGTCCTGAACTTCTTTGAAGTAAGGTGCTGAGCAGATGCCTGCTGTCCGGATTCCATAGATGGTGTCGGTGCAGCCCGTCGGGAATGTCCAGACCGTGGTCAACGGAACTGCCAACCGGTTTCCGGGGGTCTCATACCACGAATACGTGCTACGCATGTTCGTGACGGTGATGACGCTGGTTGCCAGAGTCACGATCGGCATGGCTGCGGGTGCGATCGGCATGGCTGCGGTTCGCTCTGATCTGGGTCGGGAGCCTGAAGGGAACAAGGGTTTGTTTCAACTCTATTCTGAAGGCAGGAGATTCAGGTTGAGCTGTTGAATGTACAAAGGCTGGGCAGATGAGTTGTTCAACTAATTATGCCTGCGCTGGGGAAAAGGTGTGACCAGAGAAGCAAAAGCTTCGCCACAGCACGGGCTTGGGGCTGAAGACAGACATCACCTTAACTGCTCGGCGCTGGCGTCAATAGTGTGGCCAAATTCGGGAAGGCAAACGCCACGCGCCTCTCTGACCAGAATCAGGTCATCATCATTGGGTTGCTTGTGAAGCCGGGCGTCTTGGCGGCAGTCACCTCATGCAAGCGAAGCCGAAGCGGGCTGTCAAGTGTCAAATAAGTTAACTACCTGAACGTTGGGTCACCGTAGTGAGGTATTCGCAGCCCATGATAACTGCATCAACACCAAACCTCGCAACGCAGCGCCTGAGTGTCTAATCTGGGCCCGTCGGAACTCGCCTGCTACCAGGGCTCTAGCATGACCCCTCCCAAGAATGCTGAAGTTTACCTCAGGACGAGCAGAAGTACTACTTACTGAGCCCTGTAAGATTGATAGCACAGCGGTTAGATCAACGGGCAATGGCACGCGGTGACCGGGGCCGGAGTGGGCCTTTGCTCGGCGTTGGGCCCGGGCCAAGGCGGCCCCACACCGGCCGCGGGCTGACAGAACCGGGGTAACCAATCCAAGAAGTCGGCAGGCGGCCAACATTCTCGGCCGCTGACCACTTCTTTGTTGTGAGGTGTCGCAGGCCTGCCACGGCCGCTGCAGGGGGCCCACGGCGGCGTCGCAAAATGGGGCACTGCCGGGCAATCACACCTGGGCCACACCCGGGCCACACCCAGGCCACCCCTTTTTCGGTCTTTGTCTTCCGCATTTTCCCTCTGTTAGCTGGTCCCGACGGCACACCACAGGCGGGTTGCGGCAGGTAGAATGCAACCATCCCCCACACGTCCTGAAACGCTGCCTAAGTCGCCAGCCGCCCGCTCGGAGCCACAACCACGAGGTCGGAAGTCAGGGGGCTCAATAATTCAATGTTTCGTTTCCCGCCATGCGTGCAACATCCTCGTCCTGTAACCGTCGATCTGCAACGGTCGACCTGTCATCTCATTTTTGGACGAGGCCCAGACCCAAAGGAGACTTTAGGTGCTGTCGTACAATGCACTTACTTGAAGTGTCATTTTTGGGTATTAATATCACCCGGCATTCCTTGTCAACCATCCCTCCCTTCCCCTTCTCTACCCACCGCTCGCTCTCTCTCCGGTCAACCACCCTTTGGGTCTCTGTCTTTCCTTCCAACCTGTGATCCCGGGGCTGGGCCCTTTGTACATAAATACCTTCGTTACCTATCCTTTACATAATGCACCCCGTTTCCCTCATCGCCTTCCTTACCGCCAGCGTCTCAACCGCCCTGTTGCCGCGCCAAAGCACCGTCAACCAGAACGTCATCCCCAAATCCTTTGGCGTCACGGCCGGCGAGGGCAGGGACAAGGTCCAGATCGGCAGTTGTATTGGGGCCAACAACACGCCGATTCCCTGCTACTGCCCGCCGGCCCCCGACAGCCCGGACTTCCTCGGGAAGCTCACCAGGGCCCTGATCGAGGGCTTCATCTTCAGCAAGGAACAAGTTGCCCTCCCCATTACCCTAGCCAAGTTCAACGACGGCTCCGACGCATCGATCGAGACGAACAAACTCCGAGCCACAGCCATGATCCAGGTCCTGCAAAATTTCAACCTGACGCGGCAGGGTGTGGGCTGCCCGGGCGTGTCTGCACCGGTTCTGGCCGTCATGCAACTGACGGGTAGAATCAGCGCGGACACCAGCGGTTTGGGAAACTCGGGCAAATGACCACGATGATTCGACACGCACACACACACTCGCTCTCACACTCGCTCTTGCTACCTGTTGCTTCTTCAACACACTCTCTTTTCTTATTACACTCGTTCCACAACTTCTCTTGCATAATTCGGCGTTGGTATTGGCGTTGGGGTTGGGGTTATCATGATACCATCTTCCATTCGTTTTTCCTTCAGGCGGCCACCAACTCTCTTTTGCTGGCTCCTCTTTATTCTCATTTTAATCTTGCTCACTTTCTATTCGTACCTTCGCTCATTCAACTTCAACTTCTTTTTATACTTTCCAGTCACTCCTTCAGCTACTTCTTTTTCAACACTTTCAAGTCACTCGTTAGCCTGGGGTTCTTTCCTTCATTATTATCCGTCCCTCTTGGATGTTTTACTTCTTCGTCGACCATTTATTAAGTTATGTCTTGGTTTTTTTTCTTTTCGTCGTCACTCTTTCCTCCACCTCTTCAGTCATTCTTTCAAAGGATTTCAACCTCGTAATTTATCTCCCTCAACAAATACATTCACTCTTTTTTTTTTCGGCTTTCTTTTCTTTTTTTTTAGTCTCCCACTTTCCTTCATCATTGGTTGCACGTGCTACATGTGGTCAACTTGCTGTTTAGTTACCTATCTTTCTCAATTCTTATTCACAATTTGGTGCTTTTTTTGCTTTTTTTGCTTTTTTTTTGGTCTTTTCACCTCTTCTAGGCTCAGATGGGAGTATCATGGAGTTCGGGCATTTACATGCGGGGAAGGGGGATGGGGGATGGGGCAAGGAGGATGGGAGGTTTGAGACACATTCAGGAGTTTTGAAGTGGAATACGTGGGTTACTACAAATGTCAGGCAGTTTGTTGTCCAAGATGCTCAACTGTGCCCCTGTTCGTAGGATTGAACCCACCACGATTCAAGGCCCCTGGATTCGGCTGATGAGGTAGCTTGTGTGGGGAGGCTAAGATTGGCATAAATAAAGTCACGCTGCCTGCTCACTTCTGGCATCGCAAACAACCCAAAACCCTTCGACACGCACAGGGGTCCAGCACAACATGGCATCTCACGCCCTCATGGGACTTCCGGCTGAGATTCTCGTTCGCATCTGCGAGTATCTCAGCGAGATCCACGCGCCTAGCGTCCTCTCGTTTGCGCAAGCCAGCAAAAGCTGCCATTTGGTGGCCCGGCCTGTGCTGTTTCGAACTCTGTCCTTCAACATCACCACCCCTGAGAAGATTGTGGCGCACGCCCAGACGTGCACCGACCTCCTCCGGCGCAACCACGCATTTGGCCACATCCGGCGTGTTGTGCTGTTTGCCAATGAAGAGAACAGCGGCTCTCGTGTGGCTGCTGTCGCCCGCGTCGACAGCGCTCACTGGCATCTTGGTCTTGTTTCCACCACCGGTTGGAACGTGGACCACCAGGGAAAGCGCGGTGTTCCGGACGACTGCGACTTGGCCTGGCGCAACTGGGTTGACGGAACACCGGTGGTAGATTTTGATGACTTCCCATTCGACGCCCAGGACGACGATATAGCGGCAGCGGCAGTCCCTGCAGAGCCCGCTAAGCCTGCTGACGGCAACACCGAGACAAAACAACCGCCTGTTAACGAGTCCCGGGAAGAGTGCGACCCCGACACGGCATGGACACGGCTGGCCGAGCTGCTCCAGCTTTTGCCTGGTCTGACCGACTTGACATACAAGTCCCCGGCGCAGTTCCCGCCCTGCCTTCTCCAGGTCCTCCATGGAAAGACGGACAGCCACAGAATCCGCCTGCACCTGCACGACTTTAAGCTCCAGGAGGTCGAGAAGCATCCCACAACCGAGCTTATCACGCACCTGGGCACGCACGACCTGGCCGTCCTCACATCCCCATGTCTCCACACCCTCTGGCTTGATGCTGCCACCCAGGACATGACAGTCTATGAGCACATCATCGGAACGGAGGGCCTAGCGCCCAACCTGCGCGAGGCGCGTCTGCAGTGGTCCCCTCGCTACCGCAAGTGGTGGCCGGCAATGGCTCGATACCCAAATCCCAGGGACAGAGCGATACCAACCCCCCAGCAACCCCGCGCCGGCCTGCAACACTTCGAGCTAGGAGCAAACGACTTCCGCTTCCTATCAGGCGTCCACATCCAGCAGTGGACCCAGCTCGCGGACCTGACCCATCTCCAAAGCCTCAAACTCTGGGGCTACATCTTCCCCAGCGCGCTTGATGCGCTCGCCGCCCTACACCTCCCGCAGCTCACCAGCCTGGACCTGGAATGCCCGCGCGACACCAGCCAGACGAAGCGTTTCATCCGCAGCCTGCCGCGCCTCGAGACCCTGTCCCTAACCAACTGGGACTGGTCGCGACAATCCCTAGTCGTCGACGACAACAATGCCGACAACCACCCAAGCAGCGGCGGCAGCAGCAGCAGCAGCACTGCTCCTCCCACCATCACCCCCCACCCACCCCTAAAAGCCCTCCGGCTAGAATTCAAACCCCGGTCCGACGGCGTCGACCAACTGAGCGACGAGCCGCGGTGCGCCCTCGCCTCAGTCTCCGAACTCACCTCCCTCGGCGCGCTCTACCCAAACGTCGAGGCGCTCTCCATCCGCCTCCTCCGCTCGCACGGCGACGCGCGCGAGGTCGCGCTCTACCGGGCGCTGGGCGCGAGTTTCCCGCGCTTGGAGAGGTTGGCGCTGACGCTGGATCCGCCGATGCCGACGCCGGCGCCGGATGGGCTGGGTGGGGATGAGGAGGAGGAGGAGGGACGGTATCTGGAGAGTGTCATGGCGAATAGCGCCATTGATGCCAGGCTCGCGAGGGAGGTGTTTGGGGTGGTGATTGCGGGGCAGGGTCGGGCGCCGCGATTGGAGAGGATGACGCTGAGGGCGAGGCCCGGGCGGGAACATGCCACGCCCTATAGGGGAATACGCCTTCCGTATTTTTCGGGACCGTGGCTGGATGGGTTGGCGAGGGAGTGGGTTGTTAGGAGGACGGTGGACGGTGGTGGTGGTGGTTCGGTGGGGGATGTGAGGGTGGAGGAGCTAGGTGCGTCGAGGCTTGCTGAGGCTTGGAGGGGCCATGTGAGGAACTATGCGTCATTGGGGGCGGTTTACTCCACGAACCCCCTGTGGCAGAGCTCTAAGGTGCTGTTCTGGGAACTGTTCGTGAAGCTGTGGCCGGGGACTCGCGAGGGGAGCAAGGCGTGGTTTGAGGGCTGGGAGAGCTTGCCTTTGGCGGGCGAGCCGTGATTGATACGGGGAGGTAACCCAAGGAACATTGATGACATAAAGATGGATTCAATAGCTAATAATGACTGGAAGTTGACAGGTGTTGGCCTGGGCTGCTTAATCAGTTGTTGTTCCCTCTCCCATTACCACTGCCAGGGCCGCCGCCTGGGCACCCCCCCAGCTTCACGCTGGGTGTCTGGGTAGGGGGGTTGACCGAGGTCGTCGTCAGCCCGAGGATGGCGTTGACGGCAGCAAGATTCTGCTCCGCCTCGGTAACGCCGGCGTTCTGGTTGGCCTGGATGGCGGCGGGGAGCGCGGCCTGGTTGCTGGCCACCTCCGAGTTGATGTCCTTGAGGCTCTCCTCGGTTTGGATGTTGGACGGGGTGTTGGCGTTGGGCTGGGTGTCGATCTGCTGGACAGCGAAGCAACCTGAGCCCGGGGAGAATAACAGTTAGAGACTGAAAGTCAGGTGTGAATTGAGAGAAACATACCACCAAAGGGCCCAGCCTGGGCATTATTTCGGCACCGCACGGTACACACATTCCCCGTCGAACCTCCGACGCATTTGAAATTGTCGGGCATGGCGACAGTAATGTTGAAGTCCTGGGCGGCGGCCTGCGAGAGCCCGTTGGCGCCGGGGATGTTGTGGGTGACGCTCAGGTTCTGGCTGATGATGCCCGTGTTGCTCCCCTCGTCCAGATCGCAAAAGTAGGGGCCAGCACCATCGGCATTGACCTGGTGGATGGTGACCTGCATCTTGCTGCCCGACCTGACCTGGGTCACATCGCCGGCCGCCAGCGCGTTCTCAGTGACCTCCCCGATGTCGATGTTGCCCGTGAGCTTGGTCCGGCCACAGCTGTTAACGGTGCCGGCGGCAATCTCGGCGTCGCGGATGATGGTGGTGTCCATCTGACAGGGGCTGATGGTGGTGCAATTACGCGCGATGGCGTCGTTGACCTGGAATCCGACCGACGGCGGCGACCCGGCTTCTCCCTGAGCTGCCCAGGATGACTCCATGTCCGTTGACCACGGCAAGAAGGGCCGCCAGCGGTAGGATCTGGGTGAACATTGTGGGAAAGAAAGGGAAAATAAAATAAAGTAAAATGATAGAATTAAAAAAGAGGGAGGGCCAGCCTGCTGAACGAAAGAAACAAACACACACACACAATTGGCGAGAGCACGAGTGGAGGGTTGAGGAGAGAAGCGTGGTTGTGCTCTGGTTGAAGGAGAGGCGGTATTAAACGAACTCGGTCTCCCAAGTCGAGGACCTCGAGGAACATCTCTGATCCCCCCGTCCCGCTGTCGAAGTCTGAGACTGCAACTGCCCAAGATGCTCCGTTTCGAACGTTTGCCACATTGAGCAGCGGTTTCATGATCGAAAGGCACCTGAGTAATTGAGCTACATACCTTAGATTTCCAACATCAGACGATTTTTCCAGCGTCGCCCAAGACGTCCGTTTGAGGACGAGTCAGTCAAAGATGGGACCGTTTCCAGGTTCCTGCAGGTTCCTGGGCCGTGGCGTCGTTTGTTCTGTGTTTCGGTTTTCGGTCCAGATCTTCAGATCGGGGGAGAAGAAAACAACAGGGAAACTTCGCCATGGAGTTGTTTCAAGCGCCCACCTTGGTGCCAAAATCATTCCCACCTAGGGCTCGGATAATGAGAAAATGGGCGCCCAAGTCGCGAGCGGCGAGGACCGCGACTCGGACTGCGCACGCCATGTTTTGTGTTTTCGACGGACGCAGCGGGGCGTCTCAGTTGAAGGCCCAGTACTGGTAGAACTGGGTGGTATTAAGGACAAGTAAAAGCAGCCACGAAGACAAGAAGGCTGTTGTTGTGATGCTGGATGTTGAGAAGGCGAGTCTGAACCTTCCAGGTTGACTGGAAGTTACCTTAGGTCAGGTACGGAATACAGATTTCACCCCTGCAAAACTGGGGTTCTTCCTCAGGTATATGCAGGGACCAGGGTCCCGCGTCTCAGACCAACATGTCGCCGACAACGAGGAGTATGAGAAAGAGCTAGGCACCTTGTTCAGTGGGCAAGGTGAGAATGAGGGTAACTAACTTTTAGTAGCTGAGGCCAGATTCTGAGCTTCATGTCTGTGGTAGACGCCCATTAGCGCCTGTTATCTCTTGGCCGGGCTGCTCACTTCTCCTTCTCCCCCTTCACCCCTGAAGCCTCCCTTATTATCCTCCCTGCTCAGGCAACCAACCAGGTATGCCCCCACCAACACACTCAAATACCGATGGCACGTCTAGACGAAACCCAGCCAAACACCCCCATCATTATCACCCCCCAGCCCTCGAATCCTCTCATCACCATCATCCCACAGCATCGCGCCCCGCTTGATCCGCTTGAGGATGATATCGGGCACGCGCGATCCCAGAGCGTGGTGGTGCGAGTCGCGCCTCTCGACTGGAGTTGCCGCAGCGTCTCCTCCCTGTGTCTCTCGATGTAGGCGCGCTCCAGCTCGGCCTCGAGCCGCGTCGTCACCGGAATCAGAGCGTCGAGAGACAGCGGTGGGAGCGGTTTGTTGAGGTCTGGGTGTCTCTCGATGTAGGCACGCTCCAGCCTGGCCTCGAGTCGTATCGTCACCGGAACCAGAGCCTCGAGAGGCAGCGGCGGGAGCGGCTTGTTTAGGTCTGGCTGCCTGCGCTGTCGGGCCACGGCGGCTTGTGGTTTGTGGTCTGGTTCCTCCCAGGTTTCCTCGTGGAGTGTTGCTCCCTCGAGCGTTTCCTCCCGCATCCCTTCGCAGTCTGTACTTCTACCAAGTGGAGCAGCTGGCGGTGCAGGTGCTGGACGGGGAGTCAAGAATCCTTGTGTCAGCCGGACTGATGCCCGCATGTGTTTTCTAGTTCGGTGGCCAATGCGGTTCAGGAAGTTGTTGAGTGTGGCCTTGTTGAGGGAGATCCGCTGTCGCAGGGCAGCAGAGTCTCGCTGCTTTGTCGGCTTGAGAGTCCCCCTCTTGGGCTTTTGGGGCTTGGATGAGGAGACCCCCATGTTTTCCTTGGTAATTGTTTTCGTATCTGTGAGCAGCTCACCCCAGCTTGTTTCTGGCTGGGGGATCTAGTTGCTCACTGAGGGAGGAAGTGGGCTGGGTTCTGGAAGTGTGACCAACCAAGGTAATTATACAAATACCATATCTCCATCACTCACGGGTTCTGCCGCTGTTTGGTATCATCATGAGGGCGTAAGATACAGCAACTTCGGCTTGTTGGCATCAAGTTCGGCTTGTTGGCATCAAGTTCGGCTTGTTGGCATCAAGTTCGGCTTGTTGACAGAAACTTCAGCTCGTGGTCTTTGACATCCCAAGTTAATTCACTTCACATGAGCGACATGAGATGAGAGTTGAGGGATGGCTGAAACGATGGCAACTACATTGGGACCACAGTGGTGCTGGTCCGATGTCTGACATCACCACGTGGATGTCAACAACCAGCAATTTCGGCGAGTTGTCTTTCATGCCCCACATTTAGGAGGCCCAGGTGAATGACATGATACGGAAGTTCGGATCTGTAGAGAACTTAGATAAGGTTCACAGGAACTTTGGTTGGTGGTCTTTGAAGTCCCAAGTTCAGGAGGTTTCACGTGAACGGCATGGGATGAGAGTTCGGATCTTTAGAAGATGTAATCACAGTTCGCAGGAGCTTCGGCTCGTCGCCTTTGATGTCCCAAGTGTGGGAGGTTCACGTGAATAACATAGGATGAGAGTTCGGGCCTTACTTTAAGGTTCACAGCAACATCGGCCTTTATTCTTTGATGTCCCAAGTTTGGAAGCTCACGTGAGGAACATTAGATGAGAGTTTCGGATCTTTAAGGTCCGCAACATCGGCTTGTAGTCTATGATGTCCCAAGTCTGGAGGTCCACGTGAAGGGCATGAGATGAGGGTTCGGATTGAGAGAGTGCCTCAGATTCACAACAACATCGGCTCGTGGGTTTTAATGCCCCAAGTTTACCAAGTACACGTGAGCGGGAGTTCAGATCGTGGGAGTACCCGATTCACACGGTCAAGCTGATATGGACAGGACTTTGTAGATGGTCAGATCCATTAACGACAGGAACGTTTACAAGTCCATCATGGCCACATGAGTACACATAGTTTGAAACCAGACTGAGTCTTTAAAGTTGTAAATGCACAAATCATATCAACATTCCAGGTGCTCACTCGCAAAAAGGAGACGAGAAACAAAAGCTATCTACAAAACTCTATTCCCAACCGTATATCCCGTCCCAGCCCAGCGCAGAACAGATCGTAACGTCGTAACCATGATATCAACATCATTCCTTCCTCTTTACATCCATGATCCATTTCCCATGGGCCCTCAAGATCATCAGTGCTACCGTATCAACAACCCAGCCCAAAACCATATATACCCCACCCATAAAAGCCAATGGACAAACAGAAAGCAGGCCGCATGCCCATCCAGCACGCCCCCCAATTTCTCACCCCTTGCTTTACTCCTCCCCTCCCACAACTCAGACATACGCCCGATGATGCGAGTGGCGGCTCCCACTGCGATGGCCACTGCGGCTGCGGTGGCGACTATGACTTCCGTGGCGGCTGTGGCTCCTCCTCGACTCGACATAGCGGCGCTCATTCTTTTCGACATGGCCCCCATGGACCCAGGCGAGCACGGCGGTGATGAAGAAAAACACGCAGTTCATGATGCCCAGGGCAAAGCACCCCTTGAGCATGCCGCACGTCTTGTTGACGCTTATGTCGATGGTGCGGAAGCGGGCGGTGCCGAGGATGCCAAAGTCGACGTCGACGCGCGAGCCGGCCTCGATGGAGGCGCAGTTGGCTTTGGCGATGAAGCGCAGGAAGTAGACGCCTGCGATCAGGGCGCCGACAAAGGCCAGGTCGATGACGGCCACGAACTGGGCGTTGGCGGATGAGCGGTGGTAGCTGAAGAGCGTGAAGATGGCCCAGGCGAGGGCGAGGGTTGATACGATGAAGAGGAGGAGGATGTAGGTCGGCGTCATGACGTTGGATTCGAGGTATATGTGGACGAAGTAGGCTAGCATGCCCATTACGGGGATCTAGAGACGTGATGTGTGTGGTCAGTTTGAGGCCAATCGTGGATAACATTATGGGGGTTGGGGATGAGTGAGTGAGTGAGTGAGCGGAGGGTGAGTGAGTGAATGTGTGTGTGTGAGAGGCGTACCAGGGTGACAATCTCCGAGAAGCGCCAGAAGGCGAACATGATTGCGAACAGCATCTTGAGAGATGGCGATGCGCGGCGCGCTGGTCGAACGGGTTGATCTGCGTTACCACTTTTTTATTTGCGCCCAAAACGTCGGGTTTGGGTTTGGGTTTGGAGATGTGAGCAGCGAAACAGTCGGAACTGTATGCGCCGGTGCCCGGCTCTTTAAGAAGGCAAGTCGAAAACAGAGTGATGTCCAACCACCCTCGAGGTCAATTCTTCTTGTCGGTGCCGCAAGGGATTGGTCCCCTGTTCCCGTGGACAGTGATGGATGGTGGGATGCTGAGATGGTGGGATGCTGAGATGGTGGGATGCTGAGATGGTGGGCGCACGTGGTGCCGCTTGGTCACACACCTCGACGCAGTTCACCCTGATCTGTAGTGTACACCAGTCGAACCAGCTGTTCCAGTCCGTCGGGAGTTAGACTTTGTGTGTGTCGTCCAAACAATGCAGGCAGCACGGAGCTCGTCGCAAAACCCCTGGACAAATGACGTTGGCCAATTGTCCTGTCGAGAAAAACCAGGGCCAGCCCAAACCCTGGCAGTGAGTGTGAGGGGTGCGATGTGAGGCAAGCGGGGTCGATTGTTGGCAGTGCTGGCACTGTTGGCGCTGTTGGCACTGGCACTGTTGGCACGGGAACGGCGGGCAAAGATTGGACGAAGAGGGTCCAGGAACCGTGCCGCGAACAAAAATAGTGAAAACGTGGCTCAGATGATCTGCAACCGTGAGAGACAACAAGACGAATTTGGCGATCCACCGTCAGACAATTTCCCTTGTACTCGAGATGGAAGAAAACATTTGTGGGAGAGTTCTGTTGCCAGGAACAGCTGCATATCATTGTGTCTTGCAGCAGAAAGCTGAAAAAGCCGGGGGTTGGCGCGGCGTGGCCAATCAGCGCTTCATCTTGGGCGGCCCGGCGACCGCGGCCCCACCCACCAAAATCCGGATGGCTGGTGTCATGCGATGCTTCGTTCTGGTTGAGCTTGGGTCTGTGGACATACAAGACGACTTGATGAATGGATCGAGGTCAAACAAGAAAAAATGATACTGATATATTGAGCAGCTAGCTCTGATTATATAGGTAGGTAATTATATCGTCAATTATCAACCCCAGACAGCACCAATCAGTCCATAACCCCCAGCTCGTCAAAGTCCCGAATCACCGGCCCCACCTCCTCCGCATCCGTGTCGGATCCACCCCGGTCCAGCAGCGGCCGGTCAAACCCCTTCCCGGCCCCACCCGGCAGTTGACCCGCTGCCTGGTTCTTCCCACTAGAATCATACTCATCAAGCCTCCTAAACGGCACAACAAACGCCTCACCATCAATATCCACCTCCTCATCCAGCAGATCATCCAGCTCCGAAAACGTCCCCCCCCCACCACCACCACCACCACCACCACTAAAGCCATACCCATCCCCCCCGTTTCCCCGCAACCCTCCTCCTCCACCTCCACCATGCCACGGCCCGCCTCCACCACCACCAGCATGCGTATAAGGAAACCCCAACGGCAGCCGCCCCGCATGCCCACCCCGCCCCCCTCCCGGCGTGGCGGCTGCGGTCCACTCACTCTCCTCAACAACAGGCCCATCCAAGTTCAACCCCCTCCTCCTCCCCGTCTCCTTCCTCGTCGTCGCCGTCGCCATCTCCCGCCGTGCCGGCTGCCTCGGTCCGGCGGACGACGGCGGACGCACGCTGCTGCTCCCCGTCTCGCTTCCCGAGTAGGAGAGCACGCTCGCTGCTGCCGAGGTGGCGCTGCTGAAGGGCGTGTAGATACCGGCACCGCTGTAGCTGCTGCCGCCTATGAGGGATGGGGCGCGGCTGTTGGTGCTGCTGTTCGCGCTGCGGAGGGATAGGCCGCGCGTTCGTGGAGCTCCCGTGTTGAATGACATGCCTATTCCAGTGCCGCGGGGGATGGGGAAGGAAAAGTTTTCCGTGCGGCCGCTGGGGTGGTGGTGGCGGTCGTAGGCAAAGGGGCTGATGGGGCTGATGTCCTCGTCTGCCGAGTCTTCGTTGCCGCTGCCGTGAGACATGTCACCGCTGCTGCCGGTGTGCCAAGTTGCGGGGACGGTCCAGCAGTGCGACAGCTCGTGTGCGGCCGTGGTTGCCGCCTCGTCTTGGGGGAGACGAGATCCGCCTGTTTTCCAGGGTGGTAACTTGACGCCCTTTAGGCGTGGCGAGAGATGGTACGAGACGCCGTCCGAGTGGTGGACGTTGGGTGCGTCGACTGACACGCTGGCGAGGGTTTGCAGAATGCCGTAGATGAGCACCCAGCGGCCCCGGCGGGCTGTGGACGGGTCGACCTCGCCGACTTGGTCGTTTTTTTCGAACTTGCTGAAGGCGTCGACGAGGTTGGAGTGCGTGAAGTCGGACCCGAGGATGCAGATGTTGGTTGCCTCGGTATATGCCAACTGGATGCGGCGCTCGACCGATCCTGCGCGGCCGTTTCCGTTGCCGCTCGGGGTAGCGGCGGCGGCGGCGGCGGTGGCGGCTTTCCTGCTGAAGATTCCGCCGGTCGAGCTGTCCTTTGTTGTGTTGGTAGCACCGGGCAGCGGTGGGATGGAGTCCGGCACAAGAGAATATGGGTATGGGATGTGTGGAAAGCGGTGCTTGTTGTCAAACTCGATGAGCATGTCCGTCATGGGGAGGTCCGACGTGTCGGCCTCGAACCCTCTGTTTCCGCTCTCGCTCACCATCATCCACTTTCGGCTGGAGCGTGCCTCGGACTCATCCCACACGACATCTCGGTTGACGAGGTAATCGTACAACGCTGCAAAATCTCTCTGGAGCAGCTGTGCCACGGTCCTCGTCAACCAGATATCCTCTTCTCCCCTTTGGGTATTGGAAGCCCCAACAGCAGTGTCCTCCGGTGGCGGCCACGATCCATATTCGCGCGAGTAATACTGCACAAAGAATTGTTGCAGACGGTCCATCGCCGCCTTCGCCGGACCAGCAGCCACGGGTCCACTCGAGCTGGCCGTGATCGCCACGGTCGCGGGCCACATGTCGCCGTACTCAAAGGTCGCAAGACGCTCCTCGGCGGCATGCACACGCAGCTGCGTCTCAAGGTTCGCACGCTCGAGCAGCGCTCGCGTGATTGGCGTGACGTGCTGGAAGTCGACGCATGATTCGAGTTGCTCGTACATGCCGGCGCAGTGAAGAAAGCTTTCACGCCACCCGTCTTCCCAACGGACCTCCCTCCGTTCGCTCCACGCCAAGAGACTCACGGCTGTCTCCGCGTCGTTGCGCACATCATCGCTGCCCCTTGAGGAGAGGTAATTGATGATGGTACCCACGTTATCCGTCCCGGATGCCATATACGTCTCCAGGCGAGAGTGAAGGTCTGTTAGCGCCTGATGGAGAGTGAACCCAACCAGCGAGGCGTGGTAAAGCAGGGCAAACACATTGCGGGTCGTCATGTTGTGCCGAAGCTGGTCGAGTGTTGTCATGTTGTCCGGTGTCGGGAAGTGCATTTCGTACGAAATCTGCCCGTCCATATCCCAGCCACTGTTGTCCTCTGACCCGGGCGGTGTTGGCTGGCTGCCCCGAGCAAAGGCGCCAGGGGCAAGCTGTTGTGGTCCATATGGCCCTTGCCGGTGCAGCATCGGTGGAGCCCCTGCGGGAGATGGTGGGATGTTCAGGTCCGGTTCCGTCGAGCCCTCGCGCAGGAGGGTGATCAAAAAGCGTGATCCGGTAGCCTCGATGATGTGTGATGACAACCGAAGGGACGGGTGAGACGGGGGAGCCCTGTCCTTGTAGTCCAGAAAGACGAGCACGTCCCCGTTCGGATCCCACAGCTCGGGATCCTTCTTCAACTTATTCCATCGCTGAACGGGTCTTCCGGCACCGACCCAGCGCTTTATCGGCGGAGTAATGGCATCGGACACGGCCATTGGGAGAGCGGATGATGGTAGAGGTAGCACCATGTCCCCTGCCTCGTTCCGCTGGAGAACGGGACGGAGGGGCGGGCGTCGATACTCGAGAGGCGACACGGCAGCCTCGTAGCCGTCGCCCTGAAATTGGGGTCGGGCGCCGGAGGATTGAGCCGGCCGTACCGTCGCCGATGATTCCGGTCTGGAGTCGGCCGCTGGCCCTGCATTCTCGTCCCTCTTTCCCTTCTTCTTGAAGGCAAAGGCTTTGGCCAACCCCTTCCGCACGTCGTCGCTTCTTTTGTCCAGGGCGCTTCTCAAACCAGACTTCTCAATCCCAGATTCGTCCTCAGCCTTGATTGCGCCCCTTCTGGCGTGGGAGTAGACATGGTCGTTGAGGGCACCATACATCTGAGCTGTGCCCGGTCGATCCCTCCTCCCATCCATCCCAGGCCCCGCTTGACTCCCATTGTCATCTTGTACAAAGTGCACAACACCCCCACTGGCGTAGGCCAGCATGTCAGCCTCCAACACGCGGCGGGTCTGGTCATAACGGGCACTCGATATCGACGCGATGGGGTACTCGTGAATGGTAGCATTGTCAGAGCTGGCGACAGACTTGGCTCGGCCTCGAGCGCCCCCGACTTTTGAGGTGTTGCCAGACTTTGGTTCCGTAGCTTTCTTGCGGACATAGGCGCTGCGTCCAGACATGGTCACAATGTGTTAATGCGCAGGCGCGCGTGCTCGTCAGGTTTCAGAAGCCCCGTGTTTGTCGTTTACAGCGTCAAGACGAGGTGGATATTCGACCAAAGGCGTCCTCACTGCTCCGCTGGTCGGCTAAGTGGGAGGCAGTCAACTGTCCGGATGGTTGCAAGGGCCTCTACGGAGGGTTTGGGAGTGTTTCGGGAGTGTCAGCTGTGGCGTCGTTCCAGCTTGCTTTTTTGGTCCTGCGCCGGGACTGGGAGCCTTGTTGATTGTCCAGATTGGCTTGCTGTCGGTTACCGTTATCGGGTCTTGTTTGTCAACTTTACAGCAGTGGTTGAGTTGACGAGTCGTCTGGCGGTGAGTTTGCCATGGCGAATCATAAGGAAAAGGCAAATGTGATGGGAAAGCCAGACACGGCAGACGGCAGTGGGTGGCTTGTTGACCTACCTACATGAGGTACGAAGTACCTACATACATATTAATCAAGGTACTGGTCACATATCTGCCGCTACCTTTTGGATTCCCGCACTTTGCCGGCCGCGGTGACTTGATGCAGGACACTCGAGGTCAGGGACTCCTAGAGACATGCTGGCTTCCAGGGCCCTGGAATCTGGATGCAGCAGGAGAGGAAGCCTCAAATTTGGGACGAGACCCTGTATCTGCATGCTGCCACCTCCTGCCGGGGTATGCACAGGCATGTGCAGGTGGCATCTGATAAGAAGGTGGTGCTGGATGGCGGGATGCGCACTATCATTGGAGGGCTGGGGGCGGGCGATAGCATTGGCGTCAGCCTTGCATGCCGTCTGCATGTCCTCTGCATGATTTGGGAACAGGCGAATGGAAATGCTGGCTTGATA
This sequence comes from Chaetomiaceae sp. PYS4301M, assembly GCA_023628425.1. Lineage (NCBI taxonomy): Eukaryota > Fungi > Ascomycota > Sordariomycetes > Sordariales > Chaetomiaceae > Chaetomiaceae sp. PYS4301M. The sequence goes on along the minus strand of JAMAKR010000020.1, from coordinate 107,323 downwards.
GCCATGTTTCTGTACGGAAAGTTACACAAGAACCAGGGACCTGGTGCTGTTGTCGGCGGTGAGACGGGTGGTGCTGCATTTGCTGAATGCATTGTGCTCTGTCTGCAGTGGGGATCAGTTACCCATGAGCCCGAAGTATGTGATGCACAGGGAGCGAGGCTTCTTCAGGAGCGCAGCAAGCATTGAGGTGGAAAATGAGGATGGGTAGTTGGTTGGCTGCCCCTGGACTCCTGAAGCGAAGAAGCAAGCTTTCTCCCAGCGCTCGCTCCCAAGAAGGAAAAGGGGTCCGAGATAATGTTAACGCTGCCCGCCGTTCACTTGGCTTGCAGGACGCCGGGAACGGCGGGAACGTCGGCTTGACAGGTCGGCTTCTTGGACGCGGTCCGATTCGGAGAGAAGAAAGCAAAAGCTGATCAATCATGAAAAGATGAAAAGATGGAAGATGATGCAACTTCAAAATAAGCTACATTTGTTGCGAATTCCCTGACACATAGTTTTGTTTTCCCCGCGACTGGGCGCCAACGGCGCCGATCTTGAGCGATCTCCAGGACAGGTGAAGACCCGCAATGACCCTGTCCGGTCCCCTTGCGAGCTCGAGGGTACGAAGATGACGCACGTTTTTTGATCGTCGTAAACGCTACTGCAGGAGAAGCCTTGGAAGCTTACACGTACCAAATTGAGGCCAATTCCAAGTATTCGTTGTCGTGCAGTTTCGCAGAGGATGTTGACGCCTTGATGGATGAGAATCGAAATGGGGTCATGAAGAAGTTCGTTCCTCAGGCACACACCACAACCCCACCCAAAATTTTAGCCTTATCAGCCCAGGGCTTGGTTATCTGCCTAGCGCGCTGACTTAAGGTTATCTTTCTCCCACGACGCCGAATTCTGGACCAATTGACCATCGAACCGCGGCAATTCTCAGCCTCTCACTGTCTGTTTATGTACTACGTCCAGTAACGTTAATGTTGAGGGTTGTCGATTGGCTCACTGCCCGCTCGGCAGTTATCCGCAGTAGTGTGGTCGTTACCTTATTTGTGCTCTCCGTCTTATCAGAAACCGGCGGCCTTGTCCCTTTGCGAGTCATTGCCCCCAGCAGCACCCCCACGGTTTCTGCTTTGAGGATCCCGAGCGATGGCAGCGGGCTCTTCTTGATCGCGGGTACTCGAGCAGCTCTGCCCTTGAGACGACGATCCTCACCAACACCGCGATAACGGGCCACGCGAACAACCTGACAACCACGTGGTGAGTCTTGAACGGGATGCTGATGGCTAGGTCGTGGTGACACTTTGCCTGGATGGGACGCCCCAGCGCCCTGGGTTTCCTCGTCCGGTCCGGCCCGAACCCGAGGCCAGTTCTTGATGCCGACCCCAAGAGACACCTTCCCGGCGGTTGCCTATCAACCTCCAAACCTCCCACATCGTCCCATGTCCCACGCCAACACTGATAGCTAGCACCCGCTGAAGCCAAGGAAGAGAATGGTGCACGGGGCCGGCCGACGACTCGGCCATACCAAACCTAGACCTACTGTGTATCCGTATCATCGTCTTTTTGGACATCAATTGTCACGGCTGCCCTGGCGCTCTGTCGGGGGAAGACGAGGAGCCGATGTGCACATGACAAAGCCCCCTCAGGTCACCCCGCCCGATCTGCTGGATCCGGGAGCCCGAATGCGCACAGGTGCTTCAAGTTGCATCCAGGTTCTGTGCAGCATCCTAGAGCGGAAACAAATCGCGGGGAGGATGAGGATGCCGGGATGGACGTGCCGCGCAGGGGAGCCAGTTTGGGACTGCACATCCTAACCTCTTCTGCACCACCTCGCCCGGGTGGGTTCCACATTTGCCTCTCGATCTCGCTCCGCCAGTGGACCCTGCCAGAATAAATCAAGATAAGCCGTGGCAGCGTGCTTGGCTCAGTGCTGCCCATATAAAAAGTTCGGTGCCGTGGCACACCTGCCGACAGACCGGCCAGCATCTGGAGTACCATCAGAGAGCACTCTTCACTTCACAGTTCACACTGGTTGCCCCGGCCGAGTTCACGACACACAGTCCGGCGGCTCTGACTTCACCTGTGATTCCCTCCTCATCTACACCGGCGCGAGACGGCAACCGGTCCAAGTCGAAACCACCTCGAGTTCGCCATTCCTCGTCGCCACCATGGACGAAGACCAGGTGCCATCCCAAATCGTCCCGGACCAGGCTCCCAAGCGGACATTTGGCGACCAATTACACCGCGTGAAGAAGGCAATCCTCACCAAAGAAGGACTCATCGGCAACTATGACTATGCCTTCCTCTTCCGCCCGAACCTCCCCTTCATGAAGAAGTCGGATCAGCCGCCGCCCTTCTTTGGCCTCAACGACCGCATGCCCATCGTGCTGGCCCTGATTCTCGGGTTCCAGCATGCTCTCGCCATGTTGGCCGGCATCATCACGCCGCCCATCATCATGGCTGGCGCCGGCGGTGTCAACCTCAACACAGAGCAGACTCAGTACCTGGTATCGACCGCCCTGATCGTGTCTGGCATCCTGTCGGCCATCCAGATCACACGATTCCGCATCCTGAAGACGCCCTATTACATCGGCACGGGTCTTATTTCAGTAGTCGGAATCTCTTTTGCCATCATCCCCGTCGCCTCGGGGGCCTTCAGTCAAATGTACGCCAACGGCTTCTGCCCGACCGCCGAGGATGGCACGCCGCTGCCGTGTCCCGAAGCCTACGGTGCTATACTGGGCACCGCCGCCGTCTGCTCGCTGCTCGAAATCCTCATCTCCTTCATGCCGCCCAAAGTCATGCTCCGTGTCTTCCCGCCCATCGTGACGGGCCCGACCGTCATGCTGATCGGCATCAACCTGATCGGGTCCGGCTTCAAGAACTGGGCCGGCGGCAGCGGGCTCTGTGCCAACGCGAACCCGCCCGACTTCTTTGCGAAGTGCCCAGACATCACTGCGCCGCATGCTCTCCCCTGGGGCTCCGCCGAGTATCTTGGTGAGCTCAGACTGTCAACCCCTGGCTGGTACCCAAAACTGACAACCCACCTCGCAGGTCTCGGCTTCTCCGTCTTTCTGACCATCATTCTCTGTGAACGTTTTGGCTCGCCAATCATGAAGTCCACCAGCGTCGTCATTGGCCTGCTGACCGGCTGCATCATCGCCGCAGCCTGCGGCTACTTTGACCGCTCCGGAATCGACTCGGCGCCCGCCGTGTCCTTCATCTGGGTCCACACGTTCAAGCTCTCCATTTACGGGCCCCTAGTCCTTCCGCTCATGGCAGTCTTCATCCTCTGCGCTTGCGAGTCCATCGGAGACATCACCGCAACCTGCGACGTGTCGCGGCTCGAGGTCGAAGGCAAGATCTACGAGTCCCGCATCCAGGGCGGCGTTCTGGCGGACGGCATCAACGGTATGCTCGCCGCGCTGGCCACCATCACGCCCATGACCACCTTTGCCCAAAACAACGGCGTCATCGCCCTGACCCGCTGCGCCAACCGCGCCGCCGGCTACTGCTGCTGGTACGCCAACCCTCCGGCCCCACCCCTTTCTGTTTCGGTCCCCCCGTTGAACTAACCCCTTATCCTCACGCAGCTTCTTCCTAATAATCGCCGGAATCTTCACCAAATTCGCCGCCTCGCTGGTCGCCATCCCGTCCCCCGTCCTCGGCGGAATGACGACCTTCCTCTTCTGCGCCGTCGCCGTCTCGGGTCTGGCCATCATCGCCAAGGGCGTGCCCTTCAATCGCCGCAACCGCTTCATCCTGACGGCCGGCCTCGCCCTGGGCTACGGCGCGACCCTGGTGCCCAATTACTTCGATCACGTCTTCACCTACAGCGGTGACAACAAGGCGTTGCAAGGGTTCCTGGACGCCATTATGCTCATCATGGAGACTGGGTTTGCCGTCACGGCGGTTGTGACTGTCGCGCTGAACCTGGGGCTGCCTGTTGAGTTGGAGGATACCGCTGCCGAGGAGGATCGGGAGTCGAGGTCGGGGGTTTTGGTTAGGGGGGATAGTGGGAGTGGCGTGGAGAGTACGGAGGGGAAGGATGGGAAGACGGCTTAATTTTGGGTTTGGTAGGATGGTCGCGGTTGTGTAGGTCGTTGTTTTGTGAGCATAGGATACCCCGATATTTTTGATGACTTGGTAATGCAATTGTTGGTACATTATTGCAGTTCAAATGGTGGGGCATGATGGGTACGGTATAGTGAGTCCACTCCGTAGATGCTGAAAGGTCTGGGATAGCAGATGAGTCTGTGAAGAAAACACCAAATATCATCAAATTCACAGCAAGGGCATTGCCAGAACAAGATCCGCCTCGCCCGGAACCAAGACACCCGGCACATTCATCTATAACCCAATTACATTATTACTCGCAGTCCGAGAGACACCGCAGTCGGAATATCATATAACACATACGCGCCCTCGCTGGTCTCGTGGTGGGAAACACACACGACACGAAACCAACCACGGCTCTATAAATAGTCCATCCATCTTCCCATCCCGTCCTGCCCCGTTCCCAACGCCCCTTGAATTAGTATAGCATATCCAGATGCACACGCGCGCGGCTACCCCCGTGCTCTACGCGGCCGGCAGCCCCAGCTTGTTGTTGGTCTTGCGGGTCATGACCTTGGTGACGGCGTGGCGGATGGTGACGCCGGCCTTCTCAACATCCTTCTTGGACAGCGCCGACGAGACGCACACCTTGAGGCCCGGGTTGACCAAGTAGTTGCCGTCCTTGAGGCTGGTGTGGTGGGAGATGGGCATCGTCTTGAGGCGGGTGATGAGCACGCCGTTGGCGAGCGCCTTTTTTGGGGTGTATATGGTTAGCCATTTCTCGTATTCTGAGTTGTGGGGTGAGGCGAGGGAAACGTACCTCATCGACACACTCCATCAACAACCGCTCTTGATCCTCCACAGTCAACCTCCGCGCCTTGACAACCTCGGGCTTGAACACCAGGATCATGATCGGGTTCTCCGGCGCGCTGGTGCACATGATCCAGTCGCTCCGGGGGTCGAGCTGCGCGCGCATGAAACGGATGTTTTCGCGGCACTGCAGCAGGATCTCCGGGTTGGACTGCAGCAGGTTGATGCACTCGCTGGCCGTCACGGCCAGCATCGCGGGGAGCGCGGCCGAGAAGGTGTAGGCGGTCGACGAGACGCGCTGGTGCTCGACGACGTCCTTGGCGCCAGCGCAGAAGCCGCCACCGGCGCAGAGCGGACCGGCGAGCGAGCCGATGATCATGTCTACCTGCGTGGGATCCACGTTCTGCGCTTCCGTCAGGCCGCGGCCGGTGCGGCCGAGCACGCCGAAGGACCAGGTCTCGTCGAGCATCAGGCGGAATTTGTACTTGGTCTTGAGTTCGATCTTGCGGGATGTTAGTACAGCGTTATGTTATCATCCAAAGAAGGCGGGTACACACCAGCTTGGGCAGGTTGTTGATTTCACCCGTTGTCTCAAACAGGGCCTCAGTGACGATGAACCGCCTCGTCAGCTTCTTGCCGGCCTGCTCCTTAACGACCTTTCGGAGGACTTGCTCCAGCTCCTCCATGTCGCCGTGGGTGTACCACTTGACACTGCTCCGCGAGATTTCGAGGCCACGACGGATCGAGTAGTTGACGCCCCTGTCCGCAACGATGATGTCTCCTCTCTTGCAGAACGAGGGGATCACACTGGAGATGGTCGAGAACGAGTGGGCGTAGACGATGCACCCCTCGGTGCCCAGATACGAGGCGATGTCGGCTTCGGTCTTCATGTGCACGTCCTGGGTGCCATAAAATTGGGGGGGACCGCAGGGGCCAACGCCGTAGGTGCGGAGGGTCTGGATCGCCTTCTCCTTGATCTGCTCGTTGGCGTTGAAGTTGTAGAAGTTGTACGACGCGAGGTTGGTGACGGTCTTGCCGTTGGACAGCTTGGACTTCGGGCCGGTAGGACTAGTCTTGTCAGCTTCTCGGCGCTCCTCTTCCTCCTTCTCCTGCCAGCGAACACCTCTTACCCGACAATTATCGGCAGCTTCTCATGCTCGGCCTCTTGCAGGGCACCTGGCGGAGCAACCAACGGCTCGGGCGTCCATTCCTCGACCAGCTCGTCAATTTCCTATGCCCACCCATCCGATTAGCAGCTGTCTCCCTTTGGAGGCCCGTCGCATCACCAGCAGCGGACACTCACATCCTCGGTCAACTTGACATAGTTCTGCTTCGACGTCGAGTAGCTGGGCGCCAAGAGGTAGCGGATGAAGAAGATGACCAGGACCAGCTCGATGGCGGAGCGCACAGGGTCGTTCTGGTAGCTGGAGCGGACGTAGCGGATGAGCACGGCCGAGCCGGGCACCTTCTGGAAGGTGGTGGCGGCCTCGGCGAGCCACTCGTTCAGGTGCGCCTGCACCTCGTGCAGGTCCATTGTGTATTGTGTGTAAGTGCGCCGCGGGTGGTCTCGTCTCTTCCTCTTCTCTCGCTCCCTTCTCACTCGGCTTGGGTGGTTCGACGGGGCAATCGATCGGCGACGGGAATTCGTCGGCGGTGCGGGTCGGGGCCGAGGTCGAGGGTCGAGTGTTGAAGTCAAGGCCGGACGACTGTGGATGTGGTTGCCCCTGGTTCCACGCGCGTGCAGACACAAGAAAACCAAAAAAAAAAACGGGCCGGGAGCTTCGGAAAAGGTGTGAATGGGGGGTGCAGACAATGGGCCTGTGAAGCAACGTGACTGCCGACGGGATTGGATTGACCGTTTCGCGAATGGTTCCGTCCCACGTCCCACAGTTTTTTTCAGGGGAACACTGCGGGCCAGGGGTGCTCGGCCCACCGAGCATGTTCTTGGCGTGCCAGACAGGCCTCCAAGGAACGCCCATCACCCATGTTGAGGGAGAGCTGGGCACCTCAGCAGACGGTCTTCTTCAAATCTGAGGGAGAAGACAGGAGATAAGGCGCGAGATCGGAAAACTCTCAATTTACTCCTTTTTTTCTTCTTTTTTTTTCTTGGCAAGCCCGGAAACATGCCGTGGAGTTGATAACGGCCACTTCTTATAGCTTCTGGCTCCCTAACCTCTTAATGCGGATAACAAGAGCAAGGACGCCAGAGGTTGGAGACCACATCATCTTGAGCGATGTCCTGTCATTGCCTCCACAGGCACCGAGGAGGGAGCATGAAATGGTTACTACGACACAGCTGGCTTCCATCTCGAGATAATGCACGTGTTGTCGAACCAAAAAAATAGATCTCCATCATTGTTCAAAGCGTTACGAAGCTCAACGACAACAAGAGAGATAAAGTAAGCGAACGCGAGAAAGAGAGAGAGCCAATGCACAACAACACAACACCCGGTCGGATACAATACAACGAAAGTTTGATTTCATAAAAACCAGTCGCGGTTCCAGTTACTCCCCACCCAAAAGAAAAGAAAAAGAAAGAGAAGAAAGAACCCCATGCAATGACGCTCTGCGTAGTTGTATCCTCTCCCACATCGCTGACCGGCGTATTAAACAGTGTACAAAACCGCCCCCGTCTATGCCTCCCGCATCCCACCAGAGCAAGAGCAACTTGCGAAACATTTGTGCATGCTTGTTCCGTGTTTCTTAAACGAGCAGCATCATCCTGTCAGCGGCCTTCGCGCCCGCCGCCTTTCCCGTCGCCTTTGCAGCAGCCGCCGCCGAGCTCGACATGAGTGACGCCAGGACGCCGGAGTAGCCACGGGCACCGGTACCGGTAGGTGTTGTGCCATTCGTGTTATCGTTGTCCTGACCCACCGGCTGGACCAGGTGAAAGTCTTTCAACAAACTCATCTCGAAGACGCTCTTGGGAACGTACTTCCCGGCGACGGCCGGCCCGATGATGAGGGCGAGGATGACTACAAACAGGACAAAGTAGAGGATGGCGTAACGAATGACACGTCTCCTCCGGAGCTTGGTCTGCTTCATCGAGTAGATTGGCGGACGAATTTGTCGGCTATCCCACTTGTCAGCAATGTCCCTACAGCACATAAACAGCAGTTGATGGATGGAAACGTACCTTGGCCGAAGCCAGAAGAGCATCATCGAATGCAGCTTGTCAACCTGGGGAATCAGGATGATAGGGAACATGAGGAACAGGATGATGTGACCGAGGACGAAGTCGGCGGCGAACATGGACAGCTCGGTGATCTTGCACAGGTACTCGCGAGCAGGCTGCGAGACCGAATGCCAGCCCATCGAGTACCACTTACCCGACCAGAACGCAATGTTGGACTGGTCCGTCTTGAACTCTCTGGTCAGCGCCAGCGTGATGATCAGCTTGAAGATGAAGCGCTGAAGAGCAACAACGGCGATCATGCCCAGGAGCGTCCTCGCGAAATCGAAACCTTCCAGGAAGAACATGACCTCGAAGAAGACCAAGAGCACAACCACGGCAATGGCGTGCGCGATGGCGGCGAGAACGGCGCCAAACTTCTTGCAGCACATGCTCAGGAGAGGGCCCATGAAACACGCCATGCCGAAGAAGGCTGCGAGAACGCCAGCGTTAATAGCGATGGGCGCAAACGCCACAATGGCAAGCCGGATCAGCGAGGCCGTAGCCTCGGCCTTTGGCTGGTGTCTTAGAACGCCCGTCTGCGCATTGATGAAGAGATAGGGAACCATCGTCACGGCGACAAGGCAGAGAGGGGAGATGATCTCGGCCCAAAACGTGTTGGTGATGGCAGCCCGGGGAACGTCGCCCGACATCTTGCTTGAAGGGTCTCCCATAACTTTGCGCTTGTATCCCGTGGTCCTGGTCCGAGAGAGCCTGCAGAAGGCAATCCATGAGGAGGCATGCGAGCGAGAGTTTCCACGCGACAGCCAGCGGAGGTAGTCACGGTAGTCGATGAAGAAATCGGTCCAGGCAAACTGATGGGGGTTGTAGAGGAACGGCGACACGACCAGCGCCAGCAACGAGACCCAGAAGTAGACGAGAGCCGCCTGCCAAATGGTGAGGGTGGCAAACAGCAGCATCATCAGCATGCGGGCGCCGAAGTAAATGGACGGGCCGGCGAAGCGGGAGTAGAGCACGCCGAACGGAATGCGCGCTGTGGCAAAGCCACGGCCCGTACCGATGTACCTGGCGCCACCAAAGGTGATGTCCTGCTGCACCGAGTTGGCGTAGATCTGGCAGACGAAGACCTCGAAGAAGGGCGAAAGCGAGCAGAGCTGCTTGGCGAAACGAGTCGCCGCGCGGAGCAGACCACGCTCCGTCAACTCCTGGACGATCAGAGGGACGAATGAGAGGAAGAAGACGAAGAAGATGGACAGAATACTGCGGTAGACCCAATCCATGAGGGCGTCCGTGTTGGCGCAGCCCGTGGGGAACAGAGGGTCGCGGATGGGCACTTGGCGGTTGTACTTGCAAGGGATGGTCTCCCTCCGGAGAGCGCCGATCTGGAGCAGGCAGATCATGAAGAGCTGGACCGAAAGCATGATGAACATGTTGTTGACGTGGAAGCCGGGATGGGCGTAGTAGAAAGAGAGGAACCGATCGAGCGGCAGTTGAGTGCCCAAGTAGTAGTACTCTCTCGAGAGCATCTGCTCACCCATACCCGTTCCGATCTTGGTCGTGAAATTGAGAATAGAACCGAAACCCAAGTCACGGCCCTTGCCGCACTGGTAGTATTCGCAGTGCTTGATGCGACCACCACGCAAGAGGGCGTTCATACCGGCGTAAATATCTTCGTTGAGATGAAGACCCTTTTGCGCCTTGGACACGCCGCCGCGCGTCGTCATGAAGATGCCGTTCAGGAAATCCGGGTGACCATAATGGAGCTTGCCGCCAATCTGGGCAAGAGTTCTGGCGAAGAGAGTGCCGAATGTCTGTTCCTTGCCGGCGGCGACATCACCGAGGATACCGATGTTCTCCGAGAAGATGTATTCGCGAGCACCCAAGATGGCAACGGGGGCGACAGGAGCATTCTTGACTCCAGGAGTGTAGGGAGACACGTTATCCGTCTTCATCTCCTCGAACTCGGCGAGGACGCTGCGAATCTTGAGGCATTCCTCGAGGTAGTTGTCCTGGTTGGCATCGATGAGCTGGATGTATTCGCCGCGGTAGAAGATGAGGGCGTGGTTCTGGTTGTCGGATTTGCCGTCGCCGAGAATCGGGTTGCCAGAGAGTTGGACGCGGAACTTGGGCCGACGCATACCGTTCTCCATGATCTCGGAATGGCCATCGATGAGGGCGGAGTAGAGACGGGGCTCCTCGCCCTCAGCCAGGGGCGGCTCCTCGTCCAAGTAGGCAATCTGAAGGTCCGGGTACGCGCGAAGCAAGAACTCGGCGTTCTCCATCTCCTCCTTCTTGAACTTGGAGAAGCGCTGCATAGAGACGACCAGCTTGAACTTGCGACGAGCCATGCGCTCCAGCTCGCGCTCGAGCTTGTCGGAATTGCCACCGAACATCTGGACGACTTCAGGGTTCTCGACGCGGTAGAGGAGCTTGATGGCGCGGCTGTAGTTCATGAAACCGGAGATGGTGCGGTACAGGGTCTGGAAGCGCAGCGAGGCCCAAATGCGTGTCCGGAGCGTGTACTCGGGAGCCGATGACTTGAAGCCAATGCAGTAGAAGGGGAGATCGTCAATCTTGCTCTTGGCAGTATCCTTCTCGTTCTTGTCGTCTTCGCCGTTGAACTGGGACGTCTCGTCGGCCAGAATCTTGGTGTCCTTAACAAAGCAGTCCCACTCGTGAGGGTGGAGCTGCTTGAGGTACTCGAGGAGCGTGACGCGAGAGTAGGGTTCGTCCTCACGGATGATCTCCCTGAGAGAGAGGAGGATCTTTTCGCTGTAGTGCGGGATCATCACGGTGAAGGTGGGCATGTTGTCGACCGGAAGAGGCTCGGGAATGGGGGTCGAGAGCGACTGCGCGAAGAAGGAAATTCTGCGTTCGGCCTCGCTATGGCTGGGGAAGAACTCGGTCTTGAACGAATGGTCTTCCTGGGCGACAAAGAAAGTAGGGGCACGAAGCGTGCGCTTGCCCTCCTGCTCAGATGGCACCTGGTGGTAGAGGAGCTTCTGGACGTGTTCGATGGCCAGGAGATGCTCGCGGTACATGGAAATGACAATGGCATTCCAGAGCTGCGAGATCAGGACCTTCGGCTTGTACTTGATCTCCATGTCGGTTGTGGCGAGGATCTTGGAGTACATGCGCTTCGGGAGCCGCGAGAAGATGTTTCTCCAGGGCGTCAAGATAGACGAACCAAGATAGAAAGACCGAGCGATGGAGGTTCCAGCGTTGAGCAGGACATACCACAGATAGGTGTCGAGGAAGAAGAAGATCAGATCGGTGAACAACATGAGGCCGAGCGTGATCTGCGGCTGGTACACGCAGAGATACTTTTGCAAGATGGTATCGCCAAGGCAGTCGATCCTCATGAGCATGAGGTAACGAATGGGATCACGGATCGACAGGGTCAGATAGCCGTAGGACGCGCCAAACTTGGCACCAAAGACGGCCAACCACAAGCCGTAGGACAGAGCCATGTCGTTGCCGCGGAGACGGGGATAGCTGGCTGTGAACGTCTGGCTGGCCACGTATCTTCTCGAGTTCTTGGTCAAGTAGCTGCCAAAGAGACCACCGAGCGGCATGATGGAGAAGAAGATATACGTGAGCAAGGCGATGACCAGTTGCACGATGCTGAGGATGAGTGCAATCTTGCTGTTCTGTTTCTCGAGGAACGCTTTCGTGTCGGCTGCTGGCATGAAGACGTAAACGCCAGGGGCGACGTTGATGACGAAGATGACGATGAGGAAGAGCAGGCGCTTGGTCAAGTGCTGCGCACCGGCCCACCGGCGAGGGACATACGCCCATTCAGCGAGAGTCGCCAGAACTTGGATGAGCGACGCAATGGCGCCGCCGAACCCGGCGAAGGAGTATAAGGCCGCGTCGGGAGGTTGGTTGTTAGCCTCCTGCTCGTAATTCGGCGTGATGAGCGTGGGCATGTTGAACGCCGTGTAGAACCAGAACATGGACAGATGGATGATCCAGATGCGGTTGAAGTTGACCAGCATGTGGAACCAAGAGCGCGTCTCCTTGTAGGTCTTGAAGAAGACCTTCTTCCAAAAGACATCCTTGAGCCTGAGGTAACGCTCGGCCGGGGGGATGTCGACCAGCCTGCTCTTGTCCTCGAAGACGATGCGTTCAATGCCCTCCGGGTACCAGAAGAGCTGGTTGCAGTCGTCATAGCCGATGATCTGATTGTGGTCCCTCTCCCGGCGGACGTAAACGCCGTTTGTGATCTCGTATCCCTGGTCTCTGCAGTACTGGTAGAGCGGCGTGATGATGTTGTTGAGGAACGTCAACTCCTCGACGGGCTCCACCATGTTCTGGCAGGCCGGCGAGTTCAGGTAGTCATCGGCGCACTTGAAGATGAAGCAGAGACACTCGGGCATGAAGCGGACCTGGTTGGCTTCGCCCCAGCAGAGGAGGTACAGGGCGAGCTGGCGCACGCGATCATGCTGAGACATACGGTTCATCCTCGTCTTCCAGCGGAACTCGGCTGCCTCGAGCGAATCGTCGCCTTCCAGGTCCTCGAGGGCCGCAGCCTCGTTCTCGGCATCGGCCTTCTTCTTCTTGTTCTTGCGATTTCGCTTCCGGCCCTTGCCCTTGATATTGGCAAAGCCCACGGCATCGTCAAGATCCAGATGAGCGGCAAAATACCACTTCCGGTAGTTGGCATTGTCGCCTCCAATGTAGTCGGCGTGGAGGGAGAGGAGGGCCTGGTTCGGCGTCATGCGCGACGCACGGGAGTCGAGAAGAGTCATGAAATGATCGTACATGTTCCGCATGCTGTCGCGCTGGAAACCGAACTTGGCCGTCAGATCGAGGAAGATGTCTTCGACCTCCTCCTTGGACAGGGGAATCTGGGCATCCGAGGTCCAGGCCGGGTACGGCTCGCGCGAGCGCTGGCCGGCAGGGAGGACGTTGCCGTAATCCATGCCGTAGTTCGGCGTCGAGGCGCCGGAAGACCGGTTGCCGCCATACGAGATCTGGGAGGAAGGCGGCCGGTATCCCCGGCCACCTCCCTGGCCGTCATTGTAGCTGTTGTAGCGCTCGTCGCCGCGGCCGTAGTAGTCCATGTCGGTAGCCCGGGCCATGTCGGAGCGCATGGTGAAGTCACTGAAAGTCTCGGAATCCTCTTCTGACCCGTTTCGGTGGCCGTGGCCGTTCCCGTAACCGCGATCGCGATCGTAGCCCTGGTCATAGTAGCCGTCGTTGTTGTTGTTATTATTGTTGTAGTAGTCGTCGTGGTACTGGTCGTGGTTGTCGTAGTACCCACCGTCCTGCTGGTATGGGTTGTTGGGGTCCGCGTTGTAATAGCCGCTGAGTAAAAAGTTAGCAAACTGCAGGGATAAGCACATCAAGGAAAAGAAGAAAATGGAGGAAGAGGAGAAAACGGTGCGGGGTTAGGACGTACGACTCGTCATAATACCCATCGCCTTGATGTTGCCCACCACGGTTGGGGTATTGCCCGTTGTTGTGGCCGTTGTTGTCATAGTACTGCTGATCATCCTGATAGTACGAGTCGGTGTTGCCATGATGGCCGTAACCGTCATCGTAGTCGTGATGGCCCTGGTCCTGGCCGTGGCCCTGGCCCTGACCATGGCCCTGACCCTGGCCTTGTGGATATCCCGACATGTTGGGTGTGCTGTCTGCGGCGTGAAAGCAAGGGTTAGATACGATACCACATGGAGGAAGAGGGAGGGGAACGGGAAAAGATGATGGGTCAAGCGGAGCGGTCATGGCGGCAGCCGGCAGACCAATCTGTGCGACGTACCAGATCAACAACTCATGGAGAAACCTTCCGTGCAGAGTTTTGCGGTGAAAAAAATGGAGAGCGATGCAGGGACACCAGCAGCACAGGAGTGCGCGTTGATGTTGGGGTTCGGTGTTGTTTGTCGTCCGTGCGAAAATTAGAGTATCTTCAAGTGGCCGGCCACAACACAAAAACGAAGAGAGTTATCGTGAGCGAGAGGGTGTGTGTTCGTTGCTGAAGAGCAGTTGTCGACTCTGGAGGCCGCAGTTGTTGTTGATGCAGGCGACAAAACACAAGTGGGACGAGTGATTGGCGGCGCGGTGGGGCGCAGAATGCAGGTGTTGGCTTGGAGATGGCAGGTCGAAGCGCTTTGCAGCCGCTTGTGCTTGTGCTGTTCCTGATCGGTTGATACAGCGAGGCACTGTGCGCAGCTCTACAAAATGCTGAGCAGCGCTGGACACGACGGAGAGCAAAAGATGACTTTTCTCTCCACCAGAATTTCCCAACGCAAACCAACGACTGACGATGTCAGGTTGAGGTTGTCGGTTCTTTCTCGGACAGGCGGACTCGCGTTGCTGGGTGCTGCGACGAGCTTCGTGCCTCGAGTGTCGGCACGCAGGGAGCTGCGAGACCGAACGACTGGCTGGCGGTTGGCGGCGCGGTAGGTCGGATTTGCCGCTTGGAACTGGCGCCGGTGCACAACCACAAAATTCCTTCGTGGAGGGTCCCAAAACGAGAGATGGGAGGAAGGGAAGCTGCGAGCGAGTGTCGGGGGGAAGTTCAAGGGAAATGGAAGAAATGGAAAGGTTGTATGGCCCAGACAAGGTTGAGGGGAGAGGAACAGGGAAATGCGCAGGAAAAGGAGGCATTCAAGGATCGGGTGCGTTTCGTCGTTACGGAAAGAGACAGGACAGGGCCAGGCAGGACGGTGGGGCCCGGCTTTGCTGGCCACAGACAGGGGTCATGGCCGTTCTCACCAGGGGTTCTGCCGTTCTGGAAAGGAGAAGGGGAGACAGCCAAGGAGACCACCGTGTCGTGTCGCCAAGAAGGCACTGTACGCGCCGGAATTGTGCAGGGCTCTCTTCCACACACACCACGCTCCGTTTTGCTGGTTTTGGCTGCCACACAGACACAAGAACCCCCTAAACTACGAGTTGGCGAGACCAGACCATCAATACAATGCTCCCATTGTGTCAAGCTTGCGAGTGTTCTCAGCAGAGAGCTCATGCGTGAGAATAGCCCACAGTGCAGTGCACCTCATCCAAAACCTCCACAAGCTCCGCTCATGCCAGGCACGCAGCGCTGCGACCCTGTCTTGCCACCAACACCCAATTTTCCACTGAGAAGATTCCTCAGTCTCGTCTCCCGTCCTCGACTCCGGCCGTTTTCCTCCAGGCCATTGGCCATTGGGCCTTGGCAACAGTCTCCGTCACCTGCCAGAACAGCCGGTGGCCTCATTACCAACGGCAGCTGAAACGCTACTCCGTCCTCCTCGGGGCTTCCGTTGGGATTGCCGCCACGATCGAGCAGCGCTGATCCAAACGGCTGGCCATCCAATCAGACCTCCTTCGAGCGCAGGGAACAGGAATTGGCCAGGGTTGCTGGCGGTCTGCAACGGGCTGTCAAGCCGAAATTGTCCTGCGTCAGATCCAGACTGCTCCGCCACAACCAGTTCCCTGTCCCCCTGAATCCAACGCAGCCAAAGTTTTGGCAAGGTACCACCCCTGCGCATGCATCGCGGCTCGCCTGGCTGGCACTCCTCAAAGCTTGGTCAGGGGAGACAATGACGACAGTGATGAAAAGTCGGAAACAGGGAAGACGACTTTACCATCGAGATAACGCCGGTTGACGCTGTCTGGGAGGCCAGAGGGCACAACTATTGAGTCCCAAACGGGCTCTTAGCAGCGGCCAAAATGCACGCTGTTGGATGGTTTGGGTATGTCGCGGTTTGTGTCGTGGACCCGTGGTGCAGAATGTGCCTGACACCAGCAACACACACGCACAAGTCAGTCGTCCCCCCACCCGGCCACGATCTGCCCGCATGCGAGGACAGTGGACACGAGCTGGGAGCACCGCCACGAGACACACCAAGAATGCGTTTTTTCTCGTCAACACGAGCTGCTTGGCTGCTTCGGGCGAGCTGTCTCACGCAACAAGACGCACTGCAGCCACCACATGTACTTTGTACGCTCGCGTTCTCCAGTTGATTCGCCTCGGAGAGTTATTCCAGAGTGTCCACTGCGATAATTGCGACTCTGGCTTAGCGGTGGAGTTGCCTCGAGTTGTCCAACAGGGCGAACGTGAAGCGCTCCGTTTTGGACCAACCCAAAGCCCGGCCCATCCGAACACAGTGCGCAGGCATGCAGGGACGGGAGTCAGCTTGGCCTCCCACGGTTTCTGACCGTCCCTGCAGACGGTTTTTAATAATTCAAGAAACATGCAGAGGGACCAGAAATCTATTTCAGTGTCTCTCAAGAAGCGGTTAGTAGTATCAGCTTGCCGCTGCCGCCATTTCCAACCTTTTAGGCGGTTCTCTTCATCCCGAACCTGGCCAAGAAACTCGATGGCGATGACGATATTTTCAATATCCTTTGTCCTGCCTTGGAAAGTTTGAACCAGAAAACCCTTTTCGGTTGACCAGGTTTGACCCGTAAACCCGCCATTTTGCAGGTTGTGTTGGCCGTGCATGATAGTATCAGCCAACGAGACGAGACAGCACTCTGCACGTCGTCGATCTCGGCGTCGGGCATGTCCTGTCCATGTCAGCTATCAACGGCACTGTTGTGTGCCTGAAGATTCAGACAAATTCGTGGATGGCCCTGGGACCACGGTATGTACCTGCATCATGTTGGGCCGTGTTACCTACATAGTGAGCTTCATGGCGCGCATGGCATATGCAGGCTGACTTTGTACATGAATACGGGAAGCATGCGGAACCTCAATACAAGGGACTCTCACATACATACGAGATCAAATAATATCATCTTGAAGGGAATAAATAATCCGAGGATGCCACTTCTCCCCACCACATGGACCAAGAAAAAGGCGGGATATCATCTCATAACGAGCCACCGGGTTTAACCACTTCGTGTTTACTGACGATTACCGGTAGGGATTTCATCTGAAGATAAATCTTGCAAGACAACACCTGCGTGCTTGCGTCTCCCATCAGATGCCGACGGGCCAAGGAGCCCCACAATTAGATACCGGTGCGAGTGAGTGGGCTTCGGACACGAGTTGGTGCCCTTCGTGCATCTCGGACTGTGTGCTGTGTATCCTCGTGGCAATGCAGCCGCAGTGGTTGCGTGACAAACGGGGGGTTGGACTGAAGTTGTGTGACTGTTGCCCACATGGCCATTCCGATGGATGGCCCAAGCTCAACTGTCTTCGAAGCCCACTCAAACCGAGCCTTTGAGGGTCGTTTGTCGGTGATTGCCTACCGAGCCACGCGAGCCTACTTACCTACCTGACCTTCATTATACACTGCATCTTTGGTGGTTTTTGTGAGACCGAGTGAGAGAAGGCGGAGTTGAATGTGGGTAGGTACTGCGCCGAAACGCGTCGCTCCCAGCAATGTCTCCCCGTGGAGCAAAACCTGACTCGACGAGATGCAAGTCAACAACATGCCTGCCTTCCCGCGACGGTCGACTCCATTCCTGGTTGATGGTTGAGATGGCTCTGGCCCAGCTCGGGGCATGTGGAACGGCAAAAGGCACCGAGTCAGCTCCGAGAGGTGATCAAGGTTACGACCAGCCTCTGGTGAGGGCAGCAGACGAAACACCTAATCATCTAGTTGATCATTGATCTCGTCGAGTTAGCGTACGAAGTAAAAGGATGAAAGCGAAGCTCAACTTCCATTGCTCAAGGTCTATTGTCGAATGTGGGGGTTCTGACGACGAGAGGTGCTTTTTGAGGCGTGCATTGACCAAGACGTGCTGAGGTGATGCAGCCCGTGTTGCCCTTAGCAACCCAAACCACGAAAACCACCAAACCTCCACTGGCATTCTCATCGAACATCAAATCCAAACTGGCCGTCTTGCAACAATCCATTCCTGACACAAATTCCACTCAAAAATGACTCAGCAGCCGCGACCCCGTCTTCACCAGTTTAATTAAGCGAAAGTACGGATATCCACCGCCAAATTCGTAAACATGGCGAGACTCGCGAAGCCGTCAACAATCTGGAGCGACGACGACGATGACGAGTTTCCCGACATCGCCGGGCTTGTACGCAGAAAACAGCTGCAAATTCGTGAATATGATACCGCCAACCAGCCAACGCGGAAGGGACGCGCGAAAAAGGAAGATCCGGCAAACCCGTCGGCGACGGTTAGGAGACGGAAGCTTGGGCCTTTGATGGACAACCTGTTGCTCAAGGCGTGGACACCGGATAGCACCAACAGGGAGGAGAAATGTTCATCTGAGGAGAGGAAAGCGACGGTGCCACGGCCAGCAAGGGTCGAACTTCGGACCAGAACTACTAAACCAGTGACTGCCATCCCTTCATCACCGGTCGGCGAAGACGAGGAGTATGTTTCGGCCAAAGAGGAGGTCACCCTTATCGAAGAAGTGTCCATCTTGGATGACACATTCCACTCGTGCGACTCGGAAGGCTCAGAATTCAGCGGTACCGACGACAAGAGCGAGGATGATGAAGACGACGACTTCATCCCCGATTCGCCCCCGAGAAGAACACCAACGAAGCCGAAATTCCGGTCAGACGATGGGGAACGGCTAATCCAGACTATTCGGGGTGCAGC
Source organism: Chaetomiaceae sp. PYS4301M (assembly GCA_023628425.1). NCBI lineage: Eukaryota > Fungi > Ascomycota > Sordariomycetes > Sordariales > Chaetomiaceae > Chaetomiaceae sp. PYS4301M. The sequence continues at coordinate 88,836 of JAMAKR010000020.1, read as the reverse complement.
AAGCAGAGAGAAGGTTGGAGGAAAGCAAATTCAAGAGGGCAGTTCCCGGCGCGCGCCGCAGAGGGAAGGTTCCGCATGTCGAGACATTCCGTCGAAACAATCATCGCAACGGAGGGGGGAGGAGAAGCCCATAAAGACAGATAAGGACCTAGCAACTACTCTGTCCGAACTCTATCTGTAAGTCCAATCCTGCTGAGGGACTCACTGTACGCTACCTGACCTGGCCCCTAACCTCCTTCAGCGATGACGCGGAGGAAAAGCCACGAAGAGGCAAAACTTCAAGATCCAGCAACCGGGAAGTGACGCCTCCTTCGACGCCACCCAAATCCCAACCTGGTCTCGTCTCACCCAGAAAGCTGGCCCGTATCCCCATGACTCCACATCGTTCGACTTCCGACATGTTCTGGAGCCAAGAGTTTGTTGACGACTGGAACGAGGAGCACTCCCCTCGGAAACAACTGTTTCCAGATATCCTCGCCGCGAAGCAAAAGAGCCCGAGCAAGAACGCTAGCCCGGAGAAGAAGACGAAAAAGGCCACAGGAGCGAACAAGACATCCGAACGCGAGGCGAAGAAAGCCTTTGAAAGGACCAAGCACGAACTGGCCCAAAGTTTCCTCCACGAACTCGACACCACCATCACCCACGGCAAGCTCTCGGAGCTCTCAGCCTCAACAGGTGGCATCAAGCTCATCTGGACGAACAAGCTCAACACGACGGCGGGCCGCGCGAACTGGAAGCGCGAGACCATCCGCACCCGCCCAGTGGACACCAGCACCGGCACCTCGGAGCCCGCCCCCAAACACAAGCACCACGCGTCCATCGAGCTCGCCGAGAAGGTCATCGACGACGAGCACCGCCTCCTCAACGTGATCGCGCACGAGTTCTGCCACCTAGCCAACTTCATGGTCAGCGGCGTGACGACCAACCCGCACGGGCGCGAGTTCAAGGCTTGGGCGGCGCAGTGCTCGCGCGCGTTCGGCGGCCGCGGCATCGAGGTCACCACCAAGCACTCGTACGACATCGACTTCAAGTACGTGTGGCAGTGCGTGGCCTGCGGCATGGAATTCAAGCGCCACTCGCGCAGCATCGACCCGGCGCGGCACCGGTGCGGCAGCTGTAAGGAGGAGCTGCGGCAGACGAAACCCGTGCCGAGGAAGAAGAAGGAGGATGGTGCGGGGGGCGCGGGCGGCGGTGTGAGCGAGTACCAGGCGTTTATGAAGGAGCAGATGCGGATCGTTAAGGGGGAGAACCCGAAGAGCCCGCAGAAGGAGATCATGAAGATCGTGGCTGGGCGGTGGGCGGCGCAGAAAGAAAAGACGCGAGCGTCCCGGGATGAGGCGGTCCAGGAGGTCGTCAAGGACATGGGGGATTTGGTTCTGTAAAGCGGTCAGGGAAACGCTAGTGATTTATACCCCTTTTGTTTCTGTCAAGTGTAGAAAAGTGTAAAAACAGCGCAAATGAATAGACTATGCTGTCATGGTCATGAGCTCATCACAAAAGTCCTCCCTCTTCATCCAACGCCGGCCCCGGTTGCCGTATCCAGTCGCTACATATGAGACACGAAATATCTTCAAAAGCAAAAGCCACCCGCTCTCTCGCTCAGAACGCTGCCACCAGACCGAGCCTTCCCCAGCCTCTAACTCAGATCTCCCCAAACAACCGCCAGTCCTTGACCTCAAACGTCGACCAGATCTTGGCCGAGTACTCGACGGCATCGCCAATCAGCTCGCCCTGCTTGCCCAGCGCAAGGTCCACCTCTTCCTCGTCGTACTCCCCCTTGATGTGCGGCACGTTGATGGTGATGAGGATGTCGGTCTTTTCCTTCTCGAGCCGCACCAGCGTCAGGATCAGCGCCGTGAAGTCGGGCGCCGCCGCCCGCCGGGACTGCTCGGCGCCCGTCGGCGTCTGCGTCGCGATCAGCGTGTAGGCTGGTATGCTCTCTCTGATTCGTCATTTGGCCACGGTTAGTCTTTGGTAAATTCTAAAGGCTTGGGATGGGGGGTTGGAGGGGGTTGAGGAGAGGAGACGCACTCGAGATGGGTGAACTGCGTCTCGGTCGTGTTCCAGACCTTGACGGTGTCGGCGTCGTCGCCGACCAGGTCTTCCAGGTGGATTGTCAGGGCACGACCGTCGCGCTCGAGGCCGTCGCCGGGGGCGTCGACGCGCTGAGTGATGTCGAAAATGATGGAGGTGAAGCCGTCCTTGTCGAGGTAGACTTCTTGGTTGTCCGGGACTTCGCGGATCGTGCTGGATCACGGGGAGGTCAGTCTCTCTCGTCCTGGACAGCGTAGCGCAGGACTCTAACACCCCGCCGGGGATAGAGAAAAGTGTAGTAGCTTCTTAGAGGGACTGCGAGGCATACCTGACATCGGCAAAGTTGTCGGGCAGATCACAGACGAGGGCCCCGCCGAAGAGGCTTGTCTTTCGGAACCGGTGAGGCATGGTGATGTTCAGGGACCTAGCACTCCTGCGCGATACAAAGGCTCGGGATTCCGGGAGGGTGTGGTCAAGGCGACGACGGAGCAACGGATGAGCTTGAACTGGGCTTGGGCTTGGGCTTGGTGTGTTGAGTTGCAAGGCGCAAGTTGGTTTGCGACTGCAGGCAGTGACATCAAGCAGCAGGCAGCCCAGATGATGGAGGGGTCGTGCCGCGCTAGCCGCGGGGTCCCAGGGCCTGCAGCTTGCACTGGCCGCGAGGCCCTGCAGACCCCAGCAATGGCTTGTCCACACAATCTTAAACCGGCATCTTGATGAATAATTGGACATTTAGATGATATTGAAGGGAGGTGGGTATTTGAATCCAGCAGCGAACAATATGTAGAATCGGTACGGGCATGCGCATACGAAAGTTCGGGTTCAGCGCCCACCCCGCCAAGCTCCAGGGCCATCGGCGCTGTAGCGAAGCTAATACCCGTGGACCCCGCTCCAAGTCCCGTCACGATCCGTCCCGTCTGAACATGAACACCAACCACGCCGAGCTGTAGCTTAGCCGGACAGTTATTAGCGACGTCAGACAGCCATCGCTCTCCAATTGATTTCCTCGCTCTCTCAACCGCACGTTAGCACAAATCCAATGGCAAGCAAGATGGCCTCCTGCATCTTCTGCAAGATCATCAAGGGCAAGTCGTCTCAATCCAAGCTCCATCCATGGAGCTCCGTCTAGCTTGGTGGCCGTCGCCTATCAACCTACGTTACTGACCTCTTCCCCGTCCACAACAGGTGATATCCCCTGCTTCAAGATCCTCGAGACCGAGAAGACACTCGCCTTCCTCGACATCAACCCCCTCAGCCAGGGCCACGCCGTACGCTCCTCCCCCAGACGCCATTGACCTGTTCTACTCCTCGATCGATCACACGCTCACATCACATCCGCAGCTCGTCATCCCCAAGGTCCACGGCGAGAAGCTGACCGACATTCCCGACGACCACCTGCAAGAGATTCTGGTACTTCCCTCCACCCACACCCCACAAGAACGCCGAAGCAACACTACCGCATGCACCAGGCTGACCGGATACTTTCCTTTTCCTAACAAGCCCATCGCTAAGAAGCTCGTCGTGGCGACGGGCGCAAAGGAGTACAACATCCTTCAGAACAACGGCCGCGGAGCACACCAGGAGGTTGGACATGTACGTCTCGTACCCCCGCCGGAACTCGACACTACCACATGGCGTTGGCTGACCCATATTGACACACGCACGCAAAAAACAGGTGCACTTTCACATGGTACGGAACAAGCCACCCCATTGTTGCTCAAGCCAGCTCCGACCGAAGGGGACCACTAACATGGCACGCAGATCCCCAAGCCCAACGAGACCGAAGGCCTCGGCATTGGCTGGCCGCAGCAGAAGACAGATATGGACAAGCTCAAGGCGTTGTTTGAGGAGATCAAGTCCAAGGTGTAAATGTTGAAGCAGAAGAGGACACAAAGAACAGCTCCCTCTCTTAGGGCAGTATCATGAGACTATGCTCGAAGTGACTATGTTCAATGACCTGGAATGGGTCTCGGATCTGTTGCTTCCATAGGAGGAGGAGGAGAATAAACAATGCTCGTTCTAAACCGGAACCCGATCCGTGTTGTTGAACACTGAAGGAAATATATACTTCTGACCCCAACCCCACGCGCCAGTTTAATCAAGATCATCTGCCGACGTTTCGACCACTGCGGCCGGAGCCGGCGCGGGAGCAGTCCCGTTGGCGGCCACCTCCGGTTTCGCCGCCGGATACCAATCCAGCTTCCCGCCCGGCAACAAGACCCCAATCCGGTCGTAGTAGGACCTCGCGCGCAAGTACGGGTCCACATTCCAATAATCCTCGCGGAGGCGCGCGGCGATGTCGTTCCGCCGCGCCTTGATCTCGGCGGCCTTGTCGGCGTCGTTGCCGTTGACCCACTCGAGCGTGGCCTGCTCGTACTCCTTGACCAGGACCTCGCGCGCCGCCAGCAGCCGGTCGCGCGTTTCGGTGTCGAGGAGCTTGGCGTTTTCCTCCTCGGTCGGCTCAACGTACTTGTACGTCCAGTCCTCCTCGCCCTCGAGATCCTTGGGGATGTGCTTCATCGGGATGAACTCTTCCATTTCCTTGGCGTTGTTGGTGAAGTGCACCTTGTTGGCGACGACGGGGTCGAGCCAGCCGCGGATGACTTTCCAGATTCCTTCGGTGGTGTTAGCGGGCGGTTTGTGGAGGGATAAGAGCGGGGGGGGGCAAGTTTTCTTACCTTGGAAGATCCAGGGGGCCTTGTGGACGAGCACGGCGCCCAGACACTCGGGGTAGTTGGCTTCGAAGCACTTGATCATGAATTTGACGGGGGTGTAGTCCTGATGACGGTCAGCAACCAGCGTACGGTAAGGGATGGTTGGCGTTGTAACATACCATGTTCGCCATAGAAAAGTTGGTCATGTCGAATACAATGGTCTGCAGGCGGTCAGCGTGCCGTCAACACAATCACAGTCGAGTGGAACTCAAACTCACAGCTGTGTCAACCGGCGTCTGCAGCAACATGCGGCAAGTCTCGATGAGATACACTGTGTACCGTTCCAGACCCGCCTCAGACTGCTCGCCCTGCCTGTGGAGCCTGACGTTGACGAAACAGAGGGGCCGCCCCTGCTTGTCGTGGCCGTGGACGTAGCTGATACCCTTCCTTATCTGGGTCATGAAATCGTGTCCCAGCTTCTGCGCCGCCGAATCGGCGCCCTTCTCGACAGCCACCGCAGCGGCCTCGCCGTTTCTCATGATGTCGTCATCCACCTTCATCTCCTGCGCCCGCCAGTTCATGGTCGAGACCAGCATGATGAGCGCCCTCTCAGCGTCCCACTTACGCGCCCTGAGGAAGCGCAGGACGAGCGCATCCGGGTTGTCGTGCTTGACCATGCTCCAGATCGTGTCACGGATCGACTGAGGTGACTGGTTGGCGAGCGTCTCATAGAAGTGCTTAGTCTGGCCGTACTTGTCCGTCTCTCCGTCCTTGAGATTGAGCACAACCGAAGTGTTCGGTGGTGGCGCCCCTGACGTTGACGTGGCCTCATCCTTCTTGCCCTTGCGCGAGAAGAACGACATGCGACTCTTTTTCTCCTTCTTCGCATCCTCGTCCTGCGCCGTTTCAACAGCAGAGCCGCTGTCTGTAGCCGCCGCACCGTCCTGGTCCTGGCCGACGGCACACACTTGGAAAATGAGCTGCCATAGCCGCTTGAGCTTCTCCTCCTGCTCGGGGGTAAGGGTCCCGGGCCGGCCCGGAGCGGTATCTGCCGTCATGTCGTCGTCGTCAAATTCAGACAAGTCCTCAACACTATGCGACGCCGGCTTCCGGGGGCGAAGCGTGTAGTAGGCTGACAGCGCAAGAACTCCAGCGAGAGCAAGAAAAAAACCCGACGCGGAAGCAGTTAGAGGTCGGTGGCAGTGAGATGCGCTGTCGAATTTGATGAATTCTCCAAGACGTCTGCTGCGGCTTGAGAACCCTCGGATGAGAGCCAACGAAGGGACCGGGTTTTGCGGAAGGGCGGAAGGGAAGAGCCGAGTGCCACGAGACGGAGCAAAACTAGGCCCGGAAGTCCTGATGAAGGCGGTTGTCGGACGAAACGAATGCGCGGACCGGGGTGAGAACCGCGGTGGCGCGCGCATAGGAAAATATTACTGAAATCCGCAGGACTCAGCGTTGAGGTGGCCGCTTACAGGGTTCTCAACAGCAGTAGGTCAGGCTATCCCAGGATTATGCCATGTCAGCATGCGGGCATCAACAGAGTGCGCATGCGTCACAGATGGCAATTGCAAGGACTCTTCCCAGGGGTTCACATACATCGGATTAACTGATACTGGGAGGATGAGGTTGCTCTCTGTCTGGGCTCGTCGGATTCGGATCGCGCGGCAAACTCCACTCCCGCGTCTAATTACCAGGTGAACGGAATAGTGCACGCGGACGCGATATGGCCGGCCGGAGGTAGGATGGATATTTCGGGAGGCCGCCGATCAAAAAGGAGGTTGAGAACCTTGAAAGACGGGACGGGATGTGGACGGAGGTGGCTCCTCAGTTAGATCCTGGTTCACAATTTAGTTTGCGAATCCGTCAGGCGTCAGTGGGGCAGTGACAAAACCACCTGGGCAGGCCGGCGGTGCCCACACCATCGAACAAACGGAAAGACTGGAAAGAATTCTGCAGGAACAACCGTGCTTGGGTACCAAGGGTCCCGGACTTCGGGATGTCTTGGGCGCTCCATCCAACTGCCCTGTCGAGTGGACATCAGATCCTTCGCCAATTGCCAACAACAATGGCCTTTTCCCTCCGGTGGCGCCGCAAGCAGAAACTGCCCTGCATGAATACCATGCCTCGGAGCAATGTCAAGTGAAAAATGTCGGCTGGTTGAGGGTCCGGATCAGGCCTGCATGAACCCACTGTCGGGCCTTGGCTCACGCTAGCTCCGCGTGCCATGGCGGGGTTGGCCAAGCAGGCGCACAGGGCAGGGGAGGCGGGGTATCTGCCAAGAGCGTGATTGACGGTTTGGGGAAGCAAGCAAACAAAAACACCACGACAACAATCAGCCCAAAGTCAACAAACATCATCGCGACAACAACCACTGCCAGCAAAGCAACACCCCCCAACAAAAAATGGTACACGACGACAACGCCCACCGCCGTGCGCGCTCGACCTCCCGCTCTCGCCCGACGACACCTCTGCGGCCCTCATCCCGCTCCTCGTTCCGCGACTCGGCGCGCAACAGCGTGCAGGGCGATGGCGCCTCGTTCCCGCTCAACACATTCGAGCCGGCCTTTGCCGAGCTGTCCGACGCCGTCGCCGACCTCGAGGCCAACATGATGCACTTCCAGCTGATGCACGAGAGCTTGGCGCGGTTCAGCGAGAGCTTTGCGAGCTTTCTGTACGGCCTCAACATGAACGCTTTTTGTGTTGATTTTCCCGAGGTAGGGGGTTCTTGGTATTGGAGAGGATGTGTGGATAGATGCGTGGATAGAGGCTGATGGCGTGTGGTGGGATAGGGTCCGATGGCCGAGTCTTTCCGAAGGATGAAAATAAGGGAGGAGGAGCAACAACAGCAGAGTGGGTGCCCTGTGACTCGAGTGCCTGAGGTGATGGATACTAACATAATTTCAGACCTCTCAAGACTCCCAGAACGAACCGAAATTGACACTGAGACTACCTTCATGTGAGTATCTGTACTACAAAGTGTTGGAACTTAAACCTGACTCCGTCTAGGACAACGGACACGTCGTTTGTCGAGAATCCTCCAGCTTCCTCCCGGCCAACAAGCAAATACCAAACGTCAGCCTCGAGTCGACAGTCACGAGTCCCAGCACCGCCCACATCCACGCGCGGAACGACGTCGACGAGGGGAGCGACCAGAGGCGGAAGAGGTGATACCCGGGGCACGCGGCCTAGTGGGCTTGCCAGACCGAGGGGTCGCGGTATTCGATGAAAGGTCAGAGGTCAGGCCGACACATTTCAAGCGGGCGCCAGATGTTGGATGCCTGCGGGGGTTCCCTCATGAAGATTTTCCGGATAGCCACCGGTCATACCACCGAGGCACCAAAAAGCGGATACGCCATCTGCTGTCGGTGAGATCATAACGCGCCGTGAGCCCAGCGCGGATAGCAAGACCTCGATTCGTCAAGAACCGCCCATAGCCTTTTCCAGACACTCCCTCGCCCGATCCAGGCACGCCTCCTCGCCCGAGTTGACCCAAGAACCGACAACAGCAACCGTCTTGTTTCTCGACTTGAGACCCTGGGTGATCTGGAGGTCCGACTTGGGGAGGTTGAGGATCTGAGAGTTATGATTAGATGGAGAAAGAGGGAGAAAGAGGCAGGCAAACATGTAGAGAGTCGCACTTCGCTCAAGACCTTGATAACAGCCTTATTGGCCTCACCCTCGCGGGCCTGTGCAGCCACGCAAATACCGACCGCTTCATCGTCGACCGAGACGACCCCCTCACGGTTCTTGCTAGCTCCTGGCTTGACGTTGCAGTGCATGAAGAGGGTGTTTTGGGCGGCTTTTTTGGTCGCAGTCACGTACCAGATGGCGCGGGCCGACATGGTGTGGTCGTTTGAGCGCAGGAACGTGTCGTGGACGAGGTGTATCACTCATATTGCTCTCTTCCCAGATCCTTGCGGGCACTGAGTGAGCAGAAGGGAGTCTGATTGGGGCCCACAGCCAGGCGTCAAAGGTGCACAGACCACTCATCCGACAACTTCAACACCCAAATGGAAGCCGAAATTCCAAGAAGCTCCCAGCTTCCCAGCATCACACAGATGGATCTGACAGCAAGCTTTGTGGACGACATGGTCCTGCCATGCTCCCACCAATCTTATATTTACCTGTCTTTTGGTAAAAGCACTATGCTCAGACCACAACATCGTGTTGAAGTTCAGTCCCTTTTATCTGCGTCATCTACGGTCTACCACCTCCGCCAGAACAGGAGGGGATAACTCGGCTGGGAGCCCGGATGGGGACTCAACGTCGCGCATCAGCTCCTCCGGTATCCCAAGCCACTCTCCCACCTTTCTCAAGCCCACAAGGTCGTTGTGCGCGCTCGAGACCTCGTCAAACCCATCGTTCCAGCCTGGCGCCCCCTGCTCCGTCATTTCCCCACCAAACGGCTTGCATCCCCCAAAGTCGACAATGACTGGGTGGTCTTCGTCGTCCAGCATGGTGTTGCTGGGGTTGATATCGTTGTGGGCAAGTCCCAGGGAGTGCAAGTGCTTTACGCCGGCAACAACACCCTTGAAACACGATTCCCTGTCTAAAGGTATGTTCTTCTTCTTGTTGCTGTTGTTCTCGACCCGGTCGTCGAGTGCAATTGGGAAGCGCTTGGAGAGCAGGCGTCATTTCGAGCGCGGACCAGTCGGCTGGCAGTGGTGGGTACCTAGATCTCATTGTTGGGGATCCGCCGCAGAGAGTTTCTCGCCTGCTCCATCGATAGGTCCCGCATGCGGACCTCAACACACCCAAAGTAGGCGGTGCCGTCGTTCGAGTCCAAGATTACGAGGACGGTGTCTAAGCACTGCCTCTCTCCCCCGGGTTGGCGGCCGTAGTATTCGTCGGCCTCTGTGAAGCTGTTCCAGCTGGTTACCAGGGACGGAGGCGGCAGGTCACTGGAGAGTTTGTCTGCTGTACTGGCGGGGGTCTCTTCGTGAGTGTCGGTCTCATGCGAGTTGAGGTTGCCTGAGTGGGACAGTGTCACTGATTCCAGCTCCTGGTGTCCCATGGCTGCAAATAACACAAGTGTGTTTTCTGCGATAGCAGAGGTCTCACAGCTGGAGCCTAAGGGTATTGGGGCTCGAGCTCGACGAATGACAGATGGCAGGCAAGGGACTCGAGTTTGGCGTATTGCTGAGAGAAGTATTGGAGTTGCTGAGCAACTAAGGTAGCGGGCAGCAAACAGCAGGGACTGTTGTGCGAGACTCAGCAACCAACTGAACATCACGTGGCATTTGATTCGCCCAATCAACTGAACCAACAGTACCAACCCGCCATGGAGAGGTTGGAATCTTCCTTTCAGCGGTTAAAGAAGTCCTTGAGACTTGGTTATGTCGTGGAAAATGAGTCGCGATACCACTTTCATGTCTTGTCCTAAGTCGGCTACTCTCTAGACAACAAAGGACCACTTCTTCTGCTCCATCTAAGCTCAGATGAATTCAGATGTCAAGCATGTTTTCCGAATATATTTGCAAGTCACATTTCCCAGGATCGGCTGTTTTCAATCCGCCCCTGAACTGCTGTGTAAGTCAACCCGGGGACGTTGATCCAACCCTAACCCTACCCTTCATTTTTATTTACCCGAGACCCCAGCAACCGAAGTGATGTCACATCTGTCAGCCCGTCGCGACCAGGAACAACCTCAACAAAAGTTCACCAACTGGGACTTCACGATCATCTCCCACGCCTCACACCAACGCCAATTGGAAACCTTTTTTCGACAAATACCCGGAACAACAGACCACCAAGGAAAAAAAAGGAAAACAAGAAAGATGTTCCGCTCCGCCCTCCGCCCCCTCACCTTCGCCGGGACGCGCCGCGCCATCCAGCAGCAGCTCACACCGCCAACAGCATCGCGGTCCCTCCCGCGCGCCGCCGCCGCTGCCGCACACTTCCACACGACGCGCCCGGCGTTCATCCAGGCGGGCGATCCGCTGCCGGACACGGACGCGCTGATGGAGGCGACGCCCGGCCAGCGCGTCAACCTGGCTGAGGAGGCCGAAAAGGTCAACAACATGCTGCTGATCGGCGTTCCCGCCGCCTTCTCGCCCGCGTGCTCGTCCACCCACGTGCCCGGGTACATCAACCACCCGCGGGCGCAGGAGTTTGACCTGATTGGGGTTGTGAGTGTTAATGATGTGTTTGTGTGAGTACCTCCCTGCTTTCTCTCTCAGTGTTTCTCTCTGTCTATCTGGAGGGGTGTGTGCGTGTGTGTGTGTGTCTTCAAAACGTCGAGATGGGGAACAGTAATAATGGGGTTATGCTGACTCGGTGGACGCGGTGTAGCATGAAGGCGTGGGGTGAGACGTTGGATCCTGCTGGGACGCAGGGGGTAAGCGATTCTTTTTTCTGGTCTCCCCGTTTTCCACGGGAAAAGGTGTCACTGACTGCAAGTCCAGATTCGCTTCTTCGCCGACCCGACTGGCAAATTCACCAAGATGCTGGACCTTGCCTTTGATGGGTCCGCCATCTTTGGCGGCGACCGGTCCAAACGGTATGCCATTGTCGTGGAACAGGGCAAGGTCAAGTCGGTCGCTGTCGAGCCCGACAACACGGGCACCGACGTCTCGCTGGCGGAGAACGTGTTGGGTTCGATCTCCGCCTAAGGGAGGACTGCTTCTGTAGATGTACGGCTTTGGGGATGGAAAAAGTGCAGCGTCATCTACTTCGGTATCTGATATATCAAGCCAATTGAGCCTTCCTGCTTGCAATCCTCACAGATAAATGCATGTAACAAAAAAAGTAGCCAAAAAAAAAAAAGAAGCCGCTGTGGTATATTCCCAGTACGGAACCAATTACCCAAGGTATCTACAAATATGTACAGGTCCAATTTTCGAGAGCAACATGAAACTCCCTCCCATTTTCAGATTCCAATCATTTCGCGTTCCGCTAGACCAAACAACCACCACTTAGAGCATGGGCTTGAGGTCCTCAGCCACATGGAAGGGCGCCTCGGTCTTGGCCTTGATCTCCTCCACCGTCACACCGTCGGCAATCTCAATGAGCGTCAGGCCGTGGGCGAAGTCGACATCAAAGACACCCTAAATTGTTCACAGTCAGCATACATTATCCCAACAAACATCACCTCCAACCAAGGAAGGAGAGAAAAAACTCACGAGCTCGGTGATGATCCTCGACACGCAGGCCTTGCCCGTCAGGGGGAAAGCGCACTGCTTGACAATCTTGGCATTGCCCTTCTTGTCGGTATGCTCCATCGTGACCACGACCTTGGTCGCGCTGGGGTTGCTGACCAGGTCCATGGCGCCGCCGAAGCCCTTGACCTTGCCGGGCAGCATCCAGTTGGCGAGGTCGCCGGTGGCGCTGACCTGCATGGCACCGAGAATGGTCAGGTTGATGCGACCGCTGCGGATCATGCCAAAGCTCTCCTCGGAGCCGAAGACGGACGCGCCGGGCTTGAGGGTGACGGTCTCCTTGCCGGCGTTGATCAGGTCGGCGTCCTCCTTGCCCTTGAGCGGGTAGGGGCCGAGACCGAGGATGCCGTTCTCGCTCTGCAGCATCACCTCGACGTCCTCGCCGACGAAGCCGGGGGCGAGCATGGGCATGCCAATGCCCAGGTTGGCGTACATGCCGTTCTTGAACTCCTTAGCCGCGCGCTTGACGATGCGCTCGCGCTTGGCCTTGGTGTCACCAGTGCCGAGGGCGGCGGCAGCCTTGGGGTCCTCGGGCTCGCTGGGGTCCTTGCTCCACGTGTACTTCTCGATGCCCTTGGCCTTGGTGCTCTGGATGACGCGCTTGACGTAGATGCCGGGGAGGTGGACCGCCTCGGCAGGGATCTCGCCGGGCTCGACAATGTGCTCGGCCTCGACGATGGTCATCTTGGCGTTGCGGCCCATGGCGCCGTTGAAGTTGTTGGCGGCCAGGCGGAACTGGCAGTTACCCAGGCGATCAGCCTTGTAGGCCTTGACAAAGGCGTAGTCGCCAGCAATGGCCTCCTCCATCAGGTAGCTCTTGCCGTTGAACACCTTGACGTCCTTGGGGTACGAGTACTGGTCAGGGGTGCCATCGGCGTTGTTGCGCAGCGGCAGCTCGCCCGTCTGGACGACGGTGCCGAAGGCCGCGGGGGTGTAGAAGGCCGGAATGCCCTTGCCGCCAGCGGCGCAGCGCTCGGCCAGCGTGCCCTGGGGGGTCAGCTCCAGCTCGACCTCGCCCGTCAGGTACATGCGCTCAAACGTCTTGTTCTCGCCAATGTACGAGGCAATCATCTTCTTGATCTGCTTGGTGCGCAGCAGCTGGCCGAGGCCGCTGTTGTCGGTACCGGCGTTGTTGGACACGGCGGTGAGGCCGTTGATCTCGGGCTTCTGGAGCACCTCGTCGATCAGCGTGTCCGGCACGCCGCAAAGCCCGAAGCCACCGCAGAGAAGGGTCGAGTTAGGCTTCATGTCCTTGAGCGCCTCGGAGGCGGAGGGGTAGATCTTGTTGATTTCCGCACGGCGCGCCGAGACGGAGAACGACCGCGCAAAGAGGGCGGCATGCTGTTGGGCGTCGCGAACCGCTGTCAGCAAACGACCCGACGAATAAGCAGCCAAACGACTTCGAGGAGCACACTCACGTTCTGGCCATACTTGGCGTACGCCCTCAGCGTCCTTATGCACATCGCCGTCGACGGCATCTTGAATGTGATTTTTGGGAGGGGGAGGGGGAAGAAGTTCGGTTATCGAAGGCAGACGCTGTGCAGGGCCAAGTCAAAGACTCCTCGGCAGTTGACGGCAGGCAAGGGACGTGAGAGGGCGCAGACGGGAACACCACGATGCAAAGGGAATGGAAACAACAACAAAAAGAGATGCAAATGGGAAGAGAAAAGGAGAAACGGGAAATACGGAAACAGAAAATTCGACCCTAGTACTAAGTAGAAGATAGAAGTCATCGCAGGCACTAGATGCATGGATCCATGGGCTCCTTCCCCGGGCGGTCTCCCCCATACCCCATTCCCCAGCTGTCACAACGAAGCCGGGATCGGTTCTCTATCCCGTTAATGGCCGACGGCAGTGCCGTGGACCCTGGTCCCCCGGCATGTCTCCGCCCTTCGGAAAGGCTGTTCGGCAGCGGGTGAGAATTGACCCATTCCGCACGTTCCGTCGGGGGTCCCGGCCTAAGCTCGGAAACTTGCGGACCACCAACCGAAGCAACGCAGGGTGCTGCAGTTGCTGTGTACATCTGTAGAACACAGCGCTTGGTTGGGGTTTGAAAATTAAGGAGAGGCGAGTGTGTGATGAAATGGTTCCGATTACCTTTTTGCACCCTTCTCTGTAACATCAATAAACCGGAGAGCATCTCCCCCCAAGCCCTCTTTTTTCTCCATTTTCATCCCCTTCGTCTAAGGATTCTTCCCTCGCTGCCCCAGAACAAAATCCCGAGAGTCGGCGTGCCAAGCAGGAGTCAACAAGGCGATGTGGGACCAGAAGAGCCGGTAGGGCGCCCGGCGGCGAATCTGCCCCACGTGCCCACGGGTTCATCCATGCATGGATGTCATCATGCTTGGAGGGAACTCTAGTTGACCCTGTGACCTGGCCCAGCACGCCCAGGCTCCAGACACCAAGTTACGGTACGGATGTACGGATCTGTACCTCAAACGCACTCGAGTCCTTCACAGTGAACCAGAAACAATGTTGCATTCGGACCGCGCTGCGCTCCACAAGCAGTCACAGCAAATACAATACAGCACCTTTAAGTCGGCCTGAATCCCAAAAACCCCCCAGTGCCCGCTCCGTGCCCCAGACCCATCCGTTCCCCGTTCGATCCCATCTTAAGACGTAAAATATGTACAGGTCCAAGCATGTAGTAACCACCCCAGCCCAAAGCACCCACCAGTAAGAGGTTAAAACTCCAGACGACATGCCCAATCTATGCCCATGCACACACAAACACGTCCGTTCACTCGGACCGTGTTGCAGGTGACGGGACTCTAGCAAAGCCCAATGCATGCATCGCTCTGGCAAAAAGTCAAACCCCGTCACATTCCAAGCCACGAGAGACAGCCCCGCCGCTCCTGTAGTTCATCGTCAAATAAAGTTTCCTCGTTCGTTGGTCTGTAGATGCGAGTCTGAATCGGACTTCTAGCGCCGAGCGCTCGATCCGCCGTTAGCCCCCGAGCCAGTCAACTCGATGTTAAAGGTCCACCGCCCTAGCCTCGTGTTAGCTGCATGCGCCGTGGAACAAAGAATTGTCTGGGCTTCCATCATACCTTCGGCGAGGTTCTGCGCCGTGTCTTCCAGGAGAATCAGCCTACGCCGGTTGCAGTACGCTGTCTTGTCGATAATGTCCACCTTGAGCTTCTGCGCCGCAAGCTCCGTGACAGGCTTCTCAAACATCTCGGACAGCGCCTCGACGGCCATCTCCAGGTCCTTCTGGTTGTCCTCGAAAATCTCGGTAAGGTTGTTGCGGGCGAGATAGAAGGCAAAGGCGTACGTCCACATGAGCGTCTGGCGACACGTCTGGAGGGCCTGCGAGGCGGAGTTGAGGTACTGCACCTCGATCCACGACAAGCCGGATTCCTTCTGGAGCTGCACCATCTTCTTCTCCGTCTTGAGGTAGATATCCTTGTCAAGGCGGGCCGACTGCTCGTGGTTGGCATAGCGGTTGTAGTAGTGCAGATACCGCTCCAACGATACCCGCGACTTAGCCTGCGCGTCCCTAGCATCTGTTCCGCTCTTCTCCTCGAAACGGTTGCAGTTGTACCAACTCGTGCCATGTTCGGACCAAAGACCCATGCACATCCAGCAGAACTCGTGCTTGCACTTGCGGCAAGTCATGTGGTTGCAGCCACCGTTCTTCTCGATTGTGCTGTTGCATTTTGGGCACTCTTTGGTGTTGGCAGAGATCCAGTTGGCTGTTTCTGAGTCGTCGGCGCACTTCTTGAGCCATTTCTTCACCAGCTCGCAAGGCGCCGGTTGATGGTCGTTCAGGATGCAACCAAAGCAGAACCGATGGCCGCATGCGCAGGAGACGGTGGGAACCACCCTGTCAAGGTCCTTCTTCTTCACTGCACACTCGATTGCGTTCTGGCAGTCCGGCGCGGGGCACCACTTCAGCGTCTCCTTGTCTTCCACATACGTCCGCTGGAGCAGCTCGTGGTACCGCTCCGTCAACTCGGGTGTGACAAGGAGGTCCAACGATCGGGCGTCGATGATGAGGTTGCAGCCCTCGGCGGCGCACTGAATCCGGGCTGCCTCGCCTTCTCCTCGTATCTTTTGCGCCAGGTAGTGACGGTAGCAGTCTACGCAGTACCTGTGACCGCACTTGAGGGCGAACGACTCGAGTCCCGGCCCGTCTTCGCAGCAGATGTCGCACATGAAGCCGGGTACGACCTGAAGCTTGGACGGGCCCGCCGACGATTGTGAAAGCCCGGCAGCATCCAGAACGGTGCCTGGCCGGTCCATGTAGTCCTCGATGAGCTTTTCCTTATTCCACCTGAAATGCCGGAGGAGGATCGCCGCCTCTTCTTTGGAGATGTCCAAGATCATGTTCACCTCGTCTATGAGGTCATCTTGTTGCTTTTTGATGTCTCCTGGCTGAAAGACCTTGAAGCCGATATCGTACGCCGCCCGCTTCTTTTGGCTGGTATCCTTTTGTGAGTCGATATAGACGTCGGGTTCGTCATCGAAGCCGAAATCTGCGAGGGTTCATGTGTCAGCAAGCCGATGTGGCAACGAGCAAACAGGTCCAGATGACTTGATCGCAAGCCACCACCAGGACCGCGAGGTGAGGTGTGGGGCAAAAGACCAACCTTCATCACCTGAGACGTCGTTATCGCTGTCATCCGGAAGCATGTCGTCCTCGCTCGAGACGTTGGACATGAAGTCGTCGTCTGTATCCATGCCGCCGTTCGAAGCTGTGGTCAGAGGTGTCGGGGGCGCAGTGTCGGGGCCGGCCGAGGCGAAGATCCTCTTGTTCGGAGCGGGTGCAGCAGAGGATATCGTCGCCTCAGCGGCTTTCCGCTTGCGAGTTGTTGGGGGAATGGTGCCGGCTTATGGGTGTCGATTGCTGGTCGCAGCGCCACCCGACAAGAGACCGATGGGCTGCAGGGCGTGCGCAGTTGTGCCGGGTGACTCGACGAGCGAATGTGGTGCCTACGAGGCGCTTTGCAGCAGGACTCCAACTAGGCGCCAGGGATTCGGAGGCAAGGCAGATTGGGAGAGACGGAGAAGGTGGGGGATGTGAGGGTCGCTTGACGACTTCTTGGTGGGGTGAGGACGAGAATATGTAGGTTGAAGAGGGTTTGATAACGGGAGGAAGTTGGAGGTTTTGAGGAGGGTGTTTCAAAGGCGGGCAAAAAAAGGATCAAAGTTAACGTTAGGTTATCGGAAGACGCGGGCGTCAGGGTGATGGCTGATGATAGAAGGGGCAGATTGCGAAGGTCAGGCGAGCGCTGTTGGGGTGGGAAACCAAGGCCTGAACTGAGAGCGGGCGGTCGCCAACTGACAGCCCAAGTAGCCCAGGATGCTGCGGAATGGGCTTATGTAACGGGCAGGCAGCCTCAAGAGCCATTTGGGGCCGCCGTCACTGGCCCACAACAGCAGGCAGCCAGCCCCACCTAAGAGCGTTAGCGTTGCGCAGCTCGCCCCACTTTCAAGGCCACCGTCATGTCGCGTTGACGACCCTGGAAAGAAAGCATCAGGTTCTGGCAATTGCATCCAGAGAGATCGCGAAGTGGCGAGAAGTCACGGAATTCCTTCTTCAAGGACACCCCCCAAAAAAGTTCAGACGTCTTACCTTACCCAAATTGGAAACCGAGCGCCTTCTCCACCACTCCAGCCAGCAATAATCACAACCGAAAGTCAGCTTCCAAAACAAAGTTGTGGGCCTATGGGCCGTGAAAATGCCCGGCATGGACGAAGAGATTGCGGAACGTGATGACCGAAGGGTCAGTCGCAAGAAATATGAGGATGATTTTGACGATGAAAGGAGTGGGCGGAAGAGGAGGGATCGGGATGGCGAAACCGGCAGACGCGGCAACCGATCTCGATCACGGGAGGGCGGCGGCCGACGACGGCGCTCCAGGACGCCAGGTTCGAGAGAGCGGCGGTCACGATCACGGTCGAGGGAAAGAGAGAGGAGGGACCGAGACAGAGACCGGCGCCGTGATCGCGACCGCGACCGCGACCGCGACCGTGACCGTGACCGTGACCGCGACAGTCGCAGGTCTAGGAATGAGCAACGAGATGGTCGGAGGCGAGAGAGGGACGGCGATGAGAAGAGAAATGAACGCGAGGGCAGATCATCGCGACCAGAGGCCCATGATGAAGGGCTGGAGGAAAGAGCGAAACCCGACAGTGGACGAAGTCCGGTCAAGCGCGCCGGCCCATTGCCCTCCCAAGATGATTCTTTTGCCGTCAGCAAGGGCGAAGAGCCCGAGAAGCCAAAGGAGAAGCCCAACTTTGGCACCTCGGGGCTACTCGCGGCAGCGTCCAACTCGGTCACACAGGCCGATGGCTCGACGATCACACTCAAGTACCACGAGCCGCCAGAAGCCAGAAAACCATCCCCGCGCGATCTATGGAAGTTGTTCGTCTTCAAGGGCGACGATATTGTCGACACGATTGAGCTCGGCACTCGGAGTTGCTGGCTCATTGGCAGAGAGTTCGCCGTCGTCGACCTCCCCGCCGAGCACCCGAGCATCAGCAAACAGCATGCTGTCATCCAGTTCCGTTATACAGAAAAGCGCAACGAGTTCGGAGATAAGATTGGGCGAGTCAAGCCGTACCTGATCGATCTGGAGAGCGCGAACGGCACCATGCTCAACCGCAAAAAGGTGCCCGAGAGCCGATATCTGGAGCTGCGGAACAAGGACATGATTCAGTTCGGCTCAAGCACGAGGGAATACGTGCTGATGCTTCCACCCCAGGAGTGAGGCAACCACGTCGCAGCTCGTCCACGTTGCCGTTATGCCGTCCCCTGCATTATACGATGCGGAGATTCTGTCAGGCTGACCGGGCGCCTGGTCTCTAAGCCCTCCCCCCACGACTTTTATTTCCAAAATTTGTGCCGAAGCAGGCCGCGGCGTCCTCTGTTGTATCACTGAGCGAATACATCATTTGTACATTCGAACCTCCCGTTGAGTTTGCAAGACCACCGTTGTCTTGGCAGGCTCCGTCTTCAATTCAGAGCCGGCAGCCTTACGACCCTGGAAGCCTGTCGGGATACTGAAACCTGGATGGCATGCGCACACGCTCTACAGATGTGGGTGGTCATCTTCCAAGTCAATCCCCGGAAACGGCCGAAACCTTGCTTTCATGAGCGTCTCTCAACATCCTCAGTGTGTTGCACAGGCTTGCCTGCGCTTAAAGAACGGCCAGCAGTTGCATCTGGTCGCTGCCATCCATCGCCTATCAGGTTTGGAATATCTCGTCCAGATGATCCCCGCGGTCAAGACGAAGGGGTAATGAGTGTTTGTACGATTCTAAAGCTTGTTTTCTCAACTGAACCTCCATATTCGAGAAAAGTTCTCCTGGATACCTGAGACCGAAGAGCATCCAGCCAAATCCATCCATGCGCCGCAATGTTGTTGATGCCCGTCCAAGGCGGAAATCACGGGAAAACGGGGCGCCGACCAGCAATGCATTTGCAGAGATGGATTGGGAAGCATTCACCTTCGATGTCTTCAGTCTCAAGGAAGAGTCGGGCGAGATGTTGAGGACTTGGGGGAGTCGTGGTGATATTAACCCATCAACAGGCAACGGCCTAATGAAGTGAGCGGTTCGCCTGTTGGTGTCGATGTTGGCCTTCACTATGATTAGTCGGAGCATCGTTCGAGTCAGAAACAACAGTCACCAACAAGGGCGAAAAGGGGGTGTTTGCTCTGCGGCACAGGGAGGCAGGAACCCATGTTCAATGAAGCATGCGCCCAGAGTGTGTCACCCAAAGGAGATTAGCGGCGGCACTCCGATACACCCCTGGCTGTCAAGCGTTGGAGGGAACCAATCCTGGGTTAGGGGTCTGAGTGGGAAGCCAGGGGCGGTGGCGGTTTGACCCACACAGAGCTAGCCGCCTCTGGGTCGACCGCAACCTGAAATGGATGGGAGCAGCTGATTCGCAGGACCCAACTTCCTGCAGACACCGCCGTCGGCTTGCAGCTGCGTGCCGCCCCGTCAAGACGGCATCCGCCAACGGAACGGGATGGTCGCAGGAAAGCGGGCTCGCTGGAGACGATTCCATCTGCCAACGGGACTTCTTCATGGTATTTCGGGGGATGTTGGACATGGATCGTCATGCACCGCCCCTTGGCACTCGAGGGTCCAAGTCGAGACAGTCGGAAACTCCAATGTCAACCTGCGCTGGTGGAGGGGCGGATGGACGCCCTGAGGGGGGGCTCAGCTGCCACATTCGGTCACTCTCTCAGCTCGCCGCGTGACAAAGCCTTCCCCACGTCGTCTGCGTCCGCAAATGTGAGTTGCCCGGTGCGCCTGTCTCGGCCCAAGTCTTTCCCAAACGGCCAATGCAAAAAGCATGCGTAACGGTATTCGGCCGTGTGTTGAGCGTTGAGGTCCGCTGATGGGTCATCATCGGGCACCCAAGCAGCACAGACAGCGGGCACTCGGCGGGCACTGCTTACCGTGCGAAACCGACCCTAGATCTACATACAGATCAGCCCGACAGGAAGAGGACCCCTCACCTCGCACCTGCACGGCTGTATGCATGTACATACATACACACAGATAGACCGAACCCATTTGCAAGCCTTGGTTTCACCTTTGCAGCCTTGCTTTCTCGCCGTGGCTGAGCTGTTAGGATACAAGGGAATCCGGGACATCTTCTACTTCCCACTTCCGCAGCTCCTCACTGCACCGATACATACCGGAGAGCGTGGGATGGTTTACAGACTCTCCGACCTCAATTACTGGCCCGTCAGCGGGTAGCAAGGCATGGTAAGTGCTGATACCTGGCCCTGTTCCAGCCGAAGGGAGTTCTATCGGAGATTCTGCGGCGACGTTCTCAAGCCTTCTGGTTCTCGGGGATTGCCTCGCACCTCATCGTTTGACTGATACCATTAGACTGACGATAGCGCCAGGCCTCCATCAACATGAACCCGAACCGGTTCGAGCTCACGGCCGTTTACCACCATCCAGAAGCCAAAGCCGACATCGTCCTCGTCCACGGCCTCAACGGGGCTCCCAGGAAGACATGGACGGCTCCGAACGGCCTTTACTGGCCCGTCGACCTGCTGCCTACATCGCTGAAGGACCAACATGCCAACGTGCTGGTGTACGGGTATAACGCCGACGTCTACGGGGGGTTCTGGGAGCGCCCAGTGAAGAATCCGAGTGATAACTTCATCCACCACCACGCCCAGACCCTTGTTACGACCCTGACCCATTACCGGAAGAGCGAGGGCACCGAGCGGAATCCCATCATCTGGGTTGCCCACAGCCTGGGCGGCATCGTAACGAAGCGGGCGCTGCTGTACTCAAACGACCTCCGAGATCCCAACCAGGAAGACCTCCGCTCGATATACGTCTCGACGTACGGCATCATCTTCCTGGGCACGCCGCACAATGGAGCGAGCGCTGCCGCATGGGGCGGCGTGATACAGAGGATGGCGGACGCTGTGGTGCCGAGGAAGATGCTTCAGACCGAGTCGGTGCTTCTCAAGACGCTCAAGAAGGACAGCGAGACGCTCCAGCAGATTGCCAGCCATTTCTTGGACATCTATCAAAAGTTCAAGATACATATGGCCCATGAGAACCAGAAGACGGACGTGAAAGGGTCCAAGTACGTTTGACGTTGAGCTCCGTCCTACGACGTCCGACGTGACATCGCGGTAATTATTCTAGGCTTTGTACAAACACTGACGGTCCCAGGGTTCTGATCGTCGACGCTTCGTCTGCAAGCCCTCAACTTGTCGGTGTCACGTACTACGGCATCGAGGCGACACACTCGGGCATGTGCAAGTTTGCGAGTGAGACGGCGCCAGGCTACCGAACTGTCTCCACGGCGATCCGAGAATGGATTGCCGACGCCCCAAACGTCACTCCGATCCGCTGGGAAGTCGAGGACGACCAGCGGCGAGTGAGGGCGAACCTTGACAACTTTGAGCGCGCTCGGTTGTATAACGTGAGTCCCCCGGGCATCAACGGGCAGGTCAATGAGATATGAGACTGACCCTCTCTCAGCAAGGCCCAGCAACTTTGACCGCGATACATCCACATGAAGAAACTTCTCTACTTCAGGCCTCTCTCCTCGACCGTCCCCGAGCCATCTCGACACCTCTGCTCGCCAACACCGACCTCCAGCCAGCCTCACCCCCCTCGCCCAAACTGCTCCCCGCCCTCCCCGCCCCACCGGAAGCCCAACCACCGCCGCGGGACGACCACGAACCCCTCTTCATTCACCCGGAAACCTTCCGCCCCAACTCGTACTTCATCGGCCGCGAGGACGAGCTGCGCGGGCTGCACGAGATGCTCATGGACCGCAAGCGCCGCGCTGAGGGCACGTCGGCCGTGCTGATCCAGTGCCTGCCTGGCGGCGGCAAGACGCACCTCGCGCGGCAGTACGTCTTCCAGCACCGCGACGACTACCCGGGCGGCGTGTACTGGGTGCGCGCCAAGTCGCGCCACGAGCTCGAGTACTGGTTTTGGCGCATCGCGCGCAACGAGGCGCTCAGGGGCCTGGTCGACCCCCGCGACGTGGAGGAGTCGCGGGATCCGAGGAAGATGGTGCAGATTGTTCGGCGGTGGCTGAATGCCCAGGCCGAGTGGCTCATGGTGTTTGATGGCGTGCAGTTTGACATGGAGGGGCTGAGGCAGTTTATCCCTGATGCGAGGAATACCAGCCTGATTTATACCTCGACCGAGAGGGCCGTGGCGGGCGACCCGCGGTTTGATAACCCGCAGGTGATGGAGCTGGGGCTGTTGACGGCGCCACAAGCGCAGGATTTGCTGTTGCTGGAGATGGAGAGGAGGCGGCCGTGGAGTGCCGAGGACCGGGCTATGGCGCTGGAGCTGGTGCAGTTGATGGGAAGATTGCCGCTCATGATCCACGTTGCCGCTCAGCACCTTAAAGCGACTAGGGAGCCGCTGGCTCGGTACCTCAAGTCGTACAGGAGCCGGCCCAATGCGGGTAACTTGCCCGCGTACAAGGCAGTCAGGGTGCAGCTGGATAACAGGGGTGAGAATGCGGCGCTGAACCTCATGTCGTTGTTGGTCTTTTTTGACCAGCACGTTCCGGTTGAGATGCTTACTCTTGGTTGGTTCGCCCCTCTTTAAGGCTGTTGAATGGGCATGGCTAACACCTCACAGGCCTCTCCGCCCTCGACAAGGTCACCCCCGTCAAGACCTGCGATGCCACGCATCGAAAGGCCAACCTCAACAACACGCTCAAGGTCCTCATTGCATTTGCCCTTGTCCAGCGGTCCGAGAGCGACGACATCTCTCCCACTAGCTCGCGCAGCTCCAAGCGCAGCTTTGACCGGCACGTCGACTACCTGGATCTCCTCCGCATTCACAGTGTCGTCCAGGCATTCTTCATTGACTCACTCCACGAACAGCATCAAATACCCTTCTGGTTGGAGCGGGCAATGGCGGTATGGTACCGGTCCTATGACGAGGCCGACCGGCGAATCCAAGAGGATCCACGGGTTGGGTTGCCGGACGACTATCGCCGGTTCTGCATCCACGGCCAAAAGCTGCTCCAGAATCTTGGGAGGTTCGAGAGGCGGTACCCCAGTCTAGCGAGGTTCAGGCTGCTGCTGGAACAGAGGCTGGAGAGAATCCAGGGGCAAATCGACCACCTGTCGCACACTATCCAGATGCATATTGTTGACGGCTCGCCCGAGGAGCACCCGGCATCGGTATTTGACCGGATCAGCACTTCCTCGCAGTCAGATTCCGCCACGATGGAATCTCATAGCAGTCAGACGAGTGGGATGGGGTCTCTCGTGGATGAGGACAGCGAGCTGGTTTACTCGCCCGTGGCGGAGCTGCAGGACCAGGAGATACCTTATCCGACCACCCCTGTTATGCCGACGGCACCGGATACAGTCGAGGACGATGATCAAGAGACGGTCATTCTCTCCATGGCTGGGACGCAGGTGCACGTGGGCGCAACCGAGATTGTCGAAGTTGTCTCGCTGCCACCAGACCCTTTAGACACGTATCAGAAGAGCACCGCCTACGATGACTGGCAAGAAGCCATCCCGCACCACAGGGTCATCACGCGCCTGGAGACGCGGCGGTATCACGACCGCGCTGGCGCCTGGAGAGACAACACCATTAGCGATCCTAGGGTCGGACTCAGCCGCGAGGTTGCCGTCGGCTCCATCTCGAGCAAAAGGGGGACTTCGCCGTCACCTCTGGGGGCTCGCTTGACAGCACAGAGCGAAGCCGAGATGGAGCTGAGCAAAATCAAGCTGGCGACACCACCATTGAGGGAACATAGGGGAAGCTTTGGATCTCAGACATCGGGCCGGCCGACGAGTCTTTTGGGGCTAAACAGCTGGACGTTGTCCCGGGGAGCGAAGACGCCGGACACCATGGTTGCCCAGAACACAGCCGAAGAATCCTCAGGTGGCCGAGCCGGAATCCTGTCGTCGCCCAAGACCTGGACCGAAGCAACCATCGAGATTCTGAGGAAGACGGTGCTTGGATCCGACAAACACGCTGAGCAGACGCCTCAAACCAAGCTGCCGCCGCTTGAGGACGACCACATCGTCCTCCCTGCACCCATTTTCCGCGGCAGCCGCTCGGCCAATTCCAGCCCAGGCAGCAACGCCTCGCCCTTCCCACCGCCCTCTTTCTCTGGCATCCCCACCGAGGATCTGCTCGCGAAACCAAGAGTGCCTCTTGTCCGTCGCTGGGATTCCGACCTGGATGAAGCAGCCGTCAACCCGTCAGGGACCAGTCCTCCAGACCCGATGTCCCTCTCGTATCCTCCCCTTCCCCCCGGCAGACAGCAAAACCCCAGTGCCGTCCCCCGTGCACGGCCCATTCTCCACGGCGGCCTACCAACCGGGTACTCGTCACAACCCATGTCGCGCGATGGTTCACACCAGTCAAACCCGAGTATCGTCCAGTCTCCGCCGTCAAGGTCACCATCCCCACCGCACGACAATCTGACGCACAACAAGCAGAGCCCGGGCCTCGGTGGGATTGCAGCAACAACATCAACCCTCCCCATCCCCACAACCTCATCCCATCTCTCCCCGTTCGCCCGTGCCCGTCCGCCGTCGTACACCGAAACGGAGCCCTCGCCGCGCCTCGACACGCCCTTCCCAGACGTCGACACATCCTACCACCGATGGGAACAGCACCACGGTCTCGCCCCGCTACCCTCCACCTCACTGGGCGCGTCGTTTCCCCCCGCCAAACCCTCTGCGTCCGGCACCAACCCAGGAAAACGACTCACCCGCTGGCGGGCGGGGAGGGGAACGCGGATCCGCGGCAGTAGCACAGGCAGGATTGGCGGAGGCAGCGGCAGTGGAAGAGGAAAGGGCAGAAGAGCGCATTCTCTTTCGCCACCATCAGGGTCGCCTCCGCGCTCTGCATCAGGCTCAGTGTCAGGGGATGGGCAATCGGCGCCTGTGCCGTGGCCCTCGTCCTGGGCATTCCCCTCTCCACCCCCTTCGCGTGGTCAAGCACAGATTCCGTCTCAAACCGAAACGCCAGCGGATGCGGGAACAGAAACGGCAGGACCACCAACGCCAGCCAGCCATACCTTCCTTACACACCATCACCAGCAGCACCACCAACACTCCCTGTCACACTCCCATCCCCTCCCACAGCACGTCGCCCACCTCCACAGCCACCACAACCACAACCACCATCACCATCATCACAACAACCATCTACAAGCAGAATGGCCATCTTCATCACCACCATCATCATCCCAGACCCAACAACAGCTGCAATCAGGGCCTGCAGCAGGGATCAAGATGGACGACGGGACGGTCGTGGAGTTTGGGTCGCCGGGCTTGGGGGGATCAGGTCCAAACTCAAATTCAAACTCAAACTCGAGCCCGAACTTGAACTCGAACACGGGGTTTGTTCCTGGTTCCGGCTCTCCTCGTCCTGGTTCTGGTTCTGCTTCTGGGAGTGACGTTGGTGCGGGTGTTGGGGGTGGTGTTGGTTCTGCTCGTGGTGCGGGTGGTATGGGTGGGCAATTCCGAAGGGGGAGTTTTCCTGGGATGGGAGGGGGGTATGGATTGGGTGTTTTCCCTTGATATAAAATATGTGCATTTGCCTTTGTGGGAGTTTGGTTTTATCTTGTTTGTTTTTTGGTGTTCTGGAGGGGATTTTGGGACAACATAGCATTACCTACCTAAGGTATTTTTGTGGATAATTGACGGGTTTCGAAAGGCACATGCCGTAATATATGAGTGCCAGAAATGAAGGCTGCTTCTCCATGGGAGAGATATCAGCCCGCAAGAGTCGGTGGTGAGGTGTCTCTAGGACATGGAACATGAACAGCAATTTGCTGGACCAGAGAAGTTGTGTTGTGTAAGGCAGCTAGAACCGCCGAGCAGCCTGGTCCATTTCACTACTAACATATGCCTCTCACATAAACTGAACAAGGCGTGGGATATTAACTCTCCATTTCCACCCCCCTCCCAAGGAGTGCGTGAACCGCCATCATCAAAGCCATCGACCACTCCCTCAAGTTCCTTCCTGCAGATCACATCCACGTCACCCGCTACGGCCCCTTACTACGCAACAGTGAACTCGGGAATCTCGCCCATCTCCTGCTTCAGCTCACTCCCAACCTTGTACGACACCCTCCACCTCAGTTTGATCCCATCGACCTTGGTGGTCCTGTCGCCCGAATGCCAGACGTTGATCGACTGGGTCACTCCACGGCTCTGCTTCGGGGCCAGGGTTCTCCCCGACTGCGGCTTGAGCTCCAGCTCGTATCCCTGGCAGACTGTCAGTGACTCATCCTGGCGAGTGAAGAATTGATATCAGTTGTTGGTGGCTCACCTTGGTCACGGCCAGCTGGAAATGCAGCTCAGAGACCGGCTGCGCCGTATTGTTCGTGAAGGCGAATAATAAGGAGATGGACGGGTCTGTGTTGACGGTCCGGTTGGCTACCATGTCGGCTCTGAGACTTGTGTTGCTGACAACAAGCTTGTGCTCCTTGGGCACTTGCGGGGCCTCTGGGGGTAACGCTGAGGAGAAGCTCCACTCATCGTCGTCGTTGGCTGCGGCTGGCGGTTGAGCGGGCGTGGGTGGCTTGGGCGACAGTGATGCTAGTGCCGCAAACGGGTCGGCCGCCTGTGACTGGGTTGGCGGGGAGAAGCCTGATCTTGGAGGGGGCTGCGGGGTTGCTGATTGTGACGCAGGCGGAGATGTGAAGGAGGAGAAGTTCGAAAAGGGTGCTGGAGAAGGAGTGGATGCCTGGGCCTGTCCTTTCGCACTGTTACCCTGGGTGACGGACGAGAGCAATGCGGGACCAGGAATATCTGGACGTGTTAGCGGTGGCCAGCTGGCAACACGGACAAGATTCGACATACTAGTGTTGGCCCCAAAGCCCAGAGCAATCCCGCCTGCCTGACCATAGCTGGTCTCGTCGCCTATTGACAAACCCAAAAGATCATTCTCGACACCCGCCGTCTGGGGGGCAGCTTGGCTAGCAGCTGTGCCATTCGCATCGGCGTCGTCAAGGTCAATCAAAGAGAGCTCGTTTGCGGCGCCCTTGGCGCTGACTGTCGAGACCGGGGCACCCTTGGCTATTTGCTGTGCGCCCTGGATGTCCCCCTTCTTGAGCAGCTTGTACCTCTCAACGGTACGGTGTATGCTGTCGTTGATCTCGAGCAACTTGGCCACTGCCTCGTGGTCGTCGGATTCCTCCTCGCACATCTTCTGGATCTTGGGCTGGGCGCTCGACAAGGCCGCAGCGAGCTCCGAAAAGACATCGCCGTCGGCCATCTTGTCGCCGGGTTTGTAGGCCTCTAACCTCTCCTCGAGCAGCCTCGCCTTCTGCTGAATCTTGCCAACCTCCTCGGCGGCCTTGGCGCGGTAGTCGACCTTGGACCTCGTATCAAAGCCGGCCATGACCTTCATCAGCTTGTTCGCTTCCCTCAGGTCCTCAGGCGTGCCTCTTCGGATCAGTTCTTGTAGCTTTGCCGATTGTGCCTCGCGCTCCTCTTCCTCCATCTCCTCGGCGGATTTGAGGTTCTGTCATGGTCAGCTTTTAGCCGCAAGGGTCCAGCTCAGGGCCAAGACAGGTACATACGTCACTGGGGTTTAGAACCGCAGCATCTTCTCTCCTGACCTCGGGAAAGGTGTACCCCTTGTAGCTCAACAGGCGGTGCATGTCGCGGATGAAGCCCAGATCCTCCCTGTACCGACTTGTCTCGCAGATGGTGCCGCGCCATTCCTCAATGGCCTCGAGGATCTTGGCTTGGACGCGGGAGGGACGGACCGGGGGACGTTCGGGGAAGCGGCGCACCAGCTCATTGAGGAAGTCCTTGGTGGCGATCTGCAGGTGGAAAGGGTAACCGCAGTTCTTGACGCAAATGTCGAGCAGGTTGAGGGCGAGCAGCGAGACGTTGGGGTTGCGGTGGTTGATGTAGTTGACGATGGCGACGGCGGCCTCGCGCGGGGTGGACCCTTTCTTGGCATTGATCAGGTCGGCGATCTCGAGATTCAGGGCCAGGTTGGGCTCGTAGTTCTCGGGGCTGCAGGCGGCCTGGATGAAGCGCTGCAGCTGTGACGGTGCCGGAGCCCCCGGGTCACCCCAGCGATCTCTGGCAGCATACCGCGCCGAAGCGGCCTCCATGGTGATGACGGTGTTGTGAGGGATGCCGACGCGCACTCTCGTTCCTGTCCCTTGGATGATTATGGCTCACTTGTCGGAGTCGGGGTCGCAGAATGTGCCGCTCGGAAAGTCGTCGGCGGCCGATGCCC
Source organism: Chaetomiaceae sp. PYS4301M (assembly GCA_023628425.1). Taxonomy (NCBI): domain Eukaryota; kingdom Fungi; phylum Ascomycota; class Sordariomycetes; order Sordariales; family Chaetomiaceae; species Chaetomiaceae sp. PYS4301M. The sequence goes on along the minus strand of JAMAKR010000020.1, from coordinate 60,287 downwards.
GTGCGTGCAGACCTGCAATCGGCGAACTTGCACTAATGTTTCGGCACACTCGGCGGTGGCTGGTTGTTGTGGTTGTGGTTGTGGTTGTGGTTGTGGTTGCAGCTGCTGATCCGGGAAGCCTGCGGTGGGTTCCCCGGCAAGTGTCCTTAGACGCGCGGGTTGACGACAGCAAGGAGAGGGGATGAACCCCGTTTCTTGAATAATTGCTGGGGGAGCTTCGCTGAGAACCCCTGTCCAGGCAGCAACCGAGTTGCAAACGGGACAGCAGAGCGGCTACTACTAGGTACTGGGCTGAAGTGGGGAGGCGGTAACTTGGTGGGGTTCATCATTAACCCCACCATTCGTTATCTACTTTGCGCAAACCAAAAAGCTCTCCAGGGCTCCGATCGTGGAAATCATTCAGCAACACGGTACACCCGAACACTGTATTCCGAGAGGAGAGGTCTTTTCCTTTTATTTTCCCCTCTTTTCTCGCAGGCCCTTATTGGAGGAGTCAATACAAAACTTAAACATACCACCGCTTCCCAACACAAGGACCCGACCCCAGCATGGTCCGCCACAAGAAAGACAACTTCTCCTCGCGGGGCAAGCACTTTGGTCGCGGCCCCCCCCGAAATGCCCGGCAGATCGCAGCTGAGAACGAAAACAACACCAACGAAGGCGCCTCGGCCACCTCAGAAACTCCCGGAAACCGCGCCCGCCCGGCCTTCAAAGCCGCCTGCTGGGACCTGGGCCACTGCGACCCCAAGCGCTGCTCGGGCAAGCGCCTGATGCGCCTGGGCCTCATGCGCGAGCTGCACCTCGGCCAGCGCCACTCGGGCGTCATCATCACCCCCAACGGCAAGCAGACCCTCTCGCCGGCCGACAAGCCGCTGCTGGACCAGTACGGCGCCGCCGTGGTCGAGTGCTCGTGGGCCCGCACCAAGGAGGTGCAGTGGAACAAGGTCGGCGGCAAGTGCGAGCGCCTGCTGCCCTACCTTGTCGCCGCCAACACGGTCAACTACGGCAAGCCGTGGCGCCTGAACTGCGTCGAGGCCCTGGCCGCCGCCTTCGCCATCTGCGGCCACCTTGACTGGGCCGCCCAGGTGCTCGCGCCCTTCTCGTACGGCGCCGCCTTTCTCGAGATCAACGCGAGCCTGTTCAAAAAGTATGCGGCCTGCGAGGACGAAGTGGGCGTCAAGAGGGCAGAACAGGAGTGGATGGAGAAGCTGGACCGGGAGTACGCCGAGAGCAGGGAGGAGGGGGATGGGGACGATTTGTGGGCGGGCGGCAATGTGAATCGGAGGATAGCCGTGGAGTCGGATGAGGATGACGAAGACGGTGACGAGGATGGCAGTGGTGAAGACGACGAGGATGAAGACGAAGACGACAACCAAGAAAACGACAGCGACCGTGAGAGCATAGACGGGATCTACCTCGGCAGCAAACCACCGGCAAAGGCACAACAAGCGGAGCAGCCAAAAGAAAAGGACCGCTACGCCCTGCCGTCAGACAGCGAGGCAGAAGAGGACGACTCTGCCGAGATGGAGGCCATCCGCCGCAAGATCCTCGCATCAAAACCCTTTTCCAACCCTGAGCCAGAGGAGAAGAAGCCGCTGGAGATCCCGCGGCCAGAACAGAAATACAAGCCCGATTCGGACGCCGAACCAGACTCGGACAACGGTTCCGACAACGACGAGTTCGACAACATCATCGACGCCACGCCCGTGACGGACCGCATTGGCCTGGCCAAGCTCGAAAAGGAGAGGTCGCGCATCACGACGACAAGCAGGACATTCTCGTCGGGCGGTGCGTCTGCGCCAGGCCGTTGGTGAAGGGACGTCCAGCCCCTTTCTCATAGCTGGGGGATTGTGGGGGGTTGTCTATTATACATAGAATGTCTACAACGGCCAATTTTTTCCCAGCCATTTCCCGCCATCTCGACGGCTCTAACCCCGTAACATGAATAATGCTTTGACATGTCCCGGATCTATGCCCACCCAGGTTTTATACAAGTACACACAAATACACAAACATATACATACAACTTACAGCGTCCTCTTCTCGGTGATCTCCTCGAGAACCTGGATGACGTCTCCCGCCTGGAGCTCATCCCAGTCGTCAAACGACACGCCGCATTCGGTGCCCTTCTTCATCTCCTGCACGTCCTTTTTGACATGCTTGAGCGTGTCGATGGTGCCTGTTTTTTTTTCCTCTGTTAGTCTCCTCGTTCCACACGCATCAAGCAAAGTCGATAAAAAAGAAAGGAAAAAAGAAAAACTCACCCTCGTAGACATTCTCCCCCTTTCTCATCACCCGCGCCTTGCTCCCCTTCTTCACCACGCCATTCCCAACCCTGCAACCGGCAATATTCTTAAACGTTCTCCCCCTGATGTTGATGGGGAAGATCTGCAGCACCTCAGCCTCGCCAATGACCTTCTTGTACACCAGCGGCGGCAGCGCGGCGGCCAGCTTGTCGCGCACCTCCTCGACCAGGTGGTAGATGACGTTGTGCTCGATAATCTGGACGCCAGCGTCGTTGGCCAGCCGCTTGATGTTGCTCGGGACGGGGTTGTTGAAGTTGATGATGATGCTGCCCGACACGGCGGCGTGCTCGACCTCGGACTCGGTGATCTGCCCGGGCGCGGACAGGAGGACCTTGGCGCGGATCTCGTTGTTGCCCTGCTCCTGCAGGGCGGCCGTGACGGCCTCGACCGAGCCGTGCACGTCGCCCTTGACGATGAAGGTGACGAACTTGGTTGTCTCAGCCGGGGTTTCTTCCTCGGTTGGTGCTTCTTCGGGGACGACGGCCTGGCGGCCATGGTGTCGCCTGTTGTTGCGCGGGTTGGCCGCCTCGGCGAGGGCTCTCTCACGGTCGCGCTCCCGGCGGTCTTGTTCCTGCTGCGCCATCTGGCCGATGACTTCGCCGCGCTCTTTGAGTTCTTGTCGGTAGTGCACCGCGGCTTTGGCCTTGGATTCGTCGGGGGCTTGGAGTACCTGGTCGCCTGCCTCGGGGGGCTCTTTCCACCCAAGAATTTCGACCGCGGTGCCGGGGGGTGCCTCGTCAATGTCAACGCCGGCCTCGTTGCGGAGAGCGCGGATCTTGGCATGTACGCGTCCGGCGACGATAAAATCGCCAGGACGGAGCGTGCCGCGCTTCACGAGCACGGTAGCGACGCGGCCAATCGGCTTGATGGTTGATTCGAGAACCCAGCCCTCGGCCATGCCGCCCGGCTCGGCGCGGATGTCGAGCATTTCCGACAGGAGGAGGATGTTCTCCTCGAGGTCGTCCATGCCCTGGCCCGTCCTGCCACTGACGCAGACGACCTGGACGTCACCGCCGTAGTCCTCAATCTCGACACCGTGGGTGGCGAGGTCAGACTTGACACGTTCGACGTTGGCCTCGGGCTTGTCAACCTTGTTGATCGCAACGATAATGGGCACCTTGGCGGCACGGGCGTGCTTCAGGGCTTCCAGAGTCTGGGGCATGACGCTGTCGTCGGCGGCAACCACCAGGATCACCATGTCGGTCACATTGGCGCCACGCTGACGCATCGAGAGAAAAGCAGCGTGGCCAGGCGTGTCGAGGAATGTGATCTGCTTGCCGGACGACAAACTCACGGAGAAGGCACCGATGTGCTGTGTGATGCCGCCATGCTCCTGAGCCACGATGGATGACTTGCGCAGGTAGTCCAACAGCGTGGTCTTGCCATGATCGACGTGGCCCATAATGGTGACAACAGGCGGCCGGAGCGGCAGTGACGAGGGATCCGATGGGGGAGGGGCGGGTTTGAGATCCTCCTCCTCACCGGCATCCACCGTGGGTTCGAAACCATACTCCTGAGCCACCAGGGCAGCCGTTTCACCCGTCAGGATGTTGTCTTTGCCGACGTCTTCGAAACCGAGCTCCTCCAACTGCCGCACGAAGATATCAACCTTCTGGCTGAGAGCGACAGCCAAGTTGGACACGCTGATAAACTGGGGCAAAAGGATGGGTATCGCGCCGGCCTCTTCAAGCGCAGCTTGTCTTTGTCTCTCTTTCTCGGCCCTCGCGGCCTTCCTGCGGCGCTTTTCTTGGTAGAAGTCGTCGTCCCAGTCATCGTCTTCCTCGACCTGCCTGGGCTGGGGTCTGCTCTTCTTGGCCTTCTTCCCCCACTTATCCTCCCTCTCCTCGCGGGGTTGGCGGCTATAACCCTCATCACGACGGGACGGGAAAGCATCGGCGGGAGCTTCTCTCGTGGCCAGCCCTGTCTCTTGCTCCATCTCGCGAGCCGCACGTTGCTGTTTCTCCCTTTTGGCGTCTTCCATGTGCTCCTCAGCCCAGCCCCAAGCACTATCATCCGCAGCCGTATTCCTTCTCTTTTCGGCATTCTTCCTCTCTGATTCACTTTGCTCCATCCGCTTCCACATGTCCACCGTCTCGCCAGCAGCCCGTTGAGATGTTTGTTCCGATCGGGCAGGAGGAACATAAGACGCCCAGGACGGCGCGGAAGCGAAGTCGGGTGGTGAGTTTCGTTCTCGACGAGCCAGGTTCTTCCAATCACCGTCGTCTGCAGGGGTCTGCCTCAAAGCGCTGCTCACCCTACGGAGCTTGTAAGTAGGTGTCTTGATCTCTTGATTCAACACATCCCAGTTACTCTCCCGACCATCTACCTCCTGAGAGCGGACGTCACGCCGCGATCGCCTATCGTTGGTAGACCGGCGGGGGCTCGGGCCCGGTTCCTCATTGCGGCCCTCGGCTGCGAACTGCTGTCGGCGGCGAAGCTGCGGGGAAGATGATTCGCCTTGGGGTTTATCGCGCGCTGTAGCCCTCTCCCTCGCTGCACGCTCATGTGGGAGGAGAAATGCCAGAGAGTCTTTTTGTTGTTGTGGCTCCCCGGGACCTAAAGCGGATGTGGCAGGCGGTGCTGTGGGGGTGGTCCATGACGGCGCGGCAGACAACCAGCTGGGTCCGTCGTTTTGGGGTGCTGGAGCTGGGCGCAGTGGCTGCTGCGTCGCCGGTCGCGGGGGCGGTGGCGGGGGCGGTTTGGGAATCTCTACCCGCGGCGAGGCAGATGGAGCGGTTATTGAAGCCTCTACAGCCGCCGCTGCAGGTGGAGCAGCACGCGTATTAGAGCGAATCGGCTGGGCAGCGGCGTCACCCTCGACTTGAATCCGCCGTTCTGTCCGCTGTCGTGGGCCCCGCTCCGGCAGATGCCGCGTATTGCCAGCGGCTGGGTGCGCCCGTTCAGGTCTCCTCTGGCCCCTGTGATGCTCTTGTCTGGCCCGGTTGTGCGGGGACGGCCCACGCCTGTGTGCTGCGGGATGGCCATCCCTCGGGGGTGTAGTTGTAGGTGGCGGTGGTGGCCGGTTGAGGGCCTCTTTCGCAGCGCGTTCGTGCGGGAGCAAACCATCGTTGCTGGAAGCTGTCTGCGGCTGTTGCGTCGTCCAGCCCGGCGCAGCAGTACCGGCAGCGGGTTGCAGTTTTGCCCAACTCGGCAGCCCGTTTGTCGAAAAAGACCTCTCAACCAAGCTCCCCTTGCCCGAACCCGCCAATAGACCTAGCCCGGGGGTGGCTCGCGGGTTAGGTGCCGCGCCGAGCCCTCCATCCCTGGACCCGCCTACTACCACCGAGTACGATCGAGTCGAAGGGCCGGAAGTTGTCAACAGAGTCGGCGCGAATGAGCTCGGGCTTGGTGACGGACGATCGGGGCTGGGTGATGGTCGAAGTGCAGCGCGGGTGTATGGCCCGTAGCCGTGGGTGAAGCGACAGAGCAGACACGCAGACGGGCGCCTCTGCTTCTGCGGAAGAGGCCGTCAGTGTCAGTTGGATACGACCAAGGGAAGGCGAGGGTATTCAAGCACGCACCTGCTGCCATAGTCCACGTCGCATCATCATGTCTCAATCGGAATCTTGGCGAGCATGGTTCTCCCCGCGGAAGGTATGGGAGGAGTGCGGAGGATCGAGGATGGAGAATGGCTCTCGGGCTTTACTTCCTCTGTGCTGCAATTCCACCCATCAGTCTGTCTGTCTGCGCCAAAAATTCGGCTGAGCTTTGGTTGCCAAATGCCTGGGTGATCCTGGTAGGACAGGGGTGTTTGGGCCCACCTCCTTCCGGACCCAGCTCAAGCCAAGAGTCAAGGGTTAGGGTTATTGCCCGGCAAGATCTTTCCTGTACTTGCCTTTCCTCTGCTCAATCTTTGCCACTTCCTCGCAAGCTCACAGAGCTCAATCCAAGCTTGACCTCACACACCTTGCTGGGCAGTAACCCAACACATGCGAGTAAGGTGGTAGGCACTTGTTTGAACTGCTCCCAAGGCTACCAATGTGCCTTTGAAGACGTCTTTAGGCTTTTTGTTTCTGCCCGCAACCCGTTGCCTTTATTAATTAGCATTTCGGATTTTCGTTCCCCCTTTTTCATCCATCTCTTTCCGGGCAGGGCCACTTCAACGCTGCCAGAAGATCAACACACACACACATACACACGCCCACACACACCATGCCTCCCACCAAAACAGCCAAAGGCAAATCCCGCCTCTCCGGGTCCCCCAACCCAAAACCCTCCTCCTCGTCACCACCCCACCCCTTCAAACCCGCCCCTGCCGCCCTCGAACCCTTCACCGCGACCCTCGCCCCAGGCCACGTCTACATCACGCACATCGACCCGCGCCCAGCGACCTTCAAGCGCAACATCTTCCTGGTCCCCGTCGCCCTCAATATTGCGGTCCTCGCCCTCCTCATCTGGCGAGTCTGGTACATCGCGCCCTACTACCTCGCCCTCCTAACCTCGGCGCTGGGCCACACCAACGAGACGACGCTGCGCGCCGTGGACCTGACCTACCGCCAGCTGTGGCAGGCCATCGCGCGGCGGGCACTGACTTTCTTGTTCGACTTCCTTCTCGGCGTGTTCCTCTGGCCGTGGCCGTACGAGTTCGTCATGGGCTCGCGGTCGTCGCGCGGCACGCCTGTTGCGTGGCGCTGGGCGGTCGGGTTCCGCGAGAAGGAGGTGTACGTGCGCCGCAGCCGGGCGTCGTGGGATTCTGGGTTGCGGGAAGAGGGGTTGGATTTGTTTGATCTGGCGGATGGGGAGGCGAAAGTGGGGCGGGATACGGTGCTGCGCAATGTGAGGGAGGCGACGGCGCCGATGCTGTTGCATGTGAAGACTGGGTATGCGACTATGGACGGGCAGTGGGATCTGGATTGGAGGGGGATGGTGGATGCGACGCGGCTGGTGGATAAGAAGGAGGTGGCGCTGGAAGAGTTTGCGACGGTGGTGCTGCTGCATCATGCCAAGTTTGGGTGGGTGACGGTGGACTTGGGCAACGGGGAGGATAAGGACCGGTCGAGGCAGATGCAGGTGCTCGCGTTCAAGGATGCCCTCGCGGCCATCGGCAAGGAGGATCTGTTCTACCGCTGGGTCGAGATGATGCAGTTCGAGAGCACCCAGCCGGGCGGGTTCACCCCTGAGAGGCAGGTCGCCGCGGCGCAGAAGGTTAGAGACCTTTTCAAGTCCAACGACGTAGACTTTGATGCGCTCTGGAAGGAGACGGTGGGCACGGATGGGTTGCCCGGCATGATGTAACGGGACCGTTGGGGCATTTCACTTCTAAGCATGTATTTCTAAAGCGGTGAACAGAGTGAAAAGGAATTGTACGATGAGCGAAGGCATTCACGGAGACATCCGAAAAGCAGAGAGCAAGGCGCAGGGATTGTCGTGGTGCGTAAATATTTTCAGAGATAGACAACCATTATTTCTTCTTCGACGCCTTCTTGGCCGGGCCGAGAGCTGCCTCGCGGCGCTTGGCTTCTCTGGCATCGAGCTCGGCCCGCTTGGCCTTGTCCTGGGCATCCTTCTCCTCTTTCTCTGCCTGTATCATGCCATGTCAGCGTCTACTCCCGATGAACCAGCAACCAGCCGTGAGTCAGAGAACATACCTGCTTGCGGGCGGCCTCAGCCTCTCGCTTCTCACGAATGATCTTGAGGCGAGCCAGATCGGCCTTGGCCTCGTCCGTCTTGCCGGCCTCGTGCAGCTTGCGATACCTCTCTTTCGCTGCGGCCGCCTCGAGGGCCTCGCGCTCGCGCCGGCTCGGCGCCACGCTTAGCTTCTCCACATCCTTGGCGACATCGTCGACGGTCGCGGCCTTGGTCTGCTGGCGGGCCTTGCGCGAGTGGTTGGGGTTGGCGGGCATCGCGGCCTTCTCCTCCTCCTCCTCCTCCGAGTCGCTCGGCGGCATGTCGCCCACCTCGACGGGCTTCTTGGACCTGGCGATGGCGGCCTCCTTGCGCGCCTTCTTCTGGTTCTTGCGCTCCTCGCGGCTCAGCTCGGCGGCCGACGCGCCTTGTGTGGACGGGCCGGCGTCATCCGAGTCCTCCTCTTCCGACGACTCCTCCTCGGACGACTCCTCGCTGTCGTCGTCGGAGCCGTCCCGCTTCTTCTTGGCATCCGCGTCCCACATGCCGATTTCGTTACCGTCGGCATCGAGAGGCCGGAGATCGCGCGAGAAGTGCTTGCCGCCTAGGGAGTTGTCAAAGTCAGTCTCTGTCGTCCGTCGCTTCATTTTTCAAAGGGTATGGGCAACAGCCAAGGTAGACTAACCTCCACGGGTAAACTTCTTGAACTTGCCACCGCGACCGCGGGAGCTTGAGCCTGGAGCACCGCCTGCCATTTTTGCGATTTGTACAAAAGGTGGGCTGTCGAGTTGGGGAGCGTCTGGTGACGGCTAAAAGTGCAGAATATGGGAAGGCACTGAGGGGTGATAAGCGCGGGGCTATCGTGACTTGGGTATCGTCAGTCAGTGAAATTGAGGACCAAAAAAATACAGGCAGAGGTGAGACCAACGAGAGTTTAACGTAACGCTAGAAAACGTCGAATCCAACAAACCGACCAGTGTCAGGAGCAACGGTCAATAAAACATCCAATCTTCCCGTCGCAGAACATCAAACCTAAAACCCCGACGACCCCGCCATGCTGCAATCAGTGGGGGTGGGATGCCGGTTGACTCAACGACCCGATCTTTTGCTGCTCTGATTGGCCCTGAGCCCAGGTCTTTCAGCGTAATATACACTGTATTGTTACGTACAGCCGCAGACATGTGATGTAGGACAACAGCAATGATCACGCCAACCCTACTAAAACAGAGCCATAAGTGACTGTGGAAAGTTGTCAAAACTCATTGTACCCGCTGCTTACAGTTTCTGTGTGAGTCACGGCATCCTCGAGTGTTGGAGTGCCACATTGAAATTGGTCCTCAACTGACATTTCATACACTGGGTACTGTGTAAACGTCCGCACTGTGTAATCCCCTCTTTGATTGGTTGACACTGTCCCCACCCGAAGCGCGTCCCTTAAAATCTTTCGAGCTCTGGACTTCGCTTCCTCTTTCTCTTCTTTTTTTCCTCATCATTCATAAAACACTTCCTTCAAATTCACTCCGGTCCAAGTCTTACGCCATGGCATTCTGGAGGGGAAACTGGAGGATAGACTGACTTCTTGCACTTACCCTTTGTCTCCGGCAGCTTGCTGCACTCGGGGAACAGAGAAATTTTTTGCATGATACATATCCGCCGTGCGACCTTGCTGTGTTGAAAAAAATGCACAGTCTACTCCGTACAGAATGCGCGCAGTGAAACCCAACCAATTGTCTGCTTATCTTTGACTCTCTCTTGTCGTTTGTATGGAAGGCCCCTTGTGGACGAGCCTACAATCCAAACGACGCAAACACGTCAGCCGTCTTCTGCCGTTTTCGCGGCTTCAGGCCAGTCTCTCGTCGGTCATCCGCACGAGGAGCCCACGAAGGCTCAGGGTCGCGCTTAGGGGACGGGGACGGGGACGGCGGAGGCGAAGCCGGAGGCGGATCAAGGCGTTTGGTGGGCATGTTGCTCGGTGAGCTGCTCTCTACAGGCCGCGACCGAGGGCGAGCAAAGATGAGCCGGTTGGAACTTGGATGCCGTCGGTCCTGGGCTGCAGGGCCGGGTGGGTTCCGCAGCCTGAGGCTCACAAACTGTTCTCTCGGCATCGAGATACCTGCCACTGTAGCCTGGACGTCCCTCTCCCAATAGCGCCACACCTCCATCTTGTCCAACTGATCCAGAAGCGCGAGGAACCAGAATACCTCATCGTCGCACAGCTCACTTGGATGGCGAGCGACACTGCTCGCTCGAGTGTCGTCTGTTGCTGACAGGCGATGATCGCCCCGGAGCAATGCCATCCAGTCGTCGAGGGAAGGCCTGACCCCGTTAGGCCTCTTACTCCAGGCGACGTCTTGTCGATCGTCTTCAAATGCCGTCCTCAGACCCTCGACCGCCTGTTGATGCACCGTCACCCACCCATCAAGGCATGCCTGGGCATATAACACAAACAACGACTCCCGGTCCTTTAGTTCCGGTTCTGTAACTCTCCAATTCAATCTGTGGGCGATGTCCCGCGCTTTCCGCCACCTCGCCGCCGGGAGTGCCGTGATGTCGAAAATATCCAACTTCCAATATCTCAGAACGCGTCTCAACACGGCCACTGAGATGGTAGGACGCCCTCCCAATGTGATCTTCAGCAGGCGCAGTTTAGGAAATGGCCTCACACCGTCTTGGTCTGCGACTGCATGCCAGCCCTCAATGACGCCGTCCCAGTTCTTGTCGCTCGTCGGTGCCCGCTCAATGATCTCCAACGCAGCCAGACTTTGCAGCGTAGCCAGAGGAAGCAGCTCGTGGGACTCGAACCGCGAGATGTTGTCGAGGCACAGGTACACGAGACCCTCTTCCAGCCCGGCCAGCGGCGCGGTGTAGACGCCCAGGTCGCAGGGCGGGTTGTTGATTTCCTGGCAGTAGCGATACATGGCCATGGTGAGCGGGTGGTATTTTTCTGGCTCTTTGGCACCACCGCCCGTGGGGTTCCAAGCATAGTCCAGACTTGATGCCACCAGCTCGGACGAGAGAAGTTTCCAGGCATGGAATGGCATGGTTCTGAGAGAGCACGCAGTGTGTCAGTCCGTGTCCAAAGCAAAATACAGATATCCAACACGTACCTAGGAAGAAGCTCCTTCCACAAAGCCTACTGCAGATTCTCTGGGAGGCCGGAGATCATAGATTCAGTCGCGGCACCGATGTTGTCGGCGAGTACCCGTAGGCACGCCGAGACCAGCGGCCGCGGGCCCTTGGTTCCCTTCTTACTGCGGGCCGGGGGAAATGAGATGGAGTCTTCGCGCACGCGGTCCCACTTGCTGCCGGACTGATACGGCGCCGAGAGGGCGGCTAGGGACTCGCGGAACGAGGGTTCAGCCTCGCTCGGCGGTACATCGTCGCTGGCGGTGCTGGAAGTCCCGGCGTCGCTCGGGCTTCTGCTTGGGTCATTGGATGCGTCGTCGTCCTCATACCCATATCCGTACTCGCCATACCGATACCCATCTCCATAGTCCCAGTCCTCGTCCTCTGATGAAGACTCTGATGAGCTATCAGGGTCTTCCTCCTCGGACTGGACACGGTGTTTAGAGGAATGCCGAGAAGACATGTTTGTTGTTGGTCTTGTGTTGCTGTGTATTTATTAAAACGGACCGTGGTTGTGGAGGGGATCAAAAGGTTCCGAAACACCATGGATGTTTGGATCCAATTGCCCGATGCGTGGGCGATGGTCTGGAGTATGGACATACATACAACGCGGGGCAATGAACGGCGGTGAAAAGGGATTCAAGACGCTGGAAAAATGCCTCAACCAATCGAGTTTTCGGTTTTCCTAACGAACCCGAGTCCAAGATTAAGAAGGTCTTGTGATGTGATATGTGTAGAGGTAGTCAGCCAGCCCATCACCACCGATCCCTTTTGTTGGTGGTTGGTGTTTTGGCTTCGGCCAATTGGGGTTAAGAATTCTGGGGAGAGTGTTGAAGAGGGTGGTAAGGGTTAGGGTTGACCGGTTCTCTGGGGGGGGGGGGGGGTGTAAGTGAGCCTCGACAGTTCGAGGCAACAAGGAGGGGATTCAAAACAAATCGAAAAAAAAGTTGAGGTACGGTATCTGCGCAAACAAGAAACACATAGCAAAAGCCATCTCCTTGCTCACCCCGACCTCCTCTCCTCCTCCTCAGCCGTCCCAACACGCTTGTTCGCCACCTCGGGGGCCTGGTCCTCCAGATGTAGAGCCTTATCCCCAGGTGGGTCAATACCGATCGTGGTCTCACGGTGAGTGTCCATGACATCCCGCTTCCAGATGTTCACGTACAGGGGATAACTGTGAGGCATTCTTCGTCAGCCCACGAACACAGGAGCGGCCATAGCCAGGGCAAAACTTACATCCATGCCAGAACATACCCCATCATCGGGATTGCCATGGCAACGTGTGCATTCCTCGAGTCTGTCCAACAATGTCAGCTGTTTATTGCCTTAAACGGGGTATCGGGAGCATTGCGGGAGCAGTCCGGGAGCAAAGTGCATGTCTCGGGAGCATAAAGGTACCAGAAAGAGGAAGAAACAGCCCCGATTTAACGTACCCAAAACCGCGCCCGTCATCGGCGGGAACACCATGCCCCCTGAGATGGCAGCAACCAGCAACGACCCGCCCATCTTGGTGTGCCTCCCCAGCCCGCGAAGACCGAGTGTGAAGATGGTGGCAAAGCAGCACGACTCAAAGCAGAGAACGAGGATCAGCATGGCGATGGACGTAGTACCTGCCGTGTTCATGGCTGCGACAATAAACACGAAGCAAAGCCCCAAGTAGACAGCCAGCATGTACCGCGGTTTGAAGAAGGGGATGGTCAGGAGACCGCCAGCAACGAATCGGTTGAAGGCGTAAAGCCCCTGGCCCACGGCAAGCAAATCAGCTATCCAGGTCTGTTAGTTCGAGCTCATCCAGGCAGAAAAGGATAATGGGGGATACCCACAAGCTGTCGCGCTCTCACGCCCGGCCTCTTGGCAGAAGTTGATGAAATAGTTCTGTCCGATCACCAGTCAGTCAACACCGAAGTAATCAACCCCCTGAAAACAGGGCAAGGCCCCTTGACTAACTCACCGCAACAGCCACCTGCGCTCCAACATAACAGAACTGAGACCAGACAGCCAGAAACAGATTCGTCTGCTTGCGAAAAGGGCCCGGATCAGCGCCAATCTCGCCCTCCTGCACATGCATATCGGCATCCGTAATCTCCGGCATGGGCGCCAAAAAGAACAGCACAATCAGCAACACATCAAAGCACGCCACCCCAAGGTACACCCACTGCACATTCCGCAGCCCAGCATCATCATCAATCGTATTCGCAAAAAACACCCTCGACGCCAGCAGCGGCGCGACGAACGACCCGACCCCCTGCACGGCCTGCGCCAGGTTCAGCCGGATCTCCGAGTACCTCGGCGGGCCGCAGATGGCGAGGAACGGGTCGGCAGCCGTCTCGAGGGTGGCAAGACCCGCGCCGACGACGAACATGCTGCCGCAGAACCCGCCGAACGAGCGCTTGACCCCGGACGGCCAGAAGAGCAGGCACCCGACCGCGAAGACGGCGAGCCCCGTCATGAAGGTCACGCGGAAGCCCGCGCGGCGTAGGATCCAGCCTGAGATGGTTGGCGGGCAGAGGAAGTAGGCGCCAAAGTAGGCAGAGGAGAGGCCCGCGGCCATGGAGGCGGAGATTTGGAGCTGTTTTTGGAAGTGGGAGTTGAGGACTGAAGTATGGGGGAGGGCGGATGGGTTAGTTGTGTGGTGAACACGGGCGGAAAAGGGGTTGAGGGCACTGACCATCCAGGAGACCGTAAGCAAATCCCCATAGGAAGAAGAGAATCGTCACTGGGAGTGTTTGCGAGGTAATCATCAGCCACCTGTCGTTCTCCTATGTGTTCTGGGAGGCCATACCAAGCATGTTTGGCACCATCGACTGCCTCAGGGTTAGGTGAGAAGCGCTCGTCAGCGTGTCATCGCTGACGGTGATTTTGCGTCTCCATAACCCCATTTCGCCGGAATGCTGTTGCTGCTGCTGCTGCTGTCTGGTTGTCGTCGGCGTGGTCGTCTTTTGTCGTCGAGCCTTGATGATAAACAGTCGGCTCCCACTTGGACTCGCTGTTGACGCTCCTTCAAAACAAACATGAAAACGAAACTCCTCTGACAACAACCCTATCGGGGGTTCCAGCCCCTAGATAAACATTCCTCCAACTGCCGGTTGAATAATTGCACCCGCATCCCGCAAAATCGGGAGAGTAGGTCACATTCAATCCTCCACAACCCGCCGGTATCTTGATCGTCCCCGATGAGGGGTCGTGAGCTTTTGCCCTCACAACTGGCACTCGGCAGAAGTCAAAGCGAGCCGAGCAACGCAGCCCATGGCAGAAACAGATTAATAGAATACCACCTACGGCCCGAGCAGGGGATCTGCAAGCCCACATCAACCATAGGCTCGTGCGTTCTTGGTGTAGACAAATCCATCCATCCGTCCCCCCATCTCTCCTTTCACTCGGGAATGAGCCGGACGGACGGATGCTCGATCACCCTCAAACACAACGAGCCTTAACACCAAACATCATCAACACCAACATTGTATTGTCATCGACCACAGCAAACCCAAGCCCAAGCCCAAGTAAAAAAAAAAAAGAAAGAAAGAAAGAAAGGACTGCTAAATAATAATAGAAGCCAGAGAGATTGGTAGGCAAGCATCCAGACCACCTCAAACCCGCTCCCCCATCCCATCCGACCTGAGTCTACAATCCAAGTGTAACGTCACACATCACGCCCGCTCAGAAGCCGATTGACTGACTGACTGACTGACCGACTGGACGCGGGGTGATCCCACAGGAACAGGTTCGGGGTATCAACACCCCGACTGAACCTCCATCCCAGAGTCAGGTAAGGTAAAGATGGGCGGGGTTTTGCGGAGAGGTCATACGGCGAAGGGGGAAAGCGAGCAAGAGATAATTAGTAGCACAAGGGTTGTGTATAGGAAAAAAAGAAAAGCGGAAAAAAAAAATTGTGTTAGACGTGATGATTCTAGCAAAACTGAAAACCGCTAGAGGGGAAAGAAACCCAAGGTTTCTGCTGGAGCAAGACCGGCACATCAGTACCTTACCGAGGAAAGCAAATCATTGAAAAGCCGTTGAGTTCAAGGGTTCAAGCCAGGCATCTCATTCCCCACTCACCCCGGATTTTCAAGCAACGGCAGGTGGAGAAATGCAAGCAGGCAGAAAGCCAGTTGCGGGGTGACTGCAAACCCTGGCCTCAATGGACGATTCTGTGTATCAGTGGCATGGCATGGATAGGAGATTCCATTGGAAGCGGTACATACAGCACCTTTTGTATAGAGTAGCGTAGGTATTCAGCGGCCACAGCATACCACAGTATCACAGCCAACACAGACATCACCACCTCAGACAAACGATCTGCTAAGAATCTACGCTCTAGCATTTTTTATCCATCCGCTGAGCTCCAACTACAGAGCAGCAACCTCATCTGTTCTCTTATCCCGAATCCAGACGGATACGCCCCTCTCCTCGCTTGAAAGCCCTTCCAGACTTGAGCGCGGAATGGGCACACCGTCCGGAAGATGCCATGGCACGCCCTCATCTCCGAATCCAGTCCCATAACTACCCACGATCTTCTTTACCCATCTCTCATGGGGTAAAATTCTCTCTCCTCACCATTCGCCCAGGGACTGCGAGAGAGCGAGAGCCCAGAGTAGCAGCAGCAAACAAGGTTTTCACACCCTCCATGTGCATCCCTCCGCTCCACTCCCCCGTCTGCCCCACGCTATCCATCTTCATCAAACCGGCCCGGTTACGACCACCACGACGGGGGTGACAGGAACAGAGACCTACTCCCTCTCCAGCGCCTCCAGCTCCTTCAGCACCGACGTCTTGGTAGCAATCTTCTTGACCTGGGTATCCTCCAGCTTCTCGCCGCCGGCGTGCCGCATCTCGAGTTCCTCAATCGCCCGGATCTTCTTTTGAAGGGCGCGGATCTTCTTTGCGTTGGGGTTGGCCGAATCCCCACCGGCCGCGGCCGCGGCGACCGGCGCACCACCGCCACCCTGGACCGCGTGGCCAGGACGGCTGCGCGAGCGGGTCCGCTGCGCGTTGTTGCGGTTGTGCGAGCCCGGCTGGAGGTTGTTGTTGCGCGACCGGTCGCGCGCGTGGTGGGCCTGCTGGCCGTGCTGGCCGCGCCGGTCAGGGCTGCGACCCTCGTTGCCCGAGCCGCTTCCGTACTCGCGAGGGGACGGCGCCAGACCACCCTCGGTGCCGGCAGCGGGGGCGGCGTTGGCATCGCCCTCCTTGGCCTTCTTGCTGCGCTTCTTCTTGTTCTTGGACTTGGACGCACCGTCGTCGGCAGGCGCCGCGCCGGGGACCGAGGGCCGCCCAGCCGGCTCCGCTCCCGGAACCAAATGGCGCTGGCGGCCAAAACCGTTGGGGCCGATCGAGGGGATGCCGTTGCTCACGGTGTGAGCGGCGCCGCCCTCGTCCTCGCGCTTGAAGTGCAGCGGAGTCAAGGCACCGCGAGCGCCCGGCGGGCGGTAGGCGCCCACGGGCTTGGACGGGGTCTTGACCGTGCCGAGATAGGCCAGCGCCGAGGCGTGCGGCGTCGGCACGGGGTGCAACGGGTCCTCACCGCTGGGCAAGTTGGCAAGAGGCACGGGACGCCACAGGACGTTGTACAACTCGACCATATCCTCGTTGTACATGATGCCGCCTCCGACGTGCCACAGCTTGATGCCGTTGTCCACACGCAGGCGCGGGGACGTGGTCGCCGTCAAGATGTAACGGCTGTCCGGGCTCCACGCGCAGACGCTAGGGTTGCCACTTTCGATGGTGCAGATCTTGCGGTAGTCCTTCTCGAGGTCGTAGACATCAATTTGACCAGCCAGGTTGCCAAAGCCGGCAACCAGGGCGAACCGGCCGGTGGGCGAAAAGATGATGGTGTTGCGGGGGCCGAGCGGGAACGAGTGGATAGCCACGCCGCGGTGGTTGAAGATGGTTGTCTTGGCCGGCATGTAGCCGTAAATGACACCGAACTCGCTCGAGTTGGGCGACCAGGCAACGTCGTGGATCGGCCCCTCCTTGTCCAGCGTGATCCTAGCATCAAACGAGCCATTGGCGCTCAACAGGTACATGGTCGTCTCGCCATAGTAGCTCTTGTTCGACTTGTCGACCTCGGTTTGTGCCAGCACAATGAGGCTCGTGCCCAGGGCGTTCCACTTGAGCTGCACCTTGTCGCCCTTGAAGAATGTCTTTTGCGAAATCGGGCTGTTAAACGACGGCACATTATACACCTTGACGGCGGCGGGTTGTCCCTGTACAAGCGAGTCAGCGACCGAATGGGGCGGTTAAACTGGGGGGTGCTCGAGGGCGGGAAGGGGAAGCTCACCTTGCGCTCAGGCACAAAGACTGCAATGTTCTGGTTCAGGCCCGGGGCGATGGCAAAGTCGCTCACGCCCTCGACGCGCAGCTTGTTCCAGACGGTCGAGAAGTCTTCGCTCTTGAAGAACTGCACCTCGTTGGTGACGAGGCGGGCGCAGTACTTCTCGTCGGCCGTGTACTGCAGGTTCCAGCCCGACTGCGACTTCTGGACAAACTTGCCCAGCGGCTGCTTCTCGGCAGCCTCGGCAACGTCCTCGATGGTGTGCCAGATCTTGAGGTTCTTGGTGGCGTCGCCATTCTCGTCCTTGGACGGGCGTTCCCAAGTGCACAGGAACGAACCGCGGGGCGAGAAGCTAAGCTCGAAGACGGCCGAGAGGGGGAGGGTGGTCAGCACATGACCGACCGAGGCGTCGACAACGACGACGCTGTCGTTGGCGGAGTATGCGAAGTAGCGGCCGCAGGGCGAGTAGACACAGCACCGGAGGTTCCCTTCGGGCTTGACGAATCCAGGAAGGGTTTCGTAGACAGGCGCGGCATCATAGACGCCGATGGCCTTCTGGGTTCGGTAGGCAAACTGCAACGGATTCGCCATGACTAGTGAAAGTCACAGGTGTCGCGGTAGCAGGTTTGTAGGGGGCGTTACTGTTGTTTTCTTGGTTCCTCTTGCTGTCTCCCGGGGGACGACTGCAGTATCAATCAAGGCGCACGTGTTGTTCCAAAGCAATGGTGTTGAGGAACAAAGGCAACCAGGCGGTTCGGCCACGGAT
This sequence comes from Chaetomiaceae sp. PYS4301M, assembly GCA_023628425.1. NCBI lineage: Eukaryota > Fungi > Ascomycota > Sordariomycetes > Sordariales > Chaetomiaceae > Chaetomiaceae sp. PYS4301M. The sequence continues at coordinate 42,256 of JAMAKR010000020.1, read as the reverse complement.
CTCTCGAGTTATCTTCTTGCAGAACGGCAAAGCGCGCAGAGAACAGGGCTCCGAGTCGGAGAACAAGGTGTCAATTTGTCGCTGAAGACAAAAAGACAGCACTCGGGATTCGGTTTGGGCGATAAACGTCAACCACGCGATAGCAGTGGAGGCGACGATGGGACGATGGGAACCGAGTTGGGCTTGTGGGGGGATGTTTGACAAAGAAGCCCAGGCAAGGATCCGACGGGGAAAACCGATCGACAGGAAGAGGGTGAACAGTAAAAAAAAGAAGAGAAGCGCCCTTGGGGAAGGTTGGCGAAGGCGGTGCGTGTTGGACCGGATGGGCTGGTCGGAGGGTCGGGGACGGGGGAGGAAAGAAGAAAAGAGGCGGGAACGAAAGGGACGGGAGTGAGGGACGGAGTCAGTTCCACAATCTCGCGACCATTTTTTTAGCTTTTCCTGCATGCTGATTCAGGCGGTGCTTGGTGGGGACCAGCTGTGTGCCACCACCGGCCCACCGCAGGGCTGGTTGGTTCGAGGCCTCTCTCCAGGCTCTCCCAGACCCGCCAGAACCCTTGGTTCCATGCCTGCCAAGCCCCTGGGGTTGTCTCTCAGGGTTGGGATTCGCCTCGATTTGCCCCAGAACCTGAAAGGGTTTTACTCCGTACACCACTGCGGGAACAACCTTGTCAACCTTCCATTGCACGTTGGAACATTGGCATATTCTCTTTTGTTTTTGTCCTCCGCTTCTCCGATTTTGTTGATTCATCAAATGCGGCTTTGAACAAGCGAATTACACGCTTTCTTGGTCTAACACTTCCTCGATAGGTCCCTTCGATATTGACCAGTGTCTTTCAGCTTCCAGGTTTCCTTCCATCCTTTCCATGAAGTTTCTGACCATTCGACCATCGCACTTTCTGAACCAATGACGTTGATTCGTAAGAGCGGACTTTTGCAACTCAATCCGTGGGCAATGCTACGCAATCCAGCATAATCTCAAACCATGCCGTAATGTCCACAGAAAATATCGTTAATTTTATTAATTGTATTTATATGATGGAGGCGATTGCTTTGGCAGTGATGGTAATATGACAAGACTCACTCACTCCTGCCGCCGTCCAACGTGCCCTGCCAGCCTGAATTTTTGAATCGAAAAGACGGCCTGAACCTGAAACAGACATGGAAGAAAGACGGGACTGTGGAGCAGGCAGCGGAAGAAGCCGCTGTGGGGTGCAGCGTTGGGGCGACACGGACCAGCCCAGCAGCCAAGGCTTGCGCTAACCCTCGTTCTGGCAGCCCTGTTCAGCCGCATCAACGTCCAAGAATCCGCTTCGCTTTGTTTGTGTTGACTTTCGGCCCCCTTTCTCCCCCTTACTTTGGCAGCAAGAAGTTTCATACCCGCCTGTTCCTGGGATCATGGGGCCATGTAGCTTTTCCTTCTCTGTCATTGCCAGGAATTGAAAAGTAAAGGTAAAAAATGAACGGCCAAATGAATGAAAGAAAAAAAAGAAATCGAAAACTTGGAGACAGAGAGGATGATGAAACACCCCCGCAATCAATCCATCTTGATGGTGCACATTCTGTGCTTCTTTTCTCCGCCAAAGGCACAGGACTGTAAAGACAGCAGTCGGAAAAGATCTCTCCGGGTTTCTAGGGGCATTCGTGGGAGTCTTTGGGAGTCTCAGAGAGACATGATATACTACTTTGTGTTCTTCCTCGTCCATGGAGCTCGTTCTTGATACTATTGCCAACGTGGCTTGTCCATCACAGTGCATCAATGCATGGTTCGTTAACTAATCTAGCCTTCTCGTCCGTTGCTGGCCATGGAGGTTTGACACGGAGACGGGGGTTCAACAGAAGCTGTCAACGCGACTGATATCCCCATTTAGTTCTCGGTCTGGTCACATCATGTCCCCCTTCAAGCGTCCAGGTTGGCAATATGGATACAGTTCATGTCTATTTCCTTACCCGTTTAGAATTGTCCTGTTTTCAAGTTAGATAGGGCCAGTGCTCCGATATTAAGTTGCTTGGTTTCGGTTTCTGGCTTCTTTCAAGTCCTCTGACTTCCTGTCAAATATGGTAGGGCAGCCACTGGGATGTCAAGCACCAAGCACTGCTAAAAGCCGGATAACTTACCTACCTACCTTACACACCTAAGTTGCAATGCCAAGGGGGCTACTAGGGAAGTTCGGACGATAATCACAGACCTTGCTCACACGGTGGAAGCGTATCAGTCACTGACCGCCAGGAAGGAACGCGATAGCTGGAACGCGTTCCCCAAGCCAGACGCGCAACATGTGAGCCCTGCGCACGCCCAGGCTTCCAAGCCAGGTATTAAAACCTTGAATCTTTTTCTGCGTTTGGAAATTCTTCCTCTCTCCCAACCCAACCACCAAAAGTCCTCCCCTCTGTTGTTGTCGCCGCACGACTTTTTTTTTTTTTTTTTTTAAGTTTCGATCAAACAAATATCGACAACGACATGTAAGTGTCTTCTCTTTGCCTCTTTTGGTCGTATTTGCACATGCACATTGCTTCCGGACCCGCGCGGGTCGGTCTGATCCCCGCAAGTCGGTCGGTAAATCGCTCGATTGGCCGGTCAGTCGGTCTGTCGGTCGGTCTGAACTTGCGGGCTACTGCCGTGAGGGCGGCACACAGTCGAAGAGCCAGCTGGGGTGGCCGAGGGAGAGCAACCAAAAGAGATGCCAGCGAGCCATTGTTCTGGCGTAAATTCGGTCTTGTTTGCCCAAAGACGGCTTGTCCTTCCTGTTGGACAGCTGGATTTTGTTCACTTTTATTCTCTTTTCGTCATTATTTTACGCCTTCGGACAGCACAAGCATCCCAAGTCACATTCAGCAGTCGGGTAGGCACTGAGCTGACACTCTGGTTACAGAAACATGAAAGACCAGCAGGCTGCTGGCCAAGGGGGGGCCAACCCCCCCAAGAAGGTGGGAGTGCCGGGGCTCCGAGTCCCACCCGGCTTCGAGAACCTGGCGCCGAGCCAGGGGACCGAGGCCGGTGGGCGTGCTGGTAAGTCCAAGAGTTGCCTGCTCATTTATCCAAAGGGAACATCCGAGAGGGGTCGTCCAAGAGGGACCATCTGGGAGGGATCGTCCAAGAAGGACCATCCGGGAGGACTGCCGCGAGGGTCACTAAGAGAAATACCAAGACACCGAGACACCAACAACACAGCAACACTCTCTGCTGTGTGCCAGTCAATCACACATACATGTGAGAGAGTGCGGTGGCCAGCAGTGCAGCTGACAGCAGCATGGGCTTGGTTCGAGGACTTGGTGGCTCACCGGTTAACCACCATGCCCAGCTGTTGCGAGCTCATCGTTGTCGCCGCCACTTGACAAGCACACTTGTGCTCGATCATGGCGGCCACTCACGCGCCGCGCAGCAGCCGGCCCTGACGGACCCTCGCAAGCCCACAGCACAAAGCCTCAAATTCTTGCCTTGTTCCCCTCCGATTTCCCTTCTCTCTTCTTCTCTTTCTCTCCCAAGCAAACAAAAAGAACAAGCTGACTCTTTTTTTTTGTTTGACACCCACAGCGACCGCCGCCACGACCGAGGAGAATCCCTCCTCGACTTCTTCTTCTTTGTCCGCCGCTGCTGCCCTCGGTGCCACCCTCGGCATCATCCCCTTCCCTCCGGCTGTCGACTCCCCGCGGTCGCCGCCTTCTGCCACCTCGTCGGAGTGGTCCGGCTTCTCGACACGCCCCGAGGTGTCGAGCGAATTCGGCGATCGGGAAAAGATGGAGGGCACCAACGCCTTCTTCTTCGGCCACCATCACCAGCAGATGGTGGCCATGATGGCCAAGAAGTTCCAGGATCTCCTGGACTACGACAAGTCGAAGAATCGCAAGATTCTTCACGTCGACTGGTAAGCACAGCTCTATTGGCCCCAATCTCGCCTCTTTTGCGATACACCTATCGTTCTTTATTCGTGTTCTTTTTCATCTTCTCGGGAAAAAAAACAATGGCTAACCACGACTCGTTTTTATCACCAGGATCGCTGGCAACCCCAACGATCCCATCAAGAAGGAGGCCGGTTCGGCTGCTGACCATGGTGGCATGAGCGCCGAGGACCGGAAGCTCAGCGAGAGCGTGGCCAGATCGGTCATGCGCATTACCTACGACGTCCACGAGTGGGATGAAACCGAGACCGTAAGTTTGTCATTTCTGCTTGGACCCGAATGTTTGCCACGAATTGCTGGTCGACCAAAACCACAATGACGGGCGAAGAAAGCAAAAGAAATGCGAAAAGAAAACGATGTGCTAACCTATCTGTCCTGCACAGTGGAACAAGGCGCTGTTCTACGGCGATTGGCTGATGGACCACAAGGGCTACCGCCAGTTCTTCGTTGAGATGCAGATCAAGCGCATCTCCGGAGCCGATGACGAGCTCCTTGAGAAGTGCGGCATCAGCCCCGAGTATGTCTGGCTCTCGCTTTATGACGACAAGGCCCCGGACGTCACGCCCATCTTCCTTGCTCCCATCACGCCCCAGACTATCCCCTCCCAGATGAACTCTCATCAAGCGGCCTGTGAGGCGATGCCCACGGTTGAGCAAGAGGAATACGCCGGTCCTGCCTCCCCTCCCTCGCTGGAGTCGCCCACCTCCTCTGCCGACAAGGGCAAGGGCCGAGCTGTCGCTCCGCAGTCGCAGGAGGAAGCCTCCCAGGGACAGGCCAGCAGCGTCTATTCTATCAACCCTGCTGCCCCAGTCATCGTATCCTCCGACTCGGTCCAGTCCTCCCAGAGAATAACTCCATTCCCCAACATCGCCGATCTTGCTCTTGGCTCGCAGGATACAGTCGATACTCTGTCCCCCTCGGCCGGCCCCAGCGCTCCCCGCACTGGTATTCCCCGCAGCCAGCCGCTCCCTGCCACTGGCAGCTTCAACTCTCTCGAGGCTTCCCAGTCCGAGGCACCCGAGCCCACCAACGAGGCCCGCCAGGACGAAGGCACAGGCATTGACCCCTTCGAGCGGCTCATGCCCGCTCACCAGGTTCCCATCATCAGCGCCGCCGACCTCCACCGGCACCGCCAGGAGTTCGATCGCAACGCCCTTGCCAAGCGCGAGGAGCTCCAGCGCATCTTCTCCTTCATGAAGGACCCGGCCTTTATCGAGCGCAAGAACAAGTCCTTCGTCTACGCCGTCCGCATCATCGCCACCCCAGACCGCGGCAACACCGTCAACCTCTTCACGGGCCCGCCCCTCGGTGACCGCTACTGCTCCCACATGGCGCAGGGCGGATGGGTCGTGGCCCCGCTCGAGGAGCGCGCCCAGTGGCGCAACGAGCACAAGCGCGCGTACCGCAACAAGGGCGCCCGGCTCGGCAAGTACGAGGGCCTCCCGCGCTCGCAGGTCCAGAACGCCATGCCGCTCAAGTTCGACTGGTCCGGTTACCTCGAGCCGCACTACTACGGCCCCGCGGCGCCCATCTGGCGCGAGCTGTGCGACCCATGCCTGGAGGATATCTACTGGATGGTCTGGCAGCTGCTGGCCGGAAAGCAGTACCTCGGGTTCCGGCCCGGTGTCGGTCTGGGCGTGCAGCACCGCGATGCCGCCGGCGAGAAGGAGTTGCTGGACCAATGCCCCTTCAAGAGCCCGTCTACCGAGGCGCTGTACCATGGTGCTTCGTACCCCCGCGGCAAGGAGATCTAGCCTAAAAGATGCCAACTCTCTTTTCGTTGAGCTCGAGGTTCAGACTGGGCGGATGTTATGTTCTGGCCCCTTACCTATTCATCACCTCTTGAAGCACTATCACCAACGAAACGAATCACAACGGCACAAGGCTACCGCTCTTCTTGTTTTGCGGCAACACACCATCACCGCCGGAATATTTTCGTCTCCCTCCACGAGAGAGACCACGACGTCGCGACTTATCATTCCTTCAAAAAACCGAAGAGGTCACCACAACCGACGATCCCCGCAACCGGCCATGTCAGCGTATACAAGTCAATTCCATTCTCGTTCATTCCCAGTCTCATTTCGACTCAACTCGACTCGACGATCGATATTGTGCCCACCCGCCCATCACCTCCCATATACTCTCAAGTTCAAAGTGCAGCAACACACTCTCGCAGCGATGGCCTGTCTTTCCTTGGGGAAAGAGAGCAGAGCTCATTCGGCACGGGATGCAAACTGCCACTTTCTCTTGAACTCAACTCTATCCCATGACAACGAGTTACTCACTCACTCGCTCACTCAGCGGGGTGTCCCGGGGAAAACGGTTTCTGGACAAGGGGCATGGGCACAGGGCAGCAAGCACTCAAATCATGGTTTTGTTTTACTTTTTTTTTTTTTTTCTTTTCTTTTTCTTTCGTCGTCCTACACCGGCCTACCTACCTACGTTCTCTCTGTTATCAGAGTGGATAGGTGGGTGGATGGACGGCAACTTCAAGGGCGCGACTTCAAGGGCTCGACTTCAAGGGCGCGACTTCAAGGGCGCGACTTCAAGGTTCCTGCGTCTTCTTCTGCCAGCACACAACCCAACCCACTTCAATTTGCAGATTTCAGGGATCTGGCGGTTTCGGTGGTTGGTGGTTATTTGGTGGGCTTGGCGGTGGTTTGATGGTGGTTTGATGGCTGGGAGGTGCTTCCTTTCTCTCTTTTCTCTCTCTCTCTCTCATGACTGATGATCGATGATGATCGAGGATGATGAAGATACCCCATGGAAGGCGCTCTGGAACCTAGCTAATTTCTCTTTGCTTCTTTTTTCTTATATCTCGGCTCTCTGAGTTGAACGGAACGGAATGGAATGACTACCTTACTTATACCTTGCGATGTCTTCATCCGTGAGATGTGTGTTGTCTGAGTGTGAATGTCGAGTTTGAGTCTCGTCTACGGAATACAGAGAGGCTCAAGACCACCACGGAGCTTTCACCCCGATACACAAGTGAAACTCTCTTTTGTGAAGCGGATGGTCGATCATCGTATGGCTAAAGCTCGCGGTTTATGAGAAACCAATTGCGAGTGGAGGCCGTGGGAACGCGGCATGCAGGGTGACGTCGGGATCTCCGCTCGCCCCCTTCGTGTCGATCCCCCGCCCACCTCTCAGCTCGGGACGAAAGTCGCTCTTCCAATCTCGTATAATTATTTCAGACCGACATTGACTGGCGTATTTGGGAAATGGGAATCCCATGGAACGTGTCGTCGCCTACACGTGTAGTGTATGGGACAGCAGCAGAGTTGGTATGATATGTCATGTCTGCACTTGACTGTCGACAATGCCGTTGTCTTTTACGAGGGGAGGAAGTCGGGTACTGATCCCCCCCTGAGCGCGAGAGGAAGGGTTGGAGCCAGTGCCAAAATTGAGGCCTACTTGTTTTCTCTAACTCAGGTGATAGTTGCTCTTCGTCGCGCAAGCCGTTGAGGTGTCTTGAGGCTGTGTAGTGTATAACAGATACACATACACTACGTGTGAACCAATCCCCCCTGGACAAGAAAACGATAGAAACAACAATGGGAAAGTGACTTTGATACGGAGCTGCTCTCAACATTCCCAGGACCCTTGAAGCGTCAATCTTGGTCAATCTTCCTCCAGCAACAAATCCAGGCCTGGCACATCACATTTACATCACATCCCATACTTGTTCATCCATCCATCCCATCTCCCACACACAACCCCATCCCATCTGCCGCCCCGCCGATCTCGTCTAGCAGTACACAACACCCCCCCCCCCCCCCCGGCCGTACATACACGTACAACTGCACCTCCGAGAAGGGCAACCCCCCTCGCCGATCGTGTGGCGTTCGTGGCTTTCTTTTGAGAGAAAAGGTAAAGCGTGATGGTTACCAAGAAACGGTACTTTAGCGAGAAGGTGCCTCGTACCGGTACATGTCCATTCTTATGCAGCAACCGAGCGGAAAGGCACGCACACAACCGGGTTTTCTCTTCTCTGCTGCCGTTACCGTTACCGTCAAAAAGGTAAGGCAGTCAGTTCAGGTAGTTATCTTTCACTTCTCACACACCCCCATCCCCTCGTGCCGAGTATCTCCCGTGGCCGGTTACTTTAGGACAGAAAGAAAAGGACTGACGTGCCACAGTGTGGCTGTGTGGGCTGCTCAGATGCTCAGATGATGCGTGCTCGGTTGCTCGTCTGATCTTGCCGCGTGTTCGAGTTTGGGGTAGGGAGTGGAGGGGGCGAAGATACTGGCTGTGGCTGTGGCTGGAAGTGGAAGGTTCATTGGTTGACCGGGCCAACTTGTTTATCGTTGACGATTATTGCGTTGTTTTTGTGATGTGATGGAGTCTCCTATCTTTCTTGGGCGGGTAGACGAGGTTTAGTCCTTCGTGGGGAGATCTCGGCGGATATGACCATTGTCTGTACGGAGTAGTGTACAGCGTATGCCCTCAGACGCAAAGTAAGTGACCCAGGACCTCGGGCCTGAGACGGCCATTCTCGGAGGTGATGCCAGATCTGTGTCTGAGATGGGGCGTTGTGCATAACCACCGTCCGCTCAGGGAGCCAAGTAAAGTTCGAGTCTCGGTCAGCTTCCCCTTTGAACGTTCGTGACTCGGCATGCGGCCTGACCCCTTGTTAGAATTTACGCACTAAAAAACACCAAACACAAGCTACCACCGAGACAGGCGCAACACAACACAAGCTCGCCACCCCCCGCCCCTAAGTCGGTGTCGGCTCGTGAATATGGCATGGATAGAGCATTCTTCTCTCCTCACACCCAGATCTCCATTGGCCAAGGGATCTTCCGTGCCCAGAACGCGCGGCATCCGTTCCGTGCCAGTCCCGAAAATACCGTCTCCGCCCCTCTTCCGCGATCTGGCGATCGACGCCTGCATGCCCCGATATGGGGCACACACGCAGATCTGAGTAACCTGAGAGGAGGGGTGCTTCCAAAACACTGTGTGTACTATGTATGTAATTATTCCGTACTGCAGTATGTGGTACAAGACAACTTTGTTGGTCCCGTGGCAGCGGGTCCGACATGTGTCACGCACACCTGCAGAGGTCACCTCTGGAGAGCAGCCAACCACACATGCCCGCCTCGTAACCCTTCTGCAGGACGACACGATAAATGCCGAGGAGGTGGTGTGTCCGTGTGGTCTCTCCTTTTCCGGGCCCTTACGAGAAGGGCATACGATTTCTCTGCTGTATAAGGTAAGTTTGCCCGCCGCGTTTACCTGCTGCTCCCTGGCCGAATCACAAGAAAGCCAAGGGGTTATTACGGTCCCTAGCAGAGGATGACAATTATCGAAGAGAAGTAAGTTGTTGACACCCCATGGAACGACAGCTCACTCTCACAGTGCGGACGACGAGCCCAGCACGCAAGCAGCGTACCACCGGACCGCCGTCTCAGCAGACGGTGATGCACGAGGCACGAGGCACGGAAGGAGGAAATGCACCTTGCCCAGGCGTGCATGCTGCTGCCGTACGCAAGATGGCTGTCCGTCGGAACGCTTTGGTGGCCCCGTGTGGCTCGGGTAAGGGCAACGATGTATGTATTCCGTGCTACATACAGTATGCATCTGCAGAGTGCCGTTGTCGCTCCTGCTGCAAGGGGGGACACACGCGCGGTGAGGTCGGGGCCCTAGAGTGACACAACTGTCTTTTCTTTTGTTCAAGACACCAAGACGGCAGGGTGTGTTCTGCAAACGAAAACTCGCCTTAAAGATGCGCTTCTCAGCCATGGGGTTGGAGTGGTCCAATTGACTCGGCGACGAAGAAGTGTTTTGAGGCGGTAATGCTCTGTCGACGAGTCAAGTCGCTATCCTATGATGGTGGGCGGAGGGAAGTTGAGGACCCGTCACAAGCCGCGAACGATCTCGAGCGACTTGGCAGTGAACTGGGTAATGGGGAAGTTGTCTGGGATCTATCGGTGCCGTCTCGCACCAAGAACACTAAGTGAGGTTGGTCCTCGCAAACGGCGTTATATCTCGGTGTTGGTCAAGGCACCGTTCCCTTCCCGGCTTTCGAATGTCTCACGAGGTTGGCGTGCAATGACATTGCAAACAGCGCCGCCAGCACCTCTCTCTTCAACCATCTAGGGGGTTTCAGACGCAGCAACGTTCGAAACGGTTGTCAACGATGTGACGGGATCATAGAGGGAGGCATCCTAAAAAGGACCAGGAAAATGTAGAAAAAGAAAGAAAAAGTAACAAAAGGGGAACGAGTGGTCTCTCAGAAGGACCAGCGTAGTTAAACCGTCCCAGTGGGCTCAAGAACCCGGACGGGAGTTAACATGCAACTTCGTCTTGAAGTTTGCTTCTCCCCAAGCCAGTTGACTAGGCCAGCTGCGGCAAGACCGGTCAGCCAAGCTCCTCACCACAACCCACTCACTCACTCAGCTATCGGGGGCCGCCGACAGCCCGTCCCATCGGCCCATCGGTCTCTCGGTCTGCACAACAACACCCGGATGGCCCGGCACCCTCGGTCGTGGCGGGGTTTCCAAACCACCGAAAGGAAACGGCAGAACCCGCCAGTTGCTCCCCCTCTCGGGCCGTCTTGCCTCGACCGGCCATCCCACGCGCGATCCGCGAGGGATTGCCCGAAGAAGGCGCACAAATCCGTATGAAGGTCCCGTGGCGTGGCACCCGAACCACCGGAGGAATCCTTCCGGATGAAAGTCAACGAACCGCAGTCGGTCTGGAGCCCACGCGTTGTCTTGCAGGATCTTCTGCCTTTTGGCCTCCGCACGATATGCATCTACGGGGGGTAAGAAGCAGAAAGGATAAATACCGAGAAAACGTTAGTGAAGAAATGGGACGACAAAAGTCTCCGGTGGCAGCGACAGATGGAGATTAACCAAACCCCATCTTGTGTGACAGCTGAGACCACGTCCCATCACCATCCCCCTAACGCTATGTCGCCATGGGGGCTGGGCTGCTTGAGGGTTGCGGGGACCGGTGTCAGCAGAATGGGATTTGGAACTGAGACCCAGACACCTCAGCTCCGAAATCCGAAAAACAAAAGTGGACCCCCCCGTCCAAGTTGTGCCGGACCTTTCTTTCCGCGCCGTGCCGCTCGGGGAACAACATCGAACGAAAAGAGCGGGGACGCCCCCAGAAGAGCATACTCCGTACGGAATACTCCGTACTGTAGAAGCTATCACCACTTATTACCCAACCAGGTATCAGACAAGCCGCCGAGACGTGGGACATCGATCGAGCCGGCCTGTGGGTAACGAACTCCCATTAATAACAGCAGGACCCGCAAGACACAATACCGAACGCGCCGCTGTTTGATGAGCTCTGTTTGAAGGGGGCCGCGTGCTGATCGGTGGGATTTGGTTTCTCCTTTCCAAGAGCATATCCAGCAGAGAGCGAGCATGTCGAGTAAAAGCATATTTCAATGTCAAATGTCAAGTCAGTTAGTTATCGGGGAAAGTGAATCTCGAATTGGACGCTGTCCTCAGCTGTCCGCCACACCACCATGTACATACAGTACGCATTATCATCATGAAGGAGAACCGACCCATTGGGAAAAAGCCATCACTCATTCCCTCCTTGAGATACCAAGAAAAGCCCAAACCAAAAGAAAGAGAAGAGACAGAAAACATTATCACACCAAAGTATAACATTGGCGGTATAAGACACCTGGAAGGGTAACAACAGGAGAGATCCGTAGGCGAGGACAAGAATATCATCAAAGGAGGCATGTTCCACGGGAAAAGTGAAAAAAAAAAAAGAAGTAACAGTAAAATACTCGTGAATTGAGAACAACAAGAAATATAAACTCTCGTCCCCTATATAATAAACACCCTCAAACCTCATCGAAACAGAACCGAAACGAACATAAAAAAGCAAGACAACAGCCGCCCGTCAAGGGCCTTGGTATCTTAGAAGAGCAAGAAGAAGATGGGAATGGAGAAGAGGAAAAGAAAAGCAAGGTGAAGAGAAAAAAAAAAAGATCCGAACCAGACAAAACCAAACCAAACCAAACCAAACTAAAAAGACAAAGGAACTTTGTCTCATCGCCCCGAAAATGCAGAAACGCAATTTTGAGGCGCCTCAACCCCCCTCTAAATCACCACCCCCACCAACAACACATAAGACAGAACCGCACAAATCATCCCCCAACCCCACCAAGTAGTCGTGTATTTTCCCCCCTCATCCCTTCATCCCATCAATAGAAAAGTCATATCAAACTCAGAACCTCAACCGCAACTCAATCGACCCCTGCGTCGTGCTCAACGGGCTCGGCAAGTCCGACTCCCCCGGCGCATCAACCACCATGTCCCACTCGCGCTTAACACCAGCGCCAGCACCTCCCGGGCTGCCAACCTCACAAATCTCAAGCGTCATGTCCATCCCCTCGGGCAGCTCACGCACGACATCGTCGTCCACCTCAACCTCAAGCCCGCGCGGCTCGACGACCCGCACCGTGCGCACCACCCGCGTCGGCTCAAAGTGCCATTTGGCCGCGAGGCGCGCCACCAGCTCGCGCGCGGAGCGCTGCCCGAGGTAGATGGCGCGGTGGAGTTCCTGGCTGGCCGCGAGGTCCTCGCCGCCCGATGACGACGGCGCGCGGCGCGCGACGTAGAAGCACGCGACCGGCTTGGGGACGCGGTCCCGCGGGGGAGGGCGGTAGGTGGCGTCGACGCCGAGGGCCTCGATCCAGCCCGTCAGGTTGCCCGCCTCGTCGGTCTGTCTGACTTTGGTCGAGTGGTCGCGGGACGACGGGTCCGAGCCGTCCATCTGGTAGTCTTGCCAGTGCGATTTTGCGCCGCCGGCCATCGAGGCTTGCGAGTGGAGGGACAGGGAGCTGGGGGAGGGGGAGACGAGGGAGGAGCCGGCGATGGAGCTGCGCTCGCTGCGCCAGGCGTTGCTCTCGCGGGACTCGATCTTGCTGAGGTCGAGAGACTCGCCGGGGAGGGACACCGGGTGGAGATCCGGGTCGTCGAGGTCATCGCCACGGAGATAGAGAACGCTCACGGGCCGTGTGCTGGTGAACATGTCCTGCAGAGTCTGGAGCTTGAAGTGGAGGTCCTCTTCGAGAGGCACGCGCGGACCGCCACCTGCTGAGCTGGCCGAGGACATGGACCAGGTGCGCTTGTGCTTTTGCACTTTTCCGGGTCTTTGCGCGCCCTGGCCCTTCGCTTGTGCGCCGCCCATTCTCTTCCGCTTGCCAAAGTCCTTCATGCCGCTCTCGGCCTGCGCGATTTGCTGCTTGAGCTTGTCGATGGTCTTGCGGACGTGCGCCACGTCGTTGGAGAGCTTGCGCTCGGCGCCGTGGTCGCGGAACAGCTTGACCTTGCAGTAGCAGATCTCGGCGCCGTTGGTCGGGTCGGGAGGCGGCGAGCCGTCCGCGGGGATCTGGTACGTTTTGGCGCAGAGCCTGACCGGAATGCCCTTCACGCCCTTGGAGTGGCTGAAATCGGTAGAAAGGAAGTTGAAGCGGACGGCGACGTTGCACTCGACCACGCCGTTGGCGCCCGGAGTCCAAATCACCGAGAACCCATCAAACGAGGAGCCCTCCAGCTCGACACGCGTCTTCTTGTCGTCGCCTTCGGCGGGTTGGCCCGCCTCGACGTACTCGACTGCCTGCAGCTTCCCTCCTCTTTGGTGCGCCTCGTTGGTCCCGCGGCCTTCCTTCCACAGGCTCCAGCACACGCCCGGCTTCTGCCGCTGCTGCTCGTCTTCGAATGATACGCGCACAAAGGTCCGGAATCGCGTGCCGGGGGCGATGGGCAGGGCGGGTGCCGTGTCAACGACGGACAGGGAGTACGCCTGGCCCTTGTTCAGGTATGTCACCGGGATCTCGTCGGCGTGCTTGATCATGGCCGTCGGCGCATTGAGCGCCGTGTGGAAGCGGAACTTTTCGGCGGATGCGGGCAGCGGCACCGACATGGGCATCCCAAATTGCCTCGCCTGGAACGCTACCATGGGAGACTGGCTCTGGAAGTTCCCATCAATGGACCCGATCCGTTCGTCGGCATGGTCCGAGTCCATGGGCGACCCATCCTGGTCCATCGTTTCGTAGCCGGTGTCTTGATTCATGAAGGACGACGGCGCAAACGACGGCTGTGGCGGCGGAGCCTGGATAAAGGGGTTAAATTGCTGGTGGAACTGCTGCGGGTGGTGGAAGCCGTGGTGAAAGCCAGCCATGTCCATGGCTCCGGCACCCGAATGAACGGCGCCCTCCGAGTTTGGCATGGACAAAGGAGTCCCCAGACCCATGCCTAGACCGAGGGTGGGGGTGTGAAGGTCCCCAGCCTGAGGATGGTAAATGGTATTCGTCCCCCCGGGGGTCGGGGTGTAATATCCTGGTGCCTGGTTCGCAAAATTCGTAAAGGAGAAGGAACCCGGGTCTAACAACGACGGGGTGAACCGCCACGGATCATTCGATGCTCGTGGGGTCGGGTCTTGGTCCCTGAATGCTTCATGGCTGATAGTATGGGATCTGCAGTACGGCAAACCAATGTCAGTCCTGCGAAGCTACTGTACGAGAGGGCGGGGAGGGTTGCATCGTCTTCATGGAAAAGTGATGGGGAGCCTGAACGGGCCAGACCCGAGTGAGACGCACCTTTCCTGCCCGGATACGGGGACGTCAGCATGCCCCGCGGTTGCTGTTCGGGCTGGCCCCGCGGCCGCGGCAGATGAGCCGACTGCGGCAACCTCAGGAAACTGTTGTCTGAAGTTTGCCAGCAGGTCGTCCCCGGGCTTTTGTGAACTCGTCCTGTAGGGCGCTTGGAGTTAGCATCCTGTGGGGAGGGGGAGGGGGAGATACCGCGCGTTCCGAGACGGAAATCGGGGATCGGCTATCGCGAATCGCAGGGCTGTGGGCCTGGTTCGGCGGCCTTGGAAAGACGTCGCAGCGGACTCACCTTTGTCGGAACATGAGTGCGGCGCCAAACAAGGTGTTGTCCGGTGAGGCAACTTTAGCGCAAACCCCAGGTCTTGCCGGCGCACTTTGATTTGCTTTCTTTCTTTTTTCTGTGTAAGTGACGGTGTACAAGTCCGCAAAGAAGCAGGCGTCTGTCGGTCGATGCCTCGGAGCTGTCCAGAGGTGTCCTGCAGGTAAGCGGCGGCAGGTGAGGGGCCGTTCTCGACGCTGTCCTCTGCTTTCAAGGTGCTGCGTGTGTGACACGGTGAAGCGAGTGAGCCGGGCTATTGGGAAATCTAAACCTGGGAATCTCGGCGGAGGAGGGAAAAGATCAAAACGAAAGTCGACCGGTGAGCATGAGCAGAACGAGGGAAGACGGCAAGGGGCCAGGTGTTGAGGATAAATTATGAGAAGAACGCTCGTGGCTGCATGGAAGGAAGGGGTGTGGGTGGGGAGAGGGGGGGGGGAGCGCTGTAATCTTTAAAGGCAATGTTATACACTGGATCGAGGTGCCCAGACAACGAAGCCGCTAAAAGTTAAACGTGCGTGCGTGCGTGCGCTCCCCACTGTCGAAGACAAGCAGCAGTTTTCGGAGCTAGCCCAGGTTCTGGGTGGTGCGCACGGAAGAGACAGGTGGGGCAGGCTTATTACCGGTAGCGTCAGGCAATGGGGAAGGAAAGGAAGGAAGGACCTGGGAAGACAGACCCAAGACAGAAAGAAAAGACAGACAGCAGGCAACCTCAGGCAGCACGCGCGGCGGTGGAGCAGGAAGGAGGCGGCAGGTACTGTACATACAATAATACCGTGCGATTGCGCGCAACGAGACCCTGTCAGCCCCCCGGCGAAGGGACCCGAGGAACAGCCAACAACGGAGAGAGGAGAGATGTGGCTGTTTCTGGTGGGACGGGATGGGGTGTGCCGAGGACTGGCCGTACGAGCGGGCCTTTTCCCTTAACGGGGCAGGTATCCGTACGAAGTTGACTGATGTTACTCGGTACCACTAGGGTAATCTGCAATTCGCGAGGTAGTGTATGCACGCGCAAGGTATGGGCTGGGGATTGACAGCAGAACGGCCCGAGATAGGTGCTCTGCTTGATTATTCGCTGCTCTGTGAAATTCTCTCCATTTCCCTGAAGTGGGCATCCACCGTTTGTCGTTGATGGGTTCAAGTCTGTGGGCGGAAGAAGAATAAAGCAGCATTAGAGGTAACGTAACGCGTTAATACGCAAGTCTATGTCTTCTGTTACCGACCATTTCCTCTCCCATCCCACCCCACAGACGACCTTCGACCGCGGTTCGCGGCGGGTGTTCAATACCGTCTCGTGGAAGGAATCGGTTTCAACTTTTCTCGTAATCATCGAACCATCAGACCGGGGCGGGGTTCTCGCAGTCGCTTTGGCTTTACAATGCTCCGGTGCGTGGTGGAGTGCGGCATCGCGAGACGAACATCCATCGAGCGTCTACATAGTACACGATATTCGCATAACGGGGCAACCAGAACCGAGTCATTCGAGGGCCGCCATCAGCCAGGGCCACGACCGATGCATCGGTGGTTGGCGCCAGTTCGCCTGTGGCATTTAACGAAGATAGGGGCACATCGGGGTGGCGTGACTCGGGTAAGAGTACCGATACTTCGCTCGATGGAGCTAACGTTAACGCTATTAACCCCCCTTGGGCAGACACACCACTTGAGACGACGTGGCTGTGCCCTTCCCTTTTCGCCTCTCATCGCTCATCATGCAGCCACAGCGACCTCGACAGCTCTCTCATTTCCAATCACAAGCAATTTCCTCGATCAAGATTACGAAATGGGGGACAAGGCCTCGTCAGCTATGAGCAAACCTCGAGGAAAATCATCACCCGTGCAACTGGCGGCTGTGGTGCAGGCGGTGGGCGGTGGGCGGCGGGCGGCGGAGGAGCGTGGGTAGGGTCGGGTCTGTGGCTTGTCGCCATTCCATTTTCCCTCTCGAGAAGGCAGCCGCGGAGAGGTGTCCACTTTGCCCCACAAGGCGGCATGCAGACCGTTCCGCCCACAGCGCCCAGGCGGCCAGTCTCGAGCCAGTCCAGTCCTCGAGTGTGTGTTACATCGAGATGCCGGCATGATCCCCGTCGCCCTCGCCCAAGGCTCGACACCACACACTCCGACACCCACACGCAAACGCACACAAATGTGCCGCTGGAATGTTTTGTATTATCCCCAGATTTATTCCAAGCGAGTCTTGTATGTACTATTCCAACATAGTAAGATGGACTTCCGTCAGGGTGCCATCTGCTCACCCCAGATCTTGTGTGAGAAAAAAGGAGCCGTAAGTTATGTTACAGCCCGTTTGCGCCTGTGGCCCTGCGGCTGCATTTCCCGACCCGCCGTGGGAAGGCGTCGCAGGGATCTGCATCCGCTTGAGATGCGAGGAATCGGCTTATGACGTCACAGCAGGCTTGCCCCCCAGTTCCCGTAGCACCCTTGTCGGGATCCATGCGCATTTTTTCACAAATCCAATTGCAGGCTAGTGCGTGCCATCGGGCCTGTTCTTCGGATAGTTCTTCGACCTTTTTGGTTTTCATAACGTTATGCTGCGCGCTGAACTATCTTTCCCAAACCCAAGACGCTTGCGTGCGGCAAACGCCGAGTCGCCGATGTCTGGGGTTGTGATGAACCCTCAAGGTGCAGTGGAGCACAGCGGGCCGTCAAATGGGCATTGCATCCTACCTAAGGGAACGAACTGGGGCTCTGCAGGTCCCTGACTGACGCCAATGTCCAGTATGAAGCACCCCATCCCATCCGCAGCCGATCCCGCAACGCTTCGGTATTTCTGGAAGCATCCCGAAGCTGCGCCGCGAAGTGTCACCGAGGTCCAATCTGGCATCTGGTGTATGTACACGTGTAGATCTGGGGTATCTGGTGCCATCTCCAGCGCACAACGCCTCCTACGTAGGGAAGACTGCCGTTGCATAAACTAAACTGGCTACACAGCAACCACTCCAATATTGGTATGATCCTGGTGGGGGCGAGAAACGACGCCATCACCGCCATCGACGCGCCCCAGAACAAACATGCTCGGTACTCGTTTCCATAACGCTCAGGATCTTCCGGCACTTGAGCTGGCAGCTCGACATTCTCAACCGGCGGCGGGGTACCTTCCATGTTCCATGGTCGTTGGCGGAAATTAAGGTAGTGTAGCTACAGGTACAGGTAAGAATGGAAGGCATCCCGTGTCTCCATGGCCCCAATCTCGCCAAGAAAGGGTTTGGTGATCCATGATCCGCAGGGACGCTGCAAAGCTCGTTGCTTACAGCTGCTGTATCGATGTCGCCGTCGGAACGGACAATCAACGCACACTAAGACGGTCCAAAACCAATCAGGCAGGCCATGCAAGACCCTGAATGTATACGCTCCCTTCTTCCATCGACAGGTTAATTTTTGATTGTTTTTTTTTCTCTTCTCAATGCCCATGTATCTTTTCCAAACCTGTCACAGACACGCAGCATTTGCATGCCATTGGAGTCCAACGGGAAAACGACGCGAAACGTTACGCACCGGTAACCTACGAGCTGTGGGTCCTCAACACCATCTCGGCATGGCGCCCAGCCTCCCCTCTCGGTGGATGACGTCACTGTTTCAAAGGCGCAATCCTTGTCAAATTTCCCGTTCAGGAACACCCTACCTCCCGAAGAGCTGCATCTTGTCACGAATGGGTGTGTTATGCTTGGGTGCCGGTGTGGTGTGGTATAGCAGATGGCGCCAAAATATCATGGACATGCCACGCTGCCACGTAGCACCGCTTCGCCACGCCAACAAAGGGCGTGGAAGGGACCCTCGTTGTCGCGTCAAGTTGCCCGAGTCAATCCAACTCGCATCAAAAAGCCCCCAGGCCCGGTCAGTTTGAAACCGGCATACACGTGTACGGATACAATGCGCATGCGAGGCTTGCTCCCAATTCAATCAATACTTGACGCGCCCTCTTCATCGCACCCCAGGCACCCACCTTCACCGCCTCTGCAGCATGGTCGCGCTGCATGAATCTGTCCACTGCAGCGTCCATCCAGCAGTCTGATCACATTCGAGACGGCATGCAGAAATGTTAGAGCTTGGGCACCCCCCGCGTGGAACAGTCTCGTTCGATTCGTCGCTTGGGGAGACTTCCTGCAGGCACTACGTCATCCTCGACTTTCCCGAAAACACGGCTTCTCCATGAATGGAATTCTTGACACATTCCCATCTCGCCGCGGTACGGCGCCGTGTTGCCGCTCTGCGGTGGGTTTTTCTCTCCCTTTTTTTTTTCACACCTGCTCTGCGGCGCTGTTTGGTCACGTCTCATGTGTCGTTCTGGTGCGAGGGTCTACCCAGCAAGAACTGGGAAGTTTGTGGGCTGTCCCGTTCTGGGCCGTCTGCTGCTTCGGTAACCAACCGCAGCAAAAAGAAGATGGGACGGGCTCGAGAAAGAGCCACAACCCAATCCATCGAGACCCCGCTCTGAACCCCAGATTCTGTGGAGCCATGACGTCAGTCGCAAAATTGTCAGAAAATTGCCTACCAGAACAGGCACGGGCCTCATCCCCCTGGGATTCCCATCCGATCCGCCGCGCCTTTTCCCCACAAGCAAGCAATCTGACTTTTTCCCTCGTCCCAAGACCCAGACTCGCAACCAACCACCGACGGTTTAGCCTCGACTCGACTCCAGAC
The DNA here is from genome assembly GCA_023628425.1 of Chaetomiaceae sp. PYS4301M. Lineage (NCBI taxonomy): Eukaryota > Fungi > Ascomycota > Sordariomycetes > Sordariales > Chaetomiaceae > Chaetomiaceae sp. PYS4301M. The sequence goes on along the minus strand of JAMAKR010000020.1, from coordinate 22,799 downwards.
CGGACTCGACCTAGGCCCCGTCATGTCGGGGTCCGGTAGTTGGGGGGGGGTCTTGGCAGGTAAAAGAAAGTTACAAGGGGATTTTACATTGAAGCGGAAAGGGTAACCTTGTAAAATAAACACACCGAAGAAAAAACCGACAGACCAGACCGTTCGGGGGCCAAGACGAAAGCGAGAAAGAGACCGCTCATCCATCACACTACATCCCGTTGCGGATACTACAGTACCAACTATAGGTTAAACTAACATTTAGTTCCGCGGAGACCCCCGGCCGGCCATGACCGAGTCGGCTCCGCTGGCCGTTGGGCCCAGGACTGACTCTGCCGCCAGATCGGTTGAGAGGATGGTTCGATCTCGCCGCGATGCGAGAGTTTTTCATGCTCTCTGTCGCCATCGAATCAGGGCAGAAGCATCGCTGTTTCTTCCTGCTTCGGGTTGTCCACTTCCTCACCCTCTCGCCCGCGCCAGGTTGCCGAGATGGTCACTACACTAGTTCGGCATGTGCTCACTGTCTTCCGTACACGAGTAGTGTATTAACCGTCTGTTATGGCTCTGGGACTGCATCGCAATCGGGCCATTAGCCGAGCCTCACCGCTGATCACCACAGAGGCAGAGCTGCACATCCCATCGCATCGTCGATGATAGGAGGTTACATTGCGGGTACGGATCTTGGGGGGCACTGGGCCCTTGGTAATCTGTATTCCGTACATGCCTCCACGATTGACATAAGTTGTCTGATGCCCCATCGCACATAGTACACTAACGGCCGGTCATCAAAACGGGTGCGCCCCGATTTGCTAGTCTCGGTAGTAATTCCCATGTGATTGATTGCCTGAACCTCTTCCACGCACGCGGATATTGTCCGGAATAGCGTTGTCTCGAAGGAATACCATCTGGGATCTCTCAGCCCTCTGCCGATCTGTTGCCTCCCCAAGCCCCCAGCTTATGTCGCGGCAGGCAAAGCCCAGATCAGATCCTTTCCCTCTCCAACTCTTCCCCCGCTTGACGCTCAACAACACGTACAGCCAGCCGAGCCCTCGCGACCGCTATGCCACGCGGGACTCGGGAGATGAAAAGAATATTCTTTTCCTTCCAGTGCTACCCGCCACCCCTTACCGAAGCACATCATTTGTGTTTATTTTTGGAGGGATCAACACTCATCCCCAGCGGAGCGCCACCCCCCTAGCCCCTTTTCGAACGTTACAACCGAGCGAAGCTGTCCCTGCATGCCTCATTTGCGCGTCCCAACGGCCACTGATCGGCGGGACGGGGGGCGTGAGTCTGTATTCCGTACATACGGAGGACTAAGAACTGTGCATGGAACGATATTCCGTAACTCGAGACCCAGCACATCTCCAAGCATGCATTGCAATGTACTACGCATGCCTATTTACATACAACAGTAGAATTAGCGAAAGAGAGGTAATGTAAGAATGTATGGTACCAAGTATGATTTGCCGGCCGGACACCATCAACGTCCCCCTTTTCCATCATCCACCCCTCCCACCCTTTCCCGCTCCGCGCGCGCGTATCGATCGCCATAGATTGCCCCTCGGTCGTTCTACACCACCAACTAGGCAAGTATATGCACAGAAACTCGTATTCCGGGGAACCCAGCTGCTCGACTCTTGGGTTTCCAAATGAACCTCCCCCCTCCATCCCACTCCAAATGCCGGGTCGGTTACGGGATGGATGGGAACAAAAAAAAAAGGGGGGGGGGGGGGGGGGGGGGGGGGGGGTGTGGGTGGGTGTGTTCTGCTTCGGGGCCGCGGGCAGGTGGGGGGGAGGGGGTT
>JAMAKR010000020.1:0-20996 GCA_023628425.1 Chaetomiaceae sp. PYS4301M | reverse complement strand
CCCCCACCCTACTTCGTGTTTTTTTCTTTTTCTTCTCCAACAACCAACCCGCGGGGGGGGGGGGGGGAGTGGAGGGCGGAGGAGTGTGTGAGTGTCTTCTTCTTCTGGGCCGCGTGCAGGTGGAGGTGAGTGGGTTTAGCGGCTGTGTCTTTTGTTTTTTTTTCTTTTTTCTTTCGAGAACAACAGTACATACACCGAGAACCAGGAATCTGGGGACGGCGGGGTCGGGGTTTGGTTCAAGTCTAAGTGGCTGTTTCAGTGGCACCGTACCGTCGTCCTGTTCCAAACACAGCAGAGGGGGTAAGAGGTCTTGAACTTGTCTGTGTCTGAGGTTGAGGATGATGTTTGTAATCCCTCGGATCAGGCGAGTGGTTCAGCTCAGGAGTTTGAGAAGACAGAGCAGCTGGAAGGAGTGGGTGTTACTGCAGTTGGCGCACTGGAACTGCCGTTTTCTACCCGTATACATGACCATCAGTCCGGATCTGTAAATGACTTTTCTAGAAGCTTTCAAATTGGTTGGTGCTAGGCAACTAATGATTTGGCAACGTCCATGTCGTGCTGGTACAACAACGGGCCCTCAAACCCAAAGTAAAACGCAGAGGCATCGCAACGGGAGTTGGACGAAAGTCTGACTTACCTCCCCTCAGCTCCCTTACGTAGTAGGGCAAGCTTCTGGTACGTTCAGGATTATCAGGCTAAACTCTAGGCTATTCGCCTTTCCTGGGTTTGTGGTCTGCATGAGGCTGAAAAGTCAAGATCACTGCATGAGTGTATCACAGGGGTGCCACGTTAGGGAGCTGCAAACACCGGGCCCTTTCCGCGTGTGTCGCGTCTGCCGAGCTGCTTGCTGAGTGACATCTGCAGTAGGGGTACGCTGCCGTCCATCCGCCATTCTCGGCCGGTGTTCCAGGGGTTCTCGTACGGTAGGTGAGCACGGCGAGGGAGGGGATGCCGTGTGGGTCTCGAAATCACGGCTGGAAGTGAGTAATTCTGTACATGGTAATTCCATACTACTAGTACTGCAGTGCAGCTGCCATGTGTGGCCCCTACCGGGTGTCACTCGAAGGGTTTGCTGTGAAGGCTCCAGACCACGATAGCGATAGGCAAGCACACTGTGAAGAGTCAGGCCAGGATCCAAGACTTGGAAGCACGGGATCCGAGGCCGAAGGGCAGAAGGATGACTTTGCCCACAGAGTACCGACTGAGCGAGCATGCCACCTAGATATGATTTCCTGGTGATTCAACCCAGGTCAGGTCGAGAGACCCGTGTCGTTGGTGTTCCTCCTCGAGGTCGTCAACGGGACCTCGTGGCAATGGAGACTCGGATTATTGGCCCGAGGTCCCCTTCCTGGTCCAAGTCGTGCTCGACGCAGGCGCAATATGGACGTCCCCAGGCAACCCCGTCACCAGTCGTTGAGACACTGGCGAGCTTGTTGGGTCCCGCGAACCGCGCTCGTGGTCAGACGATTGGCCTGTGATTCGTCCGAAGCGGATGACCGAGAACGGGGCCGTGTCGGCACGGAGCAGGCCGTCAACCCTCAACACCGCGCTCTTTGCGACTTTCGGATACTCTTTTTTCGATACCACTTGAATGTTTTTCGCAATCGCGTCATATATGAGATCGTTGGCAGATCTCCATAGTGTTGAGATCCGTAGTTTACCTCAACCTTGCACTGTAGTTAGCAGGTTGGAACTTTTGAAGCCTGCCGTCGTCAGCCCACAGTGCCAGAGGCGCACCTGTGAACTGGAGATCCTGTGGCCCTCCGTGGTGGGGTGCCTGCCCCTCACTTATCCCTTATCGGGCCTGCCGGGCCTTATCAGCTGCCTCTCAGTGGCGCTGTCGCCGGCCGCTGATCGGCTTCCCACTGGCTCCAACCCGCTAAGCCGGTCCAGCCTTCAGCATCCAAACTTTAACACTGGAACCCTGAACAAACCCCGAACAGTCTTTTTTCTTCTTCAACAGCCGTTAATACTTCCAAAATATTTCTTTCCTTCGTCGTCTCTATTCCGTCTGTGTTGTGCCGAAGAGGCTCGTGAGGGCGCAATATGTGGGCGTTCGGATCGTCATCGACTGGCGCACAGCCTGCTGCAGCAGATGCACCACTGCCAGATGCATCACCAGCAAACGCACCCGCAACTGTGCCCGAGGCAGAGGAGAACCAGAACGATGGATCAAAGCTCAGGACATTCATCTCGATTCTGAGAAAGTAAGTACAGCACGCTCAGGTTTTTCGACTCATTGTTGGCTATCTTCCTTCTTCCTCCCCTCCGTTTGCAACTCCCGACCTGCATGTTGCGGGTTGCGACTGCACGCCGTAGCCGCCCATGGTCCAGAAGACTTATGGACGCTCCTTGGAATTTCAACTCCCAAATTCCATCCTCGTCTGATATTCTAGCACAAACGAAGCATCATCCAACTGACATGCCATCCTCAGGTTCATTGGAGTCGCCGACCTTGCCTCGGTTCGCTTCTCCCTTCCCTCGCAGCTCCTTGAACCGACCCCGAATCTTGAGTATTGGAACTACCTCGACTCGCCAAATGCCTTCGTCGCTATCGGAACCGCAGACGACCCGGTCGACCGTATGCTGGAAGTGTTGCGATTCTGGTTCACCAAGGACCTGAAGTATGCGAAGGGGAAACCCTGTAAACCGTACAACAGCTGTCTGGGCGAGTTCTTCAGGGTAGGTAGAAGCCGGAACAACAGCTGCCCCTTCAGACATAGGAATAGTTACTGATGGGATCGGTCAGTGCAACTGGGAGACCGAGGATGATGCTCCTAGGATCGACACGAGCGCTCTTCGGAAGAGCGGAAGTGCCTCCGGCAGCACCTCTGGTAGCACACCGGGCAGCAGCGCTTCCAGTACGAAGTCGTCAAAGTCGGCAAAACTGCCTGTGCCTGGCAGACTTGATTCTAGCGATCCCCGTGCCGCCTCTACCGTGTCGGTCTCACAGTCTGCTGCCAACCCGACCAAGCCCGTCCGGGTTTCTTACCTGACGGAGCAGACATCGCACCACCCGCCAGTCAGCGCTTTCTATATCAGTTGCCCAGAGAAGGGAATCCACGCCAAGGGATTTGACCAGATCACAGCCAAATTCACCGGCACCTCTATCAAGGTAATGCCTGGAGAACACAATCTGGGCATCTTCATCACTGTGGAACGACGGGACCATGAGACGTACCAGCTGAAGCACCCTGCTGCGCATCTGGGCGGTATCCTCAGGGGTGCCTTGAGCGTGACGGTCGGCGATGTGGCTTACATCACATGCCCGGAAACCAAGCTCAAGGCAATTCTGCGCTACTACGACGACGGCTGGCTCGGGCGGTCAACGAACAAGATGGAGGGCATCATCTTCCGGTACGACCCGGAGAACGATGACAAGCAGCAGATCAATAGCGTGCCCGAAGAGGACATCCTCGTGCGACTCGGCGGGGCGTGGAAGGAGAAGATTGTGTTTACCCTGGGCCCAAAACCTGTGGTGAGTGAATATATCGACGCAGATGGAGAACACTGGCAGCCCCCTAACGCAAGACGACAGAACTCCCACCCCCCCGAGAACCAAATCACCATCATCGACATTGCCCCGCTCACGGTGGCGCCCAAGGTGCTCCCGCCGTCCGAGCAGCAGCTTCCCCACGAGTCCCTGCAGCTCTGGGACGGAGTCACCAAGGCCATAATGGCCAAGCAATACTCCAAGGCGACGACCGTGAAGCAAGAGCTTGAGGAAGCCCAGCGCGAGAAAGCCCGCGAGAGGGAGCGGAAGGGGGAGACGTGGACGCCCGTCTTTTTCGAACAGGCTACTGACAAGGCTGGCAAGCCGTCGCTGACCGAGAAAGGCCGAGAGGTGCTCGACCGGGCGCAGAGAGGGGATTGGAATATGGCGGGCATCCTCTCGTAAATAGAGCAGTGGTGTCATGTCGGGGATTGGATCCAGAAGTTGGGTTGGTGTGGTGCTTGGTGACGGGGCAGACAGCGCGGCATTTGGCTTTGGCATAGAGGTTGGCTTTTTAGGCGTCGGTCTTGAATGGTTTCTCTTGGGTGCATAGTTAACCCGCCGCCCAGTATCAACCTGTGTGGGCGGGCCTTGGGTTGGGGTGTTGGTCGTTGGCTTGCTGACGCGTTCCGGGAGGGGGCGGAAGGGGGGCGGTGATACGGGGGTGCATATGCACGAGGGCAACGGGGGCTGGGGGCTTTAATCATGATACCTAGGTACCTCTACATTGAGCGGACATTGAGAACATTGGACATACTGCAACTTTCGTTCATCTCTTGGTCCAGCAGCGTTGAATCACTGACCAACCTTCCGGGAACTTGGGTTAGGCTTAGGTTGCCTCCTCTTTAACAAAGCAATGAAAGCAACCAAAGGAAGAGAGCACCTGCCATTTCTCAGCCAACTTGTCAGATCTTCAGAGATCATAATCTCCGGAAAACCACAACATCAGCACGCAAGGGCTCGTCGCGACCCGATTATTTTCCTCGCGAGTCTTCTTCTGGGATTGGTATCGTTGTTCTGTTATTAGAGTCTCGAATTTCTTGGCGCTAGGCAGCCCTTGGCCCCACATTTGCTCGTGTTTGCCCGCTTGAGGCACGGTCAGCTCAGCCTTAACTTTATCGTTATCGCGCCCGCTAAACCGCATTCTGAAGGCGCCCTGGCGGCGCAACAAAAAAAGGAGGGAAAAAAGGGACAAGATCGGGGCAGCACGGCTGAGGTCCATTGACGATTAACGTGCAGTTCAATCAAGCAAACATATTCCGTGCACGGACAAACTACCAGCGCTGACTTGCGGAATCGATACCACTCCTTCTCTCAAGTGCCGCATTAGCTGAACTATCAAGGCTGCTTTCTACACAGGCAGTCCGAGGACCCTGGAACCTGGAATTTGCCTTTGCGAAGACAGCGAGCCGCCAAGGAGCCCGCCCGTGCTGTGTTGTGCTGTGCTGTGGCACACCGAACCCCTAAACTCGACTCAATCAATCCCCGAAAGCCAAGCCAAGCCAAAGATCTCAATCCACCACGCGACAACCGACCCGAACCCATCCAACCACCCCCGACCCGGGCCCCTAGCACCCAACGAAACGGGGACAGGACGAGCCTCACCATCGCTTTGCAAGGCTCACAAACCGCAGAAAGAGGGACGAAGGAGAGAGCAGGGAAGGAAAAAAAAGAACAAAAACAACAGACAAAGAGAACCCAATGGCGACCACCACGTCGGGTCTGACACGGCGCAGGGGCGGAGCGGGCGGCGCCGGTGAAGGGGACGCGCCCGGCAGCAACGGCAGCAGCGCCCTCGGCACGCGGACCAATTCGTCGGCCAACGTCCGGGACACCAGCGGGCCCGAGACCAACTTCGAGAGCGGCGAGAATGGACACCGCATCGCCTTCGACCCGCGCGACATCAGCGAGAGCGCCGAGCGCAGCAAGCAGCCCAAGTTGACCCTCATGGAGGAGGTGTTGTTGCTGGGGCTGAAGGATAAGCAGGTTGGTTTCTCCTTCTGTTTCTGCATTGATTTCTTTGAGATGCCGAGGCTTTGGATGCATAGAGAGAGGGAGTGGACTGGAGAGGGGTTAAACAATGGCTGACTGGGGGGTGCGTTGGAATCAGGGCTATCTGTCATTCTGGAACGACAACATCTCGTACGCCCTGCGCGGGTGCATCGTCCTCGAACTCGCCTTCCGCGGTCGCATAGCCATGCAGAAGACGCCGTCGCGGCGGAGCTTCCCGCTGCCCGACCGGATCATCGAGGTCGTTGACGATACCCTGACGGGCGAGGTGCTGCTAGACGAGGCGCTCAAGATGATGAAGACGAGCGAGAAGATGAGCGTGAGCAGCTGGATCGACCTCATGAGCGGTATGCCGAACCACTCTTTCCCGCAGGAACAGGAACTGACACAGGGACGTCGGCGCAGGCGAGACATGGAACCTCATGAAGATCGGCTACCAGCTCAAGCAGGTCCGCGAGCGGCTGGCCAAGGGCCTGGTAGACAAGGGCATCCTGCGGACCGAGAAGCGCAACTTCCTGCTCTTCGACATGGCGACGCACCCCGTGGTCGACAGCGGCGCAAAGGAGGAGATCCGCCGCCGCGTGCGCAACGTGCTGACGCAGCGCACCGTCGTGCTCAACAACACCCAGTGGCTGCCCGAGAACCTCGAGTTCCGCTACGTGCGCACCGTGGCCATGGTCTGCGCCGCCTACGCGGCTAACGTCCTCGAGAATGCGCTGTCGACGCTCGGCCACGAGGCCAGGGAGAAGGCCTTTAACCAGACAGACGAGCTGCTCGCCGACTACAGCCAGTGGCCGTTCGGGAGAAAGGCGACGCTCAACGACATTGGCGAGAACTTGCCGCAGGTCATTGCCGAGGTGCGTTGACACCACCCCCCGTCAAATCTCATCATTTTGGGGGGTTTTCCCATGTTTGCGCTGGTTAACTAACCCTCCACCATCTCTACAGGAAGTGAACAGGGCCCCGGAGAAGGAACTCCAACTCGAAGTCGTTGCCGCCTGCTTGAACGTCTTCACCCGCCTCGACTCCCTACTTTAATGACCGGGTGGTCGACACGCTCCCCTTGAATCGACCCAGCCGTCGGCCCCTGCCCCCCTCCTGTGCGCCCTCTCCGACAACACCTCTCCTAAACCGCCCAACACATGTTTCAGGTTGCCCGACAACAAAAGGCGCGTCAAGACGAACGACTTGCAGCTATGCACCGGCAGCTTCTCTCACCAAGCAAACCTCCACAGATAGAAAGGGGCCAACCGCAAACAAAACATCGCCCTTTCGCTTGCGCCTACCCAACCCAACTTTGAAATACAGCTAGCCACAACCGCAAACGAGGAATCGAGAAAAAGCAGAGAGGCGACCGACTGCTCTAACCGAGTCGCTTAAGGGGCTGGGGAGAAGGGAAGGGGCATGAAGGGAAGGCCAAACAAGCATTTCGAGGCCAACCGAACGGAACTCTAGATGAAACTGGGCGTGACATGGAAAGGGGCCGGTCGGCATCTTTCTCGGTGCTTTGCGACGGGACTGGGGGATGGCAAGGACGCCTGACGGGACGGGTTGGTGCGGGAGGCGGACATCCAAGGGTGGGTGGGCTATCTGGGGTATCTGGGGAAAAGAGCGGAAGAGAGGAGGGAGGAACAGAAGGGAAAGCCCGGCCTGTTGATTGCTGCGACTCGCTTTTCCCCCCTTGTTTCCCCGGCGACTGTGACCTACCTCTGCTGGTTTGGTTTCTTTCCATCCTTGCTGGGCTGGGCGGGCAGTACCTCCTGCTTTCCTAACTTAGATGCCCCCCTCTCTTTTCCCCTACCCGGACCCGGATCGACCCACCCCTCATCCTTCCCCGCAGTTCGTCTTTCTGGTTGGTATTTTGTTTCTCTGTTGTTGTCAGGCAAGGGGTGCGGTGCTCTTGTGTTGTGGTTGCTGGGAAACGGAGCAAAAGGGAGTCTGTTTCTTTTCCTTTTTTTTTTCTTCTTCTTTTTCCCTTTTCTTTTCATCTTAGGCCTTCTTTTTTTATTTCCCTCTCTGCCTTTCTACTTTTTTCTTATTATTTCATGCAGATAATTGATTGGGGGGGTTTGCAATGAAGAAAACGGAACCTGCCTGCTGTGTCTCTGCGCTTCGTTCGCTGTGGTTTCCATCTTTGTTGCTGGAGTGGGCTCGATTGTGTTACTCTTTACCATAAGGGGAAGGGTGGATTGGATTGCCATCTCGCCCACGAGGCTTTGGACACCACAGTCACTGTGCTTGATAAAAAAGGGGCAGCTACCTGACTTGCGATCAACAGTTCCCGAGACCCATGATATTTTCCTATCCACTTGACTCCAGAGTATAAACATGATGCACACCGGGACAAGTGCCGTCCAAAAATACAACGATAGAACGACCCAAAAACAAACGGATACCGCGATGCGTCCGGTATGAGGTAGAAACGCCGAACCCCCAACAAACGAGACCAAAAAACAGAAGCACACCAAACTTGAACTCTCAGCAGCAAGCACTGTTCCTCCCTCCCGAGAAAAAATGACCCAACCTGTTCAAGAGCTCCTCTTTCATTTCTTGCCCCCGCCAAACCCGCCCTCAAACCCAGGCCGGCTCTTCTTCTTGGTAGCGATGCCCTTGTTCTTCTTCTTGCCGCCCTTGTGGGAGGCCTTGTCGTCGCGGCGCTTGCGGAGGTTCTCCTCGCGCTTGCGCTGGCGCTCCTGGATGGACGTCTGCACGCTCTCGGCGCGGTCCTTCCACTCGCGCTCCGACTTCTTCTTGGCCTTCTCCTTGCGCTTGAGCGTCTTCTTGAGCAGCGACTCGTTGTCGTGCACCTTGACGCCCTCGGCGCGGCGGCGCGCCGCCAGCCACGTCTCCTTCTCAAGCACCTCTTTGCGCTTGTCGTCGTCCATGGCCGCGAGGCGCTTCTTCTGAGCCTCCAGCTTGGCGAGCGCGCCCTTGGGGTCCGCGGGCCCGCGCTTCTTGGCGGCGCTGCCGGGGGTCTTTTCGTAGCTCAGGTCGTGCGACAGCTGGGTTCCGTCCGAGAAGGCGAGGCGGCCAAAGGCGAAGTTGTTTGCGCTGCGGTCGTCGTCCTGGTCGAAGAGCGGGCTGAGGCCGGGCGAGTTGCGCGCGCTGTTGAGCGCCTCCTCGCGTTTCCTGTCCTCTTCCTCCTTGGCGAGCTGGCGCATCTCCTTCTTGTGGGCCTTGCGCTGAGCCTGCTTCACGCGCCGCGATTCGATCAGGTCCTGTCTTGTCCGGATGGGCGTGCCGTCCGCATCGTCGGCCTTTCGGGACGCGCGGAGGGCAGCGAGCTTGGCTTCCAGGCGGGCGCGCAGCGCCGAGGTGTCGGCGGGGATCTTGAGGTACTTGGGCTTTTCTGATGGGGGGACGGCCGAGGAGATGGAGGTTGTGGTGCTGGCGGGTTCGACGGAGGCGTTCTTGGCCGTGTCGAAGATGGGCGAGTCTGGCGCCGACTCTGCTGATGATCCAGCCGAGGATCCCTCATCTTCGTTGCCAAGTCCGGAGACGTCAATGGGCGCCAGTTCTTCGTCATCGCTGTCGGCGTCATCGGCTTCAGTAGATGGCTGCACGGGCGCTTCTTCGACGTCGCTCTCGGCGTCCTCGTCGTCTTCGGCGTCGGCGACGACCGCCTTGGTCTCAGGCTTCGCCGCCTTCTTGGCATCCTTCTTCTGTTGCTTCGCGAGCTTCTTCTCCTCCTTGGCCTTCTGCTTCTTGCTTAGAGCAGTCTCCGCCGCGGCCTGTCCCTGCTCCTCGGCCGCCTTCTGCTTCTTGGGCGGCTCCGCCTCGTCCTTGTCGTCGTCCAACTTCACCTTCTTCTTCAGCCCCTCGCCGGGCTTCTCCCTTTCTATCCCCGCAATATCGCTGTCGTCGTCTTCTTCAGACCCAGCATCGCTGTCTTCCTCGGCCTCCATCTCCTGGAGCTTACGCTTGTTCCGCGCCCGCTCGTCCAGCACCTCCTTCGCATTGCGGTTGAGCTCGCTGTCCGGGTCCAGCTTGCCCCTCTTGGCAGCTCTGGCTTCGTCCTTGGTCTGCTTCTTTTTCCGCCATTGATCCTGTTCCGGGGGAAGAAACGGGGCGCATCAGCAACAGTGTCGCGAGACGGCAGAGAGCTGCAGCGGCCTGTGGGTGGGCGAGAGGAGAGGGGCGAGCAGGGAGAGGCAACATACGCTTGTGTCCTCCCCGTAGTACATCTTGGCTGGGATCAGGGACAGCAGGCCATCGAAGGCCTGTGCATGGGCGCGGAGACGCTCCTGTTTGAGCGAAAAGCAAGGATTAGCGGGCGAACTTCTGTTGGCGCTTGGTGCAAAGTGCACGAGTGTCCAAGTGGGCGCGTACCTGCAACGAGGCGTCCGCCATGGTGGTGTGGTGTAGCGTGGTGTAGTGCGGTGTGGTGTGGTGTTTCTATTGCTCTGAAATTCCAGAACAAGATAAAGTCGACTCCACAGGTGTGTTCAGAGACACCGGCGGCGATGCAATGCACACTTCCAGGCACGGAATGTTCCAGTCAAACGCAGTGGGCGCAAACGTCGCAGACCTCTCCGAAGACGGGAAAATGGACGAGGCGGCGCTTGGCCGATGAATTTTATCGCCGGCGAAATTTTGGGTGGATGTGGAGAGGCTCCCGGCTGCCCCACCTTGATGCAGCAAACGTTCCCCAGTAATAAATTCTGCCAGGCGGTGAACGATGGGAGGCTGGGACAATAGCTCAATAGGGGACCAGGGGGAGGATGACAATAGGACAAGCAGAGAGTAAAAAGGGTTGAAAGGTGTAAAATAGAAAAGGAGATCAATTTAACAATAGGCTCAACAACGAGAAAACACAATTAGTCCTAGCGATATAGCCTCCCCCATGTCCCTCCCGTGACGACGACCTCGCTGCTGTTTCTCGCACACGAGCCAAGCGGGGAGGGACCTGGACCTTACATACCAACCAACCAACCAGCCCCTCAACCCTGCATTTGCCCCCAACAGCCCAAACAACACCCAATAACCACGACCATTTTCCCTAATAAATAACGATAAACGACACCAAAACGACATATCCCACAAGGATGATCGCCCTCAGATTCCAGACGCCAAGCCAGCCCCAAAAAGAACCGGGCCATAATAAACGCCCGCGCTATGCATCGCTCCCATGCCTTCACCACCCCATCACCACCGAAGCTGGTGCTGGTGGTGGTCATCGCCAACACATCAAACAGATCATGAATACATAAACTTGGCCAGATTAAGCCGTCGCCCATAGGCCGAGGCAGCCACGCGTCCATCCGACACGGCATCACTCTCTCCATCGCTCTCGGGGATCATCTGGTCCTCGCTGCCCAGCGGCCGGTTCAGCGCCTCGACTTCCTCAACATCCACCTTTGGCAATGGAACAAAAGCCGGGTTGACAGGCAGCCCATCGAACCGCCTCGGCGCGTTGCTGGACAGCGGTGTGGGCGGGTTTCGAGCCTTTCCCCGTTGCACAGCACGGACTCCCATGCGCTGCAAGGGAGTCAGCATCGGGGTGGTTTGCGCGTTTGCCGGGCGGTGGCTCCTGGGTGTTGCCGTTTGTTGTATGCTGGATGCCGGCGTGGGGAGACCCCGGATGACCCGGGTCCGCGGGCGTGCCGAGTCATACGAAAATTTCTCGAGAAGGTCTCCAAGTGGCGTCATGGAGGTCGGGATGTGCGCGTCGCGCGCCTCGGATGGTCCGTGTTGTACAGGAGACGATGCCGGAACTTCTACCTCGTCATCCACATTATCGCCATGGCTATCCGTTGCCGTCGGGACCGGAAGGACAGCCGCCTTCGGCTTCTGAGGAGACAGGTCCTGAAATATGGCGATTACCTCCGTGGGCTTGGCGGGCTTCTCGGGACGCCAGGGGTTGACATCTGGAAGGCTTCGGAAGACCTCGTCAATCGAATCGTCGGACATCAAGAGGAGATCATCCTTTTTTGCAGGCTTCGTCTTTTGCTTGGCCGTTGAAGGGAAAAACTTGCTCTTCTCCGGAGTTGCGGCCGCGGTTTCTTCAAATGTCGAATCGTCACACAAGCGCGCCTTCTTTGGCGGTCGGTTGGAAGAGGTTGGGTCCCGATACACTTGGATCGCAGGGCCCGCCGTCCGGCGGCGATTCTCTGCAAAGTCCAGGCCAAGCAGCTTCGAGATGGGCTCGCTCCGTCGACGCAGTGCCTGAGCATTGCTTGTATATGGCCGAACTGGACTAGCTGCGGCATCCTCGGCACCTTCGACATACGGTCTGGGGAGTGGGAACACGATGGGGCGGGGCGCATCGTCGGTCGCGCCGTTGCTATTGTGGTCGGGGTCGATGGCAAAACAGTTCGCATCCATCTCGCCAAGGGGAATCCGGCGGTCTGCCTTGTCCTTGAAGTACTCGCTGATCGGTTTCCCAAGACTCCTGGGTGGCCCGCTCGCCGGGGCAAGAGCCTGGCTGATGCGCCTCTTTGCTGGTGATCGTGGGACCACGATGCGCTCCTTGGTGATGGGATTGACGTCTCCTGCGGCTATGGACCTGGCTAGCTCCACATCTACCGGCGCTCCAATGAAAGGCATCTCGTCGACATTGACCGACGGCTCCGGTTCGGTCAACAAAACGATATCCTGTTTCTTGGGACAAAAGACACGTTGATGTAAGAAGGTGAGCTCGGCTTGTTTGAAATCCTCGAGGTAGGTGTCCGGGATTTGGTGCTTCCCATCAAAACGCAACATCCGGATGACTCGTTCAGGGGTCTTGTGCTTCCGGATCAAACGGTACGCAACCTTCAGGCCAACCTTGTTGACACCTGCCAGGTAGTCGCAGCCACTGAAGATGGCCATGTGCCGAAACTCGTTGTCCGTCCATCCCGTCAGGGAGACCTCGCGGACAGCGCAAAACTCCCTCCGGTTGATCTCGATGCACTGGCCGTGCTGGTCCAGTTTCGTCAAGAGACGCTTCGCACCAAACACCAGCAAGTCGGAATCCTCTGACACGATACCGTTGATCACGCCCTGGCGTTCGAGATAGACCAGCTGGGCGTCTGCTTCGTATGGTGCAACCACGTACGGGACGTCGACCTTCTTGAGCTCTTCAATCAGGTGGCGAGCCATTTCGGGGGTGACATCGATCGCCTTTCGGAGTTCGTCGTATGCTTGCGCGGGCTTGCCCGCCCGGAGGAGTTCCAGGCCGATTCTCTTGCTTTCCTCGCGACGTTTGGCCCGTGATTCTTCCGTCTTGGCCTTGCTGGGGAGGAAATCCCCGTCGAATACCAGATATGGGGTGACTCCGAAGTACTTGAACATCCTGACACGGTGCATGGCGAAGTCCACATATCTGGACGGCGGTTAAGGCCAGGTCAACCGGCAGAAGCGGGGCAGTACTTACTTGCGGGTGGGCTTGCCCTGGGCCAGTTCAACCGCACAAGCTACGGCACCTCGGTGGAGCCACCCATAGCCATCGATGCCGAGAGTTTCGCCGGCATACTTCTTGAGTTCGATGGGACGATGTATGGATTTGAGGAGGGGAAGAAGGCCTAGAGGGGGATTTAGAAGGAGTCAAGAAGGGGGGGGGGGCAACAGGCACTGGACATACCTGAGATGCCCATCCTGGCAGCCCTGGAAAGCAAGGGATAGATGATGTGCTGCAGCTGATCGTCGAGGAGGCTTCAGCACTGGAAGGAGAACGACTGGCTAGGTAGAAGTTGAGGCCATCGAGTCCCTGTTATTGATGAAGGCGGTGATGTCTTGTTTTTTTTTTATTTCCTAGGGTGGTCTGGTGGGCGTGGATGGCAACTGCAGAAAATCCTCAAACGCGTTGGATGATGAGCGGAGCCTGCTGATCGCGGAATGCGACGCGTGCCGACTGAAAGGTGAAAAAAAGACCCGGCGAAACAATAATACGGAGACGGTGATGCTCAACAAAAAATGGACCAGACTGCACGAGTAACGATTAAAGAAGGAGCTCAACTGGACAGGCTCGAGGAAGTTGGATCGAAGCCAGTGTTGGCAGCGGTGTTGCCAGTCGCCAGTTGCCAGTTCAAGAAAGCTCAGCTAAATTGAATCCAAGCAAGCGCGTCCGCGTCTGGCGGGTCCGCTGGTTACCCCCGCGACGCACGAGGCCCACATTCCGGTTCAAGATCCAGGGTTATACGAGGCAGGGCGCTCAGGGTTTGTTCTGTGTAAGACCAGGGTGGACCAGCCCAGATTCGGAAAACATAGGATGAAAGTCAACATATCAATAGCAAATTTATTTATTTAAATTTGAATTAATATATCCACCCCGAGATAGGAATTCTTCGTCCGAACTTACCGATATATCGCACCCACTAATGTAAGTGATTTCTGACTTTCTACATCTTGACGCGCTGTTCGTTGCTGTTAGCCGGATCTCTGCCCAGGCCTGGCGCTAACGATTAACGTTATCGGCCTGCTGCCCCACCATTATCGTTTTTGCTCCATCAAAAAATTGCCAGACCAACGTTATCGCTTCTCACCGACCATCAGACATCCCGTCACGACAGCAGTAAGCCACCTAGTCAACACCTAGTCCAAGACTTGATTTCATCATGGCCAAGACACTGGAAAAGACGCGAAAGCAGATTTCCAAGAAGAAGAACGGGGCAATCGACTCTCTCCACGAGAAGAGCCGCAATGCTCGCCGGCTGCACCGCGCCCAGATCCGCGATGACCGCCTCGAGAAGATCGCCAGGACGAGGCGGAAGCAGGACAAACCACTCCGTTTGTGCCCCTTTCCCTTGGTTAACCACTCACAAATTATGCAGTTCGTGCAGGGGCTGGCTGTGACTGACACTTATCGACAGTCGCCCGTGCTGCCTTCTTTCAGGAGTTTGCCCGCGAGAACGGAAACAAGCCGTTTGAGCTAGAGGCCGTCCAGGCCAAGATCAGCGAGTGAGTGCGGTCCAGCTTCCAAGTCCAACGACGCACGTTGGCATGCACTATCCGTGCGTACATGCAGCTGGGACGTGTGTTAACTGAGCCAGGTTCGTGCACCAGCACGATGAGGAGTACGACGAGGTCAAAAAGGCTCGCCGTGCCGGTCGACCCCCGAGCGCCCAGGAGGATCTCCTGAGGATGAGGATCGAAGCACTCGAGAAAGAGTACCGTGACGGATTTTGTAGGTTTCTCGGCTGCTCTGAGCAAGGAATGGCCGCGCTGACCGTCCCCAGATCTGCCGGACCTGACCACCGAGGCCAACGTCCAGATGCTCAACCGGTTCGAAGGGTCCTGGGCGTTCCTGACCAACCTTAGCTGGGTCAAGGTATCCGCCGCAGGGACTGTCAAGCCCTCCAGCTTCCCTCCTCAGGGTCTTTAAAATGCCCCGCCTGTCAAATCGGGAGCGAGCTATGCAGCGCCCATGTGCTGGCCATGCGAACGACAGGAGCGGGTCTGTCCTGCGAGTCGGATGCTTTCATCAGCAAACTGTCTGAGACATTCTGAGGCACAGTCGGGCGTCCACCATGATGACGGCGGATATGCGCACCCACATGTCGTACCTCCGGTGTCTTGCCGTGGTCCGGCTGCCTGGCGACATCTCCTTGGCCAAGACGCTGCGCCGTCTGCGGCTTGCCGTGCTGGGCTGCGTTGCCGGGCCTCGAAGGACACTTGGAAACGCCCCATGCTTCCATGCTCCACAGACTCATGTCTCGTCGAAACGCAAGCCTGCGGACAGAGATGCAGGTCCCCGGGCGGCGCCATGGGTTACCATGCGCGGGTAACAGGTCAGACCTGCGCTTGCGTTTGCCAGACGTGCTGCCAATGGCTGTCAACGCCCTGTTGTACGACGCGGCATTCAGAACTGGAGTCCGCCACAGCCTACAGGCGAGACAGGGCCGGGCTCTTCCGCAATTGGCCACGGAACAGTATCCACGCACGGTGCAGCGGCAGGTATCCGGGTGCCAACGACGGCCCGAGCCCATGCTATCCCTCTCAGACCGGAGCTCTGGGAACGCCGTCGGGAAATCTTGGCAGGGCTTGCATCCGCGTCCGCCGGGCGGACCTGGCGGAGGGCCAAGGCCGTCATCCCATAGGGGCAAAGAGAATAATGTTCAATCTTGGGTTTCCGCCATGTCTCTCCGGCCATGTATGTATGACATGTCACATATGCAACCTGTGCCTCCTCCCGTCTCCCGTCTCCCGTTGCTTTCTCGTCGCCCTCGACCACGGATACGTGCACCAAGGGAAGGTTTGTGCGCCTCGGTGCTGTTCGCCATGTTTGACCGCAACACTGACCTCGCGAGCGATACACTTGACGGGTTCGATCTGTCACAGTATGTACGACCCGCCGACGAATTTGAAGTGGGAGGGCTCTACCCGTGTGGTCAGGATAATGGACCATGTTCTGCGGGAGGATTCCTCGACTCGACTCGACTGGAAAGGATGTGTGATGCGGCAGCAGGTTGGGTTCGAGTCGAGTCCAGCGGTTGTGTTCGTGTTCGCGGATCTGAGATCGAGTCATTTGGGACATATCATGTCCGCTCAGCCTCTTCATCTTCTTGACTCTCATTCCACCCTCCACTTCTCCCCATTTCCGTTTCAAGCCTTTATCTTCCCAAAATTTGCTTACGACATCCCCAAACTCATCCACCACCACACTTCACTCTATACTACCCATATCAAAGACTACCACTACACCATACACACAGACGTATCTCCTCTCTCAGGTAGGCACTTCCCCCCAGTACTCGCAACCAACATATACTAACCGAAAGAGAGAAGGACGGAAACGAGAAACAGAAGAAAAAACAAAGAATGTGCACCTACACAACGCACATGCGCATCTGCGTCCGATGCCGGCGTGAGGACACAGTGCTCATCTCGGAACAGCTCTGTTTTGCGGCGAAGAGGAGCGGCATCTTTGGCAGTTGTCTTGAGGGTGTCTTGTGCCAGACCGATGCTACGGGGTCGAGGTGCTGGGTTTGTAGGGAGGGTCATCTTGGTGTCAAGGTTGTTACTCCTGCGGTGTTGGGGGTTGGTGGTGGGGGTGCGAGGAGGAGGTTAGGGGGCGTTGGCATGGGGGTGGGAGTGGGTGTGGGAGTGAGGAGGGGGGTTGTTGGGGGGAGTGTTGGAGGAGGGGGGAGGGGATGGAGGTGAGTTTAACTCTTGGGGGGGAGGTCGATTCCGTGTTCTCAGGGGTTGTTCCAATGGGTGAAAAGAGGAAACGAGGGAAAAGGGGTTGGTGTTTTGGTGGTGTTTTGGGCGGTGTTCTCTTACGAATCTTATGAAGGAATGAATCTTATGAAGTAATGAATTTATGAACTGATGATAAATGAACATAATGCATGCACCCTTGAGGATATGGATGTCCTCTGGATCCCAGAACAAGCAGCAAACACAGACACAAACAGCGTCCAGACGGATTGCACTTGCTTGTCAGGTCTCGGCTCTCATGTCTTAACATGTCTCATAGCGTTATACCACCAAGCTCTTGGCATTTTGTTATCGCTTATCGGACCCTCGTAAACACCCCTGTCGTGCCTGATGGAGCTCTGGCTGGTCCGTGCATAGCTATCATTTTTTTCGCAACACCCGAGCTTGGAGCTTCGCAAGGTGCTTAGACACGATTTACTAACCTCTTCCTAGACCATCAACAACATCCAAACCCCCACACCCCAAAAGACACTCACTCGTTTCCCTTTCCATTCTCTTCTTTTTTTTCAGGCATACCCTTGAGACTCCAGACAAAATGATGTCCCTCCGGACCATCGCGCGCTTTGCGCCCCGGGCTCTGGCTCGCGCCTCGACCACCTCCACCATGGCCCGCTGCCAGCGCACAAGCAGCAGCATCCTCAGTGCCCGCCCTTCCTCGCTCCTCCGCACCCAGCAAGTGTCGGCCTTCTCCACATCAATGCTCCGGAGAGCCGCGTCCAACGAGGTGGACGAGGAGGTGTCGGCCAAGCTGGCCAGCGAGATCAAGTTCGAGGACGACGTCAAGCAGAACGAGCCGCTCCCGGCCAGCATCAAGGACTTCCTTGACAACAGCCCGTTCAAGGTTGAGGATGTTCTTGGCAAGGAGGATGTCATCCTGACCCGGACCTATGGCGAGGAGAAGTAGGTTCCCTCCAAACACCGCATCCAGTCCCGCGATTGGCCATGCCGTGCTGACCATGCATGCAGGATCACCGTCTCCTTCTCGATCGCCGACCTGCACAACTACGAGCCCGAGATGATGGAGGAGGACCAGGCGCTGGAGGACGAGCTTGACGCTGAATCGGGCCGCAACTTGCAGCAGGCCCAGGAGGGCGAGGAGGACCTCGAGGCCGGCGAGCCGTCGGTCCCGGTGCGCCTCAACGTCGTCATCGAGAAGCCCAACAAGGGCGCGCTCAACGTCGAGGCGCTCGCGCAGGACGGCACCGTCATCGTCGAGAACCTGTACTACTACAGCGACCCCAAGCTGGCGCACAGCACCGATGCCAACGCCGTGCACGCCGCCCAGGACACGTACCCCGGCCCGCCGTTCGGCAACCTCGACGAGGATCTCCAGATCCTGATGGAGCGCTACCTCGAGGAGCGCGGCATCACGCAGGAGCTGGCCATCTTCGCCCCCGACTACATTGACTACAAGGAGCAGAAGGAGTACATGGCCTGGCTCAAGAACGTCAAGGCTTTCGTCGATGCGTAAGCGGACGATGAGAAAGGAAAGTTGGGATGAGATGAAGGGTGATGATGTTGAGGACGAGCGCCTGGATGAGGCGCGTCGTGTGCGATATGACTTGTATTACTTTGCCACTCTGGATGCCGATAACTAGATGTACGATGGACGCAATCACCCCGGAAGAGACTTCTTGTACTAAAAAAATAATAAACTGTAAATGAGAGATGACAACCATCACACTGGGGCCATTTTCTCTCGTCTTGTTCTCCAGCCAAGGAGCTTGCCAGTTGCCATCTGCTTAGTCATTGGCTGGCCAGGCCCAATGGTCTGATTGTTTTCAGCTGAGGCTCTTGGAAAGTGGACTTTTCAGCCAGCCCCGAAGCCTCAATCAAGCCAGCACCGGTCCATCCTGCACCTGCAGGTTGTTGTGCATTTTTTTTTCCGTATTTTTCTGTCTTGGTTCTATCATCCCGAGATGTGGTTTTGAGAGTTGTTTTCGTTGTTTAACAACATCTGCTTGCGACGCTGCCACAGCGGCTTCCATGGATGACCCGACCCCTGAGCTTTGAGCTGTGGATTTCATTGGTGTTTATGAGCGGTTGAGTGACACCAAGCGACTGGGCAGCTCAGACTGGAGACCACTTGGTTGTTTTGGAGTCCTTTTCTGTCATTCTTTTTTTCGTTATTTTTCTTGGACAAAGGAGAGAGTGGAATTGGAAAGTGCTGGAACTATGGGCGGGAACAAAACTACCGAGTACGGACACCGCGAAGATGATGTCGACGTCCGCCTCTCCGAAGTGGCCGACGAGGAGGCCCAGCTGCTGGACGGAGAGGACTATGAGCAGTTCGAGCTGGACGATGTGGCCCGCCCCGTTCCGAGACAGCAGCAGGACTCGGCACAGGCACTCCAGGGACAGTCCAGACCAGGAGGAGCAGGCGGTCTCTGGTCACGCCAGCGAGCACCTCGATGGCTTGCTTTCCTCTACGGCCCCGATCCGCCCAGGGTCAGCACCATCAAGCCCCTATTTCCGTCGATCCAGGAACTGCCCATCAAGTGGCTCAACAAGACGCTGCCTCGTCGATGGCAACGGGGTGTCTTGCTGGTTCTGTTTCTCGTTGCCTGGGCTGTCTCGCTCACCGTCCCCCTGGTGCTGAGCAAAGGGACTGCGACGGACGCATCAGGGGCTACTATCCGTCACGTGGACTGCGTCGACACGCTCTGGAAGCACAACAACGAGTGCGGCCTGGATGGCGTCGACTGCCGCCCCTTTTCCAACACATCGTTTGCGTTTCGCTGCCCGGCCGACTGCGCCGGCGTGCGCGTGCTCAACCCGCACCACATTGGCGCCCAGGACGTCAACCTCCGCGCGCTGGTTGTTGGTGGTGGTGGGGGTAGTCCGTACCGAGGGGACTCGTTTATATGCGGCGCTGCCATCCACGCCGGCGTGCTCGACGATGCCAGGGGCGGATGCGGCGTGGCGACGCTTATCGGGGAGTACTACCAATTCTTCCCGTCGCGCCAGCACGACATCGAGTCGATCGCCTTCGACTCCAACTTCCCTCTCGCCTTCACCGTCGCCGCGGACCCAACCATCCACTGCACCGCCCCAGACCCGCGCTGGACCGTCTCGCTTCCGCTCTCCATCCTCTTCACCGTCCTCCTCACCCTCTTCACCACCTCCCCGTCCCTCCTCTTCTTCACCACCTTCCTCGGCATCTTCACCCACGTCGCCCTCATCTCCGACCCGCCCAACGTCTCCACCCCATCAACCACCACCCTCCTCCCCTCCCTACTCTCCATCCTCTCCGCCCGCCTCCTCCCAGCCCTCTTCACAGCCGCCATCCTCCACCACACCACCATCCACCACACCCTCCCCACCCACCCCTCAACAACCCTCACCAAAACAACCCTCTGGCTCGCTCCCTTCTGGCTAACCGCCCTCACCAACAAAACCCTCCAACCCCTCCTCCCCATCTCCCGCCTCACCGCGCACGACCTCAACCCAGCCACCAACCCATCCGCCCCGATCGCCCTAGCAATCATCATCGCCCTCATCCTGGCCCTCGCAACCTACCAAGCAAGAACCCTCTACCTCGAATCCCGCCTCCCTCCCTACCTAGCCTTATACACCACCATAGGTGCATCCCTCGCCCTCCTAACCGCCTTGGTGCCTGACGGGCTGTTACACGTCAGAGTGCATCACTACCTCCTCGCGCTGGCGCTGTTGCCGGGGACGGCGACGCAGACGCGTGTGGGGATGGTTTGTCAGGGGTTGTTGCTGGGGTTGTTTGTTAATGGGGTTGCGAGGTGGGGGTTTGCCGGGGTGTTGGAGACGGGGGAGATGTTGAGGGGGGCGGACGGGGATGTTTTGGGGTTGTTGCCGGAGGTGGTGGCGCCGTTTGTGGAGCGGGTTGGGGGGTTGGTGGCGCCTGTTGGGGGGGCGTCGTTGGCGGGTGGGGAGGGGATGAGGATTTGGTTGCGGTGGAAGGGGTTGCCGGAGAAAGTTCAGGTGGAGGGTGGTGCTGGCGGGCGTGTGGAGGGGATCAGTGTGCTGGTGAATGATGTTGAGAGGTATAGGGGGTGGTTTGCGGAGAAGCCGTTGGAAGAGCAGGTCTTTGTATGGCCGAGGAAGGCGGGGGCGTTGGTGGGCGATGAGTATTTCCGATTTGGGTTTGTGACGGAGGGCGGGAGGGCGTTGGGGTATACGGAGGCTGGGACGTGGTTCGTGAATGGCACGTGGAGTCAGGGAGCGGGATATTACTGAATGCTTTCTGGTTTGTTTTCTTTTTCTTCCCGTGATGGGAGTGGTTCCATGCACATATATTTATATGTACCAAGTACATGATGGTGAATATGGTCATCAAAAAGTGTCCCTGATCTTTTATCTGAACTCGCCCCCCCCCCCCCCCCCC
>JAMAKR010000019.1:551233-564871 GCA_023628425.1 Chaetomiaceae sp. PYS4301M | reverse complement strand
CCTAACCCTAACCCTAACCCTAACCCTAACCCTAACCCTAACCCTAACCCTAACCCTAACCCTAACCCTAACCCTAACCCTAACCCTAGGAAGCTTTCCAAGGGTAAGACCAATATATCGGACTATATAATTAGGGGGCAACTTAGCTAGTAGGATGACTAAAGGAAACTTCATCTTATAGTATTCTTCTCGAAAAAGCTTATAAAGGTATAGCTTAATTACCCAATCTACAATAAAGAGCTACTAGCTATTATAAAGGCTTTCTAAGAATAAGAACTATATCTTAGTAGTATAATATATAAAGTTTAGGTTTATATAGATTACAAGAACTTATAGTACTTTACTAGTATAAAAAAACTCAACTAGCGATAAACCTAATAGTATAAAGAACTATTAGTATATAACTTCGTTATTTACTATAAAAAAGGCTTAGAAAATATATAGATAGATACTTTAAATAGGAGATTAGATTATATATACAATAATATAGAGATTTTAGTACTACTATTATATAAGTAGTAGGATAGGTCACTATAGTACCTACTATAGCTAGCTATAGACTATAACATAGTCTACTAAAAAATAAGATTCGACGATGGATTTGTAGTATAGATATAGGACTCTATAGCCAACAAATAGGAAAAAGGCGTCGAACTCTAGTAATTGGACGACAAGTATAAAGTATAGTACAAGGATAAACGCTATATATACCCAACTAAACAAGAAGCGCTTATTAGGAAGATCTATAAGTTAAGACTTGGAGGATATATAGGAATTACGAAGACTATTATATAAGTTAAGCAATACTATAATTTCCTAGGACTTAGGAAGAAGGTCGAAGAGGTCTTTAAGAAATATAATATATATAGTAAGAGCAAGCTAGTACAATACAAACTCTACAAACTCCTATAGCTACTTCTAGTCGTTAAACAACTATAGAGCTTAATAACGATAAACTTTATTACTAAACTACTACTATCTAAGGATATAGCGATAGGGATAGAATATAATAGCATCCTTATAGTAGTTAATAGGCTAACTAAATAGAGCTACTTCCTCCTATATAAAGAAAGTTAGATAGTGGAATAACTTGTAGATATAGTCTTCAAGTATATTACATTGGTATATATATAGCTAAAGGAATAGATTATAGATAGAGATACTAAGTTCACATTAAGGTTCTAGCAGGTACTAATAATATACCTAGGTATTAATAGCAAGCTTTCGATAGCTTATTACCTATAGATAGATAGATAAATAGAACGACTTAACTAGATTGTAGAACAATATTTACAATCTTATATCAACTTCTAGTAAAATAACTAGGTTATACTATTACTAATAGTACAACTAGTATATAATATAGCACCTATAGAAACTACGAAAGTTACATTGTTTTTCACGAACTATAGATTCGAGGTAGACCTATACTAGGGGCTAGATATTAAGGTCCCTAGAGCAGCTATTAAAGTAGACTAAATATATATATTATATACAATACTAAAGTAGGAACTTAAGTTTATTAGGACTCAAATAAAGGAGTACTATAACAAATATAGGCTTAAAGGTCCTTATCTAGAGAGGGGAGACAAGGTCTACCTCATTTTATAAAACCTTTATATAAAACAACTAAGTAAGAAGCTAGACTTTAAGAAGATTAGACTATTCAAGGTCGATAAATAGATTTCAAACAACAATTATCAACTTTTATTACTAGCTACAATAAGGCTAAAGATATATATTTTTTATATTTTATTTTTAGAACTAGTACTAAAGGATATATAGCTTGCTATAAATATAGAAATAGAAGATAAAGAAGAAGAATAGGACATCAAAGAAATCCTAGATTTATAGATCATAAAAGGGTAGTTATAATACTTTATAAAGTAGCTAGATTTTAGGCTAGAAGATAATTTATAGTAGCTAGCTATAAACCTCTACTACCTAGAGAAAGTATAGGATTTCTACTAGAGGAACCTAGATTGATTAAAGGAGAAGGGTTGAATAGTGTAGATAGGTCAATGTCCGATAGATCTAAACTAAGGGAGGATCAATCGAAAGAGATATCTATACCTAGCTCCTAGATATCGCTAACTATATAAAACTTAGACTCCTAAAGTTGTCGATCCTCCTTTTCTATCTCCTCTAGGGATTACATTCCCCAACGAAACAACTTAGAGCCTTTATCTTTTAAGAAGTGCTTTTAGTAGCGAAGGTAGGCGAAGTAGCCAACTATAGTCTATAGTTAGGTCTAGAGGATAAAGAGGGCCTCCTCTATATCTACCTCCTCCTACTCTATATACTTCTACTCTAATATAATTTTCAATACTACAAAAAGTTAGCAATAACGCGAAAAACATACAATATATAGGAAATATACAAACGCTAGTAACACTTGAGCCGTTGTACGAACGACCACAACGAATGTATTTGCTATAGCAAGACAAGCTAGATATAATATAGTATATAAGATTATATTTAAAGCACTAAGAATAAAGCATCTTAGCAGCGACCCTAACAAAGTTAATAAAGGATATAAGAGTATCGTATTCTTAAGATTTCTTAGATTTCGTTTTCCTTATATAGCTAGACATTTTGTTAGCATTTCGGCAATATAGGAAGGAAGGACTACAACACTTACTAACGTAGGTTGTTAGCGGTATTTGAAACAAGCTTTAGGTCTTTTAAGACAAAAGAGCTTGAGGAGGGGTATTGTATCACGAACTAGCTATATATATAGCTAGCAGGCTACAGCTATAACATAGGGCGCAAGTAGCAGCCAATCACTTAAATAACCAATCAAAGTAGGATCACACTTGGTATAGAACGGACAAGATAATCTAACACCAAGGATCACTAGATCACTAGGTAATCTAGGTAAACCAACGTAAAGGATCACCAAGGTAAGAAAGTGATCCAAATAACAAAGGGTACCTAGATAAAGGAATCATCATATATATAAGCTAGCTAGTTAGTCACTTGTTGATAAGGGAGCTTGGAGCTTCCTCAGCAAAGCAATCAGATTATAGCATTGATTATACTATTGAGACCAGTTGCACCAAACTTGTTGTAGACCTTTTGGCTCTACCGAAACATTGTTTGACCTGTCAAGATACCTCCTTACAGACTGAACCCTTTCAGAGTGGTCAGACCGGACGTTTCGTCACAGTTTCGTCACACTTGACGACTACTACTATCGTTGTATAGCGCCTAAGCTACGAGGCTGTCTGCTATATAAGCGAGAGGAACTAGGTGTCTAGGTCGTTGTTGTTGCCGTCGTTGTCCTAGCTTGCTAGGGCTGCTAGTAGGCCCTGCCCTAGCGGTGGTAGGAGGACCTAGAACTAACTGCTAGCGACCTAGCTAGGGAAGAGCTTCTAGTACTATAGGGCGGCTACCTAAGGTAGGCCGTCGCTGTTGTACGAAGGCTCGCTGCTCTCTATCTCCCCCTTCTTGGCCCTGCCTCTCAGCTATAGGTTGTGCTAGCTATGCGTTGTATAGTAGTGCTCCTAGATCTAGCGGACCTGCCTAGCGATGTAGGGGTTGGCCTTATACTCTAGACTATCCAAGAACAGGCTATCGAGCTTAGGGATAGCTAGGCCTAGCTAGCCTAGTAGCTAGAACTAGGTAGCGAGGTCCGCCTAGCTCTAGAAGAGCCCTAGGGTAGCTTGGACAGCCTGTGCGATGCTTGTATAGTAGGTTGCTAGTAGGTCTTGGTACTTTGTATAGAGGTGTGTAGTGACCTCTTGGGTGAGGTATATATGCTGATAGGTTGTATAAACAAGGATGCTATATAGCTCGAGGATAGAGAAGGGGTCTATCCTTTTTTACTACCTACTACCCTAATTTTTAGAGTTGCGTTGTCTTTCCCTTTAAGGAAGGTTATTTTATACTATTTTTCTTCTTACCAACTCTCCTTCCCTCTTTGCTTTTTTACCCCCTTTTTCGTACGATTATATAGCTTCCTAATAGGATTTAGCTTTATAGTAGGGGTAGGGGGGGGGGGGGGGAGGGGGATTATAACGTCTAGGTTTTTAAAGGAGGGTTTGTATTAGGGTAAGGGTTAGGGTTTGCTTAGCTAGGGTTATAGTTGGGGTAAGGGTTAAGAAGAGTTAGGGTTCCCTTTCGAAGAGGGGTTAGGGTTAGACAAGCGACTCCTCGAAAATACAGCTTCCAAAGCTTGCATCCCGCGACAACGGCGTCGTATAGCTGGGAGATAGGTACCATTCGAATCGTACGATCGACGGCTTTCCAACGGTACTACTTTCCCGCATTTTGGAGCACAGGAAGCAGTCGTTGCAGTAGAGTTCATTTTCGACGAAATCAACTCTACCCCCTGTACCCAGGGCCCCGCCAGGTTGGCCCGAGCGCCCGCCCGCGAGAGAGAAATCAACTCTACTGCAAAGCAGCGCGGAATGCGGAATGGGGGATAGAGGTTAGGTCTACGAGGGTTAGGGTTTACAAGGGTTAAGGCGTTAGGGTTAAGGTCTATTAGGGTTAGGGTCTATTGGAGTTAGGATCTGTTAGGGTTAGGGTCCGTCAGGGTTAGGGTCCGTTGAGTTTTTTTTTTTTTTTTTTCCAGTTCAACAAAAGCCATTAGAGATCGAGAGAGAGAGAGACCCTTATCCTTCTCCTCCTCTTCGACATCCTCCTCCTCCTTCTCGATATCCTCTTCAACATCTCCCTCTCCCTTCTTAATATCCCCTTCAATATCTACCTCCCTCCTCCTCGACATCCTCCCTGCCCAAAATCCTCCTTAACACCCCCCTCGACATCCTCCTCCTCTTCCTCCCTCTTCGCCTTAACATCCCCTTTAGTATCCTCCTTCTCCTTTTCCTTACTCCTCAACATCGTCCCCAACATCCTCCTCCTCCCCTCTCCTCAACATCCTCCTCAACATCCTCCTCGACATCCTCCCTAACACCTTCCTTAACACCCTCCCCAACATCCTCCTAAGTTCCCCTCTCGATGTCCTCCTCGATATCCTCCCCAACATCTTCTCCTCGACATCCTCCTCCCTCCCTAATATCCTCCCCAACATCCTCCCTAAGTTCTCTCTTGATATCCTCCCTAACATCCTCCTCCTCCTCCCTCTACAACACCCCCTTTAATATCCTCCTCCTCCTTCGGCATCTTCCCCAATATCAATATCCTCCCTAACATCCTCCCTAACTCTCTCCTCCTCCTCGATATCCTCGACATCCCCTTCGACCTCCTCCTTGACCTTAACCTTGACCTCTCGACATCCTCGACATCCTCCTCCTCGACATCCTTGATATCTATCCCTCTCGGTAACATCCTCCCCAACATTCTCCTAACCTTAACCTCCCTCAACATCCTCAACATCCTCCTCCTCAACGGAGTCGTGCATATGCACGTCACCAACGAACGAACAGCTTCTCACTTCTCCAGCTCCTCATCGCTGTCGTCGATGAGGTCATCGTCCTCGGCATCTTTGCCGAGCTTGATGGATGCTGCGCCACTTCCGGCGCCACCTGCAACAGCATTGTTGCCAGAAGCCGGGGGCCCAACCTGCGCGCCAGCATTGACACTGCCCATGGTCTGGGCACCAGTAGCCGCGGGGATTGCAGCAGCTTGGGCATTGCCCGCGAGAGCCCGTCCGCCAGCATCGGCCATCTCGGTGTCCTCTTGGACGGTGTTGGTGTTGGCGGGGGTGTCCGCGGAGGTCACGTCACCCTGGGCCAGAGTGGCCGGATTGTGCCGGGACATCGACAGATTGACCGCCACCCAGGAAGAGTTGGAGTTGTTCCGGTTCACGGAACCGGTGCCGCCACGATGGGCGGGATTTCTCCGGCCCGGAACAGGAACAGGAGGGGGGCAATACATCTCGGATGCCCCGAGGGAAGACATGCGCTCCCGAACAGCAGCGATCGACACAGTGGCCGGATCGTTGAGAAACCGCACAGACTTGCTGGCGTTGACATCATGATAGCGCTCGAAGACGCTGGTGTTGGTCTGGACTTGGTCCAGAGAGAAGGCCTTGGAGGCCGGGTATCCGCCCGCAGACTGGACTCCCTCGTTGTCGGCGGCAACGATCAGAGGCCACGAGACCCTGCTGCGGAGCGGCGGAAGGCCCGCACGGTTGCGAACCAGCATCTGCACATCTTGCTGCCGGCGCTCGTGTTCAGACATGTTCTGCCGCTTCGGGCAGACGTCAAAAAAGTGTGCCATGGTGTTGCACAACGGGCATCCCGGGACGTCGCCAATGTTGCCGGGCCAGATGCAGTCCTTCAGCAGGTGCGAAGCTGCATATTCAGTGTCGTTGGGGTCCCTTTGCAGACACCACGCACACTCATGGCCCGAGTTCAGCTGCAGAGGCTCCGGGTTGCGCTCGAGCTTCTTGCTCCTCCGATACGAGCCGCTGGGCTTCGCCGCCGTGCCCAAAACGGCCCAGTTGAACGCATCGGGGTCGTTCATCTGGCCGGCCAAAGTCGCCGTCACTGTGGCAGCGACCATCGAAGGGTGGCCAGCAATCGCCACATTGCCAGGGACCATCTGACCCTGGACGTTGGTGGGGGGTGCGTGGGCGAGGAACGCAGCACGAGGGTTGTTCCCAAGCACAGGGCGACCCAGATTCGGATCCCAAGAGAGGGCACTCGGAGCCACCAAGGCGGGAGCCACAGCAGCGGGATTACACGACCCGCTGGGTTGCTGCGGCCGTTTGAAATGTCTCTCCATCGCGCCCGCAAACCCGCCATTGTTGCTGTTGTTGCTGTTGTTGGGGTGGTTGCCACCGCGAGTGTTGTTGTCGTTGCGGTTGTTGCGGCCATTTCCATAGTGCCAGTTATTGGCACGAGAACCTCGGTAGCCGCCGCGACCTCGGTAGCCACCGCGACCTCGTTGCCCACCGCGACCGTTCTGGCCACGGTGACGGGGATGCTTGTTGTAGCCGCTGCCCTGGCCCTCATCATCATCATCATCCTCATCATCATCATCATATGCGCCCTTGCGCTTCTTGTTGTTGTCGTCGTTGCCGTGCCCGCTGGGCGGGAGGCCACGCTTGTCGCCGGAGCCACCACCGCCAGCTCCACTGCCGCTGGCAGTACCAACGGGGCCGTTGAAATCCATCTTGCGACAGACTCGAGAAAAAGATGCGCGTGTTTTTAGATCAGTTGCAGATGTTGTTGATGCAGTTGCGGGTGCAGTCGCGATCAACAGGTTTTCTTGCAGCTGAGCGAGGCGCGTTGGTGGGAGAGGGATTGTTTTGCGGTCGGTAAAAGTTTTTGAGGGAAGTAGTGGGAGCCAGCCACAACCAAAGCGAATGGAGTGGGCAGAATTTGGCTGGTGAGCCAAAGCGAATGGAGTGGGCAGGATTGGCGGGGAACCAAAGCGAATGCAGTGGGCAGGATTGGCGGGGAACCAAAGCGAATGCAGTGGGCAGGAGTGGCGGGGAGCCAAAGCGAATGCAGTGGGCAGGATTGGCGGGGAACCAAAGCGAATGCAGTGGGAAGAAATGATCTGGGAGGGAGAGCCGGTAGGTGGAATTGGCCGAGGGGCAAACCAAAGTTACTAAACACAGACTTGACTGACTTGGCTGGCGAGTGAGGGGAGGGGGGTGAATGCGACGGTCACGGCAATCCTTTTCTCGAGACATGCCAGAGTGATGATGATGATGTGTTTTGATCCAGATTCAGACTTGGAACAAGCTTGCTTAGAGGCACGCTCCGTGACCTTGCCCTTTTGCCGTCTGTGACACTTACACACCTAATGCTCAGCAACTCAGAGACAGAAGAGCAAGAGAAGAAGTTGGGTGGTACGGCATCGGTATGCAAGCAAAGCAAGCAAATGAATGTAAATGCAACGTGCGCGTCATTTACTGGGTTGGTCCTGACTCCGGCTGGTTGGTTTGTGCAATGGCCGCCGGAATGTGAGCCTGACAACGGCAACAACACAACACCAACACACAACGCAGTAGCGCGAAGATTCGTCGGCTCTTCCATATCCGACACCCTCCTTCAATTCCCATTCCAATGGGCTGTCAGTGTCAGTGTCAGTGGAAGGGCGGAGCATATTAGTTAAGCTTCCCTTGGGCGAGCCGACGGAGTAAGTCACAGTAACTTGTTGGCCGCTGTCGTTTGTGCAACACATTGTCGTTGCGAGCCAATTGCCTAAACGGGCAACTGTTGTCTTGGCATCTGGGGAAAATATGGGGTGCATGCAAGAGCCGCATGTGGGTTGAGTTAGTCAGCGAGCCGCATGTGGGCCAGCCTGGTCAGGCCAACAACAACCAGCTGTGACCTGCTTGACGGCGATGCTGCTGCCCTCCGTTCAGTTCAACAATACCAATACCAAGACCACCAATTTGCTGCCAATGCTGGTGACACCGAAACCAGCCAAAAACCAACCAAATGTGAGTGAGTGTGAACAACTCTCCTATTGCAGAAAAGCGAGATATTGCGACACGTTGGTATGGGATGCATACCGCTGGTTCTGCTCTCCCATATCATCACATACCGCTTTTCTCCCTGGTGGATAAAAGTCTGGTCGCAATGCCAAGGCGGTATCCGCCACGAGCATTCACGTACCAAATTCCGACTCTGGTTGCCATCTACCAAATGGTGAGTTTCCGGCACAAACACAGTTACAGCAGCAGTTTGGTCCATACATCCATGCGTGGAGGGAGACTGTTGGGGGTATCTACACACCAGACGCCATCGCCATCGTCGTCTGTCTAATCGGCCCTGAACTGAACTTGAACTTGAACAAGAAATGGAATGGAGGAGGCATCATCATGGGCTGATTCGATTCGACACTGACACTGCAGCTCAGGAGCCAGACTCGCAGGTCAGTTATCCGCAGCGCAGTTGCCACTGCCAATGCAACTGCAACCAAATGCAAATGCCAATGCATCATCTGCACGAACGCCGCACATGTTCGTATGAAGAAGAAGCAGTCAATCCTCCCTGTGTCAAGTCCCTTATCTGCACCAGCAATGGTTGAAGTTGCAATGTGATTGCGAGGGCAAGGCAGCTTTTCCTTATCTCGTCAAAACGGCAGCTGCACTTTCCACCATGGCAAATCCCTCCCTTCCCCACCCTCGACCAAAACCCACCCAGCCCAATCCAACCCACTGCAAGTGGGCAACAACCGCCATCGCGACCGCAACGATAACCGAACTTCAAGCGCCACAATGGACGAGTTCAACACGATTCTGGGAGACGTGCAAGACGTCTGGGAGACCCTCCGTGCCACCGACCACATCATCTCGCCCCTGCATCTCGCACTCGTGCAGTCGGTGTACCACGAAATTGATCGGCTGATAGGGGCGGCAACCAGGGCGCAGGCCCAAGTCCACGAAGAGCGCCACAACCACACCGCGAGGATCAATGAACTCACTAAAACCTGCGACGACGTCGTGGAGGAGCTAGCGGTCAAGGATGACTCGCTCCGGCATGTGCAGCAGCGGCTGCAGGTGCTGGAGGGGCAACAAGCGGCCATCGACAGCAGGGCCAAGACAGCAGAAGAAACCTGCGCTCGCGTCACGACCGATA
The DNA here is from genome assembly GCA_023628425.1 of Chaetomiaceae sp. PYS4301M. Taxonomy (NCBI): domain Eukaryota; kingdom Fungi; phylum Ascomycota; class Sordariomycetes; order Sordariales; family Chaetomiaceae; species Chaetomiaceae sp. PYS4301M. Next base: position 555,362 of record JAMAKR010000019.1, on the reverse strand, counting down.
ACGAGAAGCTCTACACACAAGTCGAGACATTGAGGGAGGCCCAGGTGGATTTTGGCATTGTGAAGCAGCAATACGAGACTTGTCAGGCCCGCCAGACAGCGATGCGCGAGGAACTCGACCGTCATACGGCGGATCTTGCTGCCTCGCGCACAGAGTGCAGTCTCGTCAAGGCAGAGCGAGACAGCTTGCGCAAGCAGGTGGAGGACAAGAACGAGTTGGCGACCGAGCTTGCGGTCGCCCAGTTCCAGCGCGACGTAGCCGAGGCAGCCCACAACAAGATCCAAAATCTCGCGCACACCTCGGGCGACCTTGTCGTTGCTAAGGCTTTAAACAAGGACCTCAGAGATAAGATGGATGCGTATGTGGTCAAGCTGGCAGATGCCGAGGCCAAGCTTGTCATTGCCGTTAACGAGAGGCATGCAATGGCAGGGAAGCTGGCGGCTGCAACGGCCGAGCGAGATGGCTCCCGGGAACAGGCCGCACTGGCGGAGCGGAGCCTCACCGAGGTCCGTGATGTCCTGGACACCAGGTACGATACGCTGAAGTCGCAATTCGACGAGTCCCGCGCCGCTTCTACCGCCGAGAGTGACCGGCTCAAGTCGGAGCTTGACCAAGCGCGTTCTGCACTGAGCACAGAGCGCGACCGGCTGCAGTCGCAACTTGATGATGCTAACAGCAAGCTCTCTCGCGCCGAGGCCGGGTTGGATCTCGCCAAGCAGACGTCTTCAATCATCACCTCGCTCGAATCGCTCAAGGTAGATGTCAAGCAGCCTTCCAAGGTGGAGCAGCTCACCCAGAAGATCGCTGCCATGCGGCAGCAGCACTACGACGAGTGTGCGGAACTTGAGCAGCGCCTCGACGAGGAGCAGACCTCAAATAAGCGGCAGCGGCAGCACGTCGCAGAGTTGGAGGCCGAGATTGCCGTGCTCGAGCCCCAAGTGTACCGTCTGGCGGAGCTCGAGGAAACAAACAAGGAGCTCGAGAGCAAGGTCCGGGAGCTCAAGAAAGGCGCACACACTGGGGTGCTGACATTGACTGGTGCCATGAAGGCGACAGCGTCGTCTTCTTCCAAGCGGCGCCGGCTGGACAGGGACAAGGAGAAGGAGAACAAGATGCACCGGGTCTGGAAGGACAGCATCAGCTCGGTCCACGATGACCTAATGTCCATCAACCCCGACCCTGCAGTTGAGATGCCGGACGGCACGGTGAGCCAGATCCTGCGCGCAAGGGCATCCCTGGAGAACAACGAGGCGGCGTGGCGGCATTTGAAGAGTCTCCAGAGCGGCGCCACGCCCGAGGTGTGGTTCTGTTTCGAGGCGGCCGTCATGGACAAGAACGACACCTGGAGCACTGCTGGTGCCGTGCCTGAGGTTTGCTCCCTTCATGGGCATGAGTGTTGTTTCCAGGTGCAGCGTCGCGCGAACGGCAATCTTGCCTTCAGAACGGTGCCCAGTAGACAGTAATTGGACGAAGCTCTTTGTGTCTTTGTTCGTTTGTTTCGTGATGTGACTGTAACTGTAATTGCTCTGTGTCCACCTTCTACCTAAGCACTAACTACGCCCACCTCCTCCAAGTCTGCCGCTCCGGCTCCCCATTCGGCAACATCCTGCCGAGGCTCGCTGAAGATGTACGCCCAACTCCTCATCGAACCCCTCCATATGTATGTGTACCCGCAGGTTGATGGCCTTCCCTTTCGCGGACAAGAGGGGTGCCGCTGCGAGCCAGCTGTCTGCGCATCTCGCTGCCGAGGTATTGATCTGATCTTCGAGAAGTTGCTCCTGCACCAACTGACATTCGTTCGCGGGACCCTTCGCGGCGTGGTGTTGGCACCAGAGTACAGTAAAGCCGACGGGTTCTCACCCTTGGGGACTGGGATCTGCTGTTGCAAGCCGGCGATTTGATCTGAGACGGACATGACACAGTCCAGGTATCGGCCAGGGTGTTGTCCTGTAATATCCAACCATTAGTGGCGGCAACATGACAAGGAAGGGATATGGGACCTCACCGTTGCCTCGCTCCGCCTGACCTCTGTAACTGCAGAAGAAAGCGGCAGGACATGACGCCAAAGCTACTGAAAGGCCGGTTGGTGCCGAGGAGGAGGTCGTTCGAGCCTGGGTCGCGCAACCCTCCGCAGCGGTGTCGGTGGGAAGACCCCGCACTCCACATGCGCGGGGTTTGGCTCTGCCGCAAACACAAAGCAGCAATGATCCAAGACATGACGCTGTGGTGCTTGCTCTTCCGAGGTATGGCATCTTCACCCGATTCTCGTAGCGGAGTGTCAACAACAGAGGCTGGGGCGACGGGATTATACGATCGGTGTGGGCCCGCTCCGGCTGCAGGAGGCTGTAATCTGATCTGCGACATGATGCTGTCAAGCGGCTGGTCAAAGTCAGTTTCCAAAGACGCTCAACGGCAGTCCGCAATGGAGGGCGTCGGGACCTCACCGTGGCCATGTGGCCGGTTCTGCTGCAAGACCGTGACAGCGGTATGCAGCAGGACGCCGTCGAGCTGTTGATCGGACTGAGAAGGTGGTTGTGGGAGCGAGAAAGGTGGAAACCAACAGGTCGGGTTAAGTCTCAGCAACACCAGTCGAAGTGGTCTGTTTTAGAGCTGCCTGGTCTTCCACAGCCACAAAGGAAGGAAGAGCCGCCCGATGGGCGAGGGAAAGGGAAAAGGAAAAGCGGGTGGATCAGGATCATGACAAGTCGAATGGGCCAAACGAGCCAAGATGGGTGGGCTGACTGACTGAGTGAACCAAAAAGGTGGAGGAAGACGGTTCAGGCCGAGCCAGCCAACATGAAGCCAAGTGGTGGTCGTGAATCGGGAACCCAGTTCACACAGGGCGTGATTCCCCAAGGACGCAGTGGCTGCTTTTCGAGCAAGGAAATGCAAAGCAGAGAACAGGAGTCCCCACAGTGGTCCTCGCAATCGCAATTGCAATGCACGTTGGGTCTTCCAGCTCAATGGGTAAATGAATAGACCAAGAAAAAGTGAACGCAATCGGCAGGCCTGCCTGTTCCCGACCTCGCGCCAGGCAGGAACTCGAACTGGTCCAGTTGCCTGCAGCGCAGTGGCTTTCCATTCCCATCCCATCTCCATTTCCATCCCAAACGCAACAAACAGCCTACAGATGACTGAAAATTCGTGAGTTTTGTTGTTAAGCCTGGTCTCCACGCACATCACAGCCTTCCATCCCCATTTCCATTTCCATCCCGATCCGACTCTGGAGCGGAGACCGTGCCATCTTGACATTCACACGAGAGAGCTCGAGACACAGCCAGCTTGGAATTGGAATTGTCGATGTTGGTTCCGGCCTGAGGCACCCTCCCCCATTTCCTACCTTACTACCCATCCTCATTGTCCGACACTGCTCTCTGCCAACCTGAGGCACCTCGCTACTCCCGTTTCGTTTTTTATCGCCCCACCTTTCTGCCTTGTCCCAGCCTGAGGCACCGTCCCGGCGTCCGCTCGTTTCGTTCTCGTCGTTTCGTCCCTCCTAACTAACCCTGCCTCTGTGCCAACCAGATCCCGATCTGAACATCACGTCCATCCTCCCATATCCCACCACTCGACACAACCATGGCACTCCAGTCCCTCCCAGAGACCAAGTCAGCGACGATGCCATGCATAGAAGGCATGCGCCTGGAGATGGTGCGGGCCATCAACGCGTCTGGTCCGATTGCCAACTTCCGTCTCTACACGCTGCTCCCAAAAGTGCTGAAGGCCTCGGCGAGCCATTCCAGCGCCATGATGAAGAAGACGCTCGAGGCATTTGCGGACAACCGCCAGGAGTTCTTGGTGCTCCTCAATACCATCGCCGCGCCAGTGCGCAACTCGCTCGTGCTTGGGACGCTGGCACATGACTTCTACAAGACCGGCCACCCATACGACGCGTCGAACCCTGGCGTGTACGCAGTGGGAATCGCGATCAAAGGAAGAGGCGGCGCGTTCCTCAGCATCGAGGAGATCGACGAGGTCTGCAGCAGTATGGAGCGATACTGCCGCGGGTGGGAGATATGGGTCGAGTCCGAGTCCAATGACACGTCGCAGGCATCGTCCGAACATGATGACGAGGACGAGGATAATGATGCTTCTGAGGATGAGAGCGAGGATGATGATGAGAATGAGG
>JAMAKR010000019.1:538187-551139 GCA_023628425.1 Chaetomiaceae sp. PYS4301M | reverse complement strand
ATGAGGATGAGGATGAGGATGAGGATGAGGATGAGGATGAGGATGAGGATGAGGATGAGGATGAGGATGAGGATGAGGATGAGGATCAAGACGATGAAGATGGTGACAGTGATGATGAAGATGATGGAGACAGTAATAACGAGGATGATGAAGATAATGACGACAAAGATGGTGATGATGAAGATGGTGATGATGATGATGATGATAGGTCTATGCTGCGCTACGTCGACGCCGTCGACAAGCAATATCCTGCTCACCGTCACCGCAGAAAGCAGGCCAAGACTGATGGTGGCAAGCCTCGGTTCATCGACAACGACACCGTCTTCGAAAAGGCGTTGTTGTACATTGAGCAGTTTCGGGCGAGGGCTAACAGATCGCGAGCCCTGGACCCCAGCGGAAGAGTGCCTCAGCACCAGTCGCCCATCTACGTTGGCTGCAGTGCGAGATCGATACTGTCCCGCATCGTCGATCACCATCCCAAGGCCGGCGGCCTAAATAACACGAGTCCGCTGCTAGCACTGACGGTGAGCTGCATCAAGCAGGCTTTCCCCCTCCTCGAACCTGAGACGATAGCGGTGCCCATCATGCCAACATGGGAAGCACACCAGCTCTCCATCGGCGAGCAGCTCGTCACAGCCCTCGCGAGCTCCATGTTCTATGAAGGAGGTCTCAACATCAGCCAAGCGGGTGGGCAACCTGGGGTCGATGACCCCGACGCCAAGCACAATGTATTCGGGGAACACTCCATCTTTTCCGAGAACGGGACCGCCACGCTCGAAGAGCACCATTTGTACGAGCAGGCAAAGGAGGACCTCATTACTCTCAAGCCGTTTCTTGATAGCTCGCTCAAGCCAAATCTGGATAAGTTTGATACGATGCTCGAGGAGCTCAAGGAGCTGAAGGAGAAGTTCGAGGCTTCGAGGGAAGAAGAGCGCACCAGACTCAAGACTGACGAATATATGGGATCTCTAAAGATGCAGGAGCGGAAGATCCGCAGGGTCCTATGCCTAATTGAGGAGCACAAGGAGAAGCTCGCCGCCAAAGACCGCGCAGAGAGCGGCAGCGGCGCCCATAACGGTAGCTGCATCGTGGTCGAAGGAAGTGAAGATAGGGACCAAGATGATGAGCTCTGAGTATTGGGCGGTACCTTTGGGGGATGCGTTGCGTTGGGTGGGCTGATGGAGTCGAGGGTGGGGAGAAAGCTTCATTCTCAATTGCATCGACAGTTTAAGTTGACAAATGCACCATATGACTGTGACTATGACTGTGCTCCCATATATTGTAAAGGCAAAAAAGCAACCTCTCCGGGCGTCCAGCACCCATCGCCTCCCTCCTCCTTTGGACCAACCCAACACAAGATCGATCGCCAGCAAGCCATATAACGGACCACCACATCTTCGGCCACATACTCCAACGAAAATCAAGCAACATCCTCAGAGATTCAACAACAAGCCCTTGGCCCGTAGGAACTAGGCTGGTCTAGCTCATCACCATGCGGATGAAAAGGAGCTACACAACAGACCACAACACGTTCTGCCACATGCTCCAACAAAAGTCCAACAAACCCCAAGCCCTTGCCCCCCTCGTCGTTGAGAACCAGACTCGATCGCTCAATCACCACACCATACGGATGAAGACTACACGACGGACCGCGGCATGTCGCCGAATGCTCCAAGAAAAAGCAACGTCTACGGCAAACCAACAAACCACGGAGCCCTTGGCCTCCTCGTCGTCGGGAACGAAACTCCTCGCTCCATCACCAAGCGGATGATGAGCTACATGACAGACTGCGACATGTCTCGCCGCATGCTCCAACAGAAAGCAACCCCTCCTCCTTCGGAACCGGCCACCAAAGGTTCGCCAGCAAGCCATGACAGACAACGACGACAGAGTGCGCCGCATGCTCCAACAAAAAGCAGCGGCTGGCTGGTTGACGGCTGGCTGATCGACGGCAGCGACCGCCGGTGCGGCGACTGCGGCGACTGCGGGGACCGCCGGTACGGCGACCGCCCGTGCGACGACAGGTGAGGCGACCGGTGCGGCGACCGGTGCGGCGACTGCCGGTACAACGAGTGCAACGAGTGCCGCCAGAGGGTCGGGGTCGACAGACCCATCCTTCTTCGGGCGCAAAGGCCCAACGAACCGGACCGATCCGTGTGTGCCCAGGGTCTGTGGGATGTCATAGATCAGCATTTGTTCCCTTTCCCAACTAATTTCCTCCCTAACTTGAGCCAGACACAAGTCATATTTGCGCAGCTACGCCTAGATTTTGATCATAATCTAATTTGGAAATGGAGATGGCAACTGACCAACTTTCCGCCTGCCGAGAGAGTCGCACGCAGCCACAATCCCCTCCTCCTCTTCTCTCGAATTGCCCCACGACCGCAGACCCCACGACCATAAGCAGTTCGCATCCCCCTCCCCCTCCCCAAAAGACAACTTTGCCGGCACGAACGAGTGCGAACGACACAGGCTCGACAACTCGGTCGAGATCCACAAGCTGGTGCTCTGGCTCGAGGATGCTCTAGGTCTCGCCGCCGCAACCACCGAGGAGATGGACCAGCCACTGACTCCGCCCAGCCTGTTGTGGATTCAGCAGGCTCTCGTCGACACGTGGCTGACCAACTTGATTACAATCCCCGGAGATTACTCTCGGACTGAACTGCTGCGTCGCCTGCTCGATGCCTCGCCGCCGGCGACGAGATCCGCCTCTACGACAACACCGAGCCCATCTTCCTCCCGCTCTTGCAGCAAGGCCATAACAAGAACCTCTCGGCAATTGCGCTAAAGATTTTCTGGTATCCAACATCCATAGATGCTGACAATCTCGTCGTCGTCGTTGCTAGGCGGACCATCCAGCGCGTTGTGGAGCGAATGGGCGAGACTTGTAGAAGATTTGCGGCGAGATCGCTCGTTCTCGACTTGCGCCGCCCCCCTCGCGCTGTCATTGATGTGCAAGTCGTCGAGTTCTGTGAAAAGCCCGTGGGGTTTGCCGCTACAGCGCCTCGACAACGTCCTTGTTCTGCGCCTCAACGAGGAAGTCTGCAGAGAGGAAGTCGATATGCCGGATCCAGAAGTGTCTCAAGCTACAACACAACAGAGCAAACAGCTGCAGAGCCAATGAAAAGCAGCACAAGATGAAAATGAGAGACACATTGTTTATTGTTATGATGGTAACGCCTGTGCCTGACCTTCCCTCTCCCTGTGATTGTTCCTTGCCGAGGTCCCCAAGCATCGAATCTACTCAGCCTCAGCTCCGATACATCCGCCATTCACCGCATGCCAGGTTAGATCCATTCATGCACGGAAGCGCAGTAGGCGATGACTGCGTGGAAGTCGACTTTCAGATGCGGGAAAGTGCATCCTGCAGCTGACCCTGGAGCCTGCTAATCTCATCCTCGCTTGTCTGCAGCTGGAGAGCTTGATCCAAGAGCTGGGCCTCGAGCCTCTTGACCTCGGCGTCGTGGGTCTGGAGTTGGGCTGACGCATCCCGCAGCTGACCCTTGAGTTTGCCAGCCTCGAACGCGTGGCGCACATCGGCTTCGTGCTTGGCCTGCCTCTCCTGGTCCAGCGTGGCTATCTCCCGGCGGAGGTTCTCTCGGAGCTGGTCTGACTCGGTCTGCAGCAGAGTGACCTTGCGAGTGCAGGCCTCGACTTTGGCCGTCAGGTTGAGGATGTGAGCCTTGAACTCCTTGATCTCGGCTTCCATGACCCTGCTCCGAACGTTGTGCTCCCCGTCACCCTCCTGCAAATTCACCAAAGCCATGATCCGATGGATGTCGTCCTCGAGCTCCCTTATGGATGCCCTGTTGCGCTCGGCGTCGTGCTCCAGCTTTGCGATCTGCGCCTTGTCGCGGCTTGCTGCATCCTCAAGGTCCTTGGCCCGCATGATATGGTCCTCGAGCCTGGCCTTAAGCTCGCGCACACGCGGTTCCTGGTTGGCCTCAAGCTCCTGCACGCGGCGCAATGCCTGGTCCCTCTCTGCCTCGGCGGCTTCGACACGGTTGCCAAGCGCCGCAACTTGCTCGTTCAAGTCGCTGTTCATCGCCTCGCGCCCCTCGTTGAACTCTTTCAGGGCTATCGCTTCCTTGTCCATGTCGGCGATTGTGCGGCGTAAGCGGTCGACCATGTCCCTGAGGTTGGATTCCGCCTCTTTCGCTTCGACGAGTTCATCGAATAGGGCCGCACGCTCGGCAATCGCTACCCGGTCGGGGATAGGCGTGTTTCGGTTTCGGATGGCCGACAGGACACAGCTCGTCTCGTCCCTCTCCTCCTCCTCCGCGGTCGGGACCGGTATCGCGGGCATTTCGGGAATGGGAATGTCGCGGCAGAAGGGTCGAGGGGCTCGTGTCAGGTTCGGGGTTTGTGAGGTCAGGTCGTGGCAGATTTGCGGCGATCGCTCGTTCTCGATTGTTTGTTTGTTTTAGGGGGAGGTTTATCGGTCCAGAATTTTAGCAGAAGGAAATCTGAAATCTAATCTTGAGGTTCTAGCGGAGGAACTGCAAGTAAATGGGCAGCTGTAGAAGCGGGGGACATCAGATAAGAGTTGGGCGAACTTGGTTGCAAGAATGGAATCGAAGTTGCGGTGAGAAGAGGAAGGCCCAAGAACGAGGTCCTGAGGCTGCATCGATACACTGCCAGGTTGGGTAAGGCGAGGACACCAGCCCATGTAGAACGAATATAATTACCTGAACGTAGAACCCTGATCTGGATTCTGCAACAAGATCACTCGCACTATCGAAGTCGAAAACACTCTCTATCCCCTCCTTTCCTTCTCTCTCTTCTTCCTCGACTAACCACCATGGTTTATTTCATACCACCGTTCTATATACAACCAAATTCGAGCTCCATTGCTAGTAGAACAACATCATCACACTCTATATACGCAAGCTCGAGTTCCTTTGCGGCTTTTGTAAAGCCTTCTTCGTCTCGATGATGGAGAAGAATATCCAAGGTAGCTTTACAGGTGCTGGCCTTGTACTATACGATCTAGAGAGGGTGATATCCAAGCTGGATATGAAGCTTCGTACACCAACGCCCTTGAACTCGCAGGCCAGTACACCTTAGGTCTTCTAGATACTATAGAACCCTCGAGAAGCAACCTCGCAGTCAACACTTATTAAGACTTGTATTTCCAATCATCAGAGTAGCTCCACAACTTCGATGTTGGTTACTGTGGACCAGCTGACCAAGGGTATAATGGCTGTAATGCACCAGGTAGCCCTCTTACAGTCAGAGAACGCTGCGCTCCGCAAGGCCAACGAGGTACTAAGCAAGCACTAGAGAGCCAAAAGGACGCGTATACAGCTTGGAGGATCACTTACTATATAGAGTGCACAGGAGGTCTTAGGCCAGGGGTCTATAAGTGGGGAGGTAGTGCAGGAAATACAGCCGGAGGGTGGTGGTTCAGGGGGGGGTCGTACGAGGGTTCGGTGCTGTGGTGTGTGTGGCAAGCCTGGCCATAATGCCCGCACTTGCCAGGAGGTTGCAGAAGCATCTGATTCAGCTACTTCTGATGTAATTATAGTCGGTTCTTAGTTTTATTGTGTTGCAATTGAGGGGAGTTGTCAAAGTATAGTGGGGAGTGTTCGGCTCGCTTATATGTTCGGCTCGCTTATAAGACACGTTAGAGAGGTAACGCGTCGCGTGGAAAATGCGGCGTTCGCTTATATGCGGCGCTCGCTTATCAAATACGTTACAACCAGCTTACCTGCTTAAGAAACTGCCCTCTTTGAACAACAACGACGACCAAAACCTATCGTTTTGCAGGGAGGGCGAAAACGAAATCCAAGCATAGTGGTCAACGGTTTTTATTTATTTTTTAGTTCAACTTGGTGACTCAGCAGATCTTGGATCACGTGAAGAGACGTTTCTTGCATATTGAAACTGTAGACCTCGTATTCATCAACACATTACTGTACAGATTTCAGCATTGTCAATGGCAGGCACGGGTTTATCGTTGTGCGTCCGAGAACTAAAATCCAAGCTGCTCGAAGCATCGGCGCTTGGCGCATCTCTCCATCATCAAAGCATGACGTAAAGTCGGAAAATCATTCGCTCTCTAGCGTTGATACCTCTAGAGTACTGCTCGATTGTACATGGTTGATGCCCGAGGAGTCAAATGTATATTGTGTACGCACATGGGGATAGACATCTAGAATGGTACCCGAGCGAAACCGAGTCACACAATTCTTGACTGTAGGCATACTAACTGACGGCGCCAACAACAAACAACAGCACTGCCAGAATAGGCCGATCTCAGACTTCGCCATATTTCAGTCGCCACAACCGAGAGGTACAGCAGCTGTCAGCTGGGGGAGAGGAACAACAGGCCCACTGTGGCGGCTCGAAAATGGGTCTGTTGGAGAGGCTGTGTAATACGGGAACCTAGGTATCGTACATTCGAGGAAGAAATAGGATAGGAGACGGAGAACGGAGAGCGGAGAACGGAGAACGGAGAGCGGAGAGCGGAGAAAGCAGGAGGAGGGGGCGATAACCTGGAAGGCACATGCCTGAACGAGCTAGGAGAGCTCCCATTATTGGCACGCAATCCAGGAGGCAACCTACACGCCTCGTGACTGCTATCTTACGATATGGGTTACAATACCCCGCCAGCGCTCTGCGCCCCTGTTCGAGCCCGAGGCTGTAAGTGCGCTTAGGCTCTCTCCTGACGTCATGCTGGGTCTGGCCTTACCCGCCTCCAACTCCGACCTTATTTATTCTCCTCTCATCTGGGGGAGTAATTAACGACTGTAAACCGTCTAGACCCCTTCTTGTCAAACCAAGTATCAACATATCATCAACACAAGCTTCTTCAAGGCGAACATCATCTATAATGGCGGGTACGGCCAGCCTTCCTTCTCACGTTTCCCAACCCTTTCCACACCAACACCCCCCTCTTTTCCTAACCCTGTCTTACTAACACCCCCTCCAAAGAAATCCATAGAAAAGCAAGCACCGTCAGCACCGACTCGAGCAGCCCAATAACAGAGTCAGTCGCCGCGCCGGTGCCGGTGCCAGCGCAACCCCCCCGCGCCGCCCCAGCAACACAGCCCATCTTGACCGACGTGGCGTCTATGAGCCCTCCCTCGCAGGCGGCTCAAATGAGCCCGCTCTCGCCGACGACGCCAACGACGCACAGAGACCGGCGCAACAGCGACGAATGGGGTACGTCCATTCTTCTCTCCCTCCCACCCACCCCCCCCTTTTTACCTGCTTTCTCTCAACCCTCCTCCCCTATTTTTCCACCTGAACCTTAAAAACAACAACAAAAAGATGAAGCTAAAACGAGATCCAAAATAAAAAATAGACGCTGCCAAGGTGCCCCCCTCCCGCTTTCAGAAGCGCAAGGGCTCTATCTACGCCGTGCCTGGCACGCGCGACGGCCGCATCGAGGGCAACCACGGCGCCCGCTTCCACCAGAAGCTGGCCGAGCTGGAGAGCGAGAATAGGGGGTTCCTGCTGAAGAAGGAGAAGTTCCAGGAGGAGCCGATCAGGCTTGCGCCCTGGGGTAAGAGAACAAGGGATCCCTTTTCAGAAGGGAGAAGTTCCTAGGAGGAGAGTCAAGTAGGCTTGCTTGCGCCTAGGGTGTAAGATGATAGGGATTTTGCCTTGTTGGGCGGATTGGACTAGTTGGACTATATTGGATCGAATTTCCTTAACCGTCCTATTGTCTGAGATATAGACTTGGTCCTACTACTAATTAGTGAATGTGAATCCTTTTTGTTTGTTGGATGGTATAGTAGATTGGAGAGATAGATGGGGAACTAGGCCTAGATGGAAAATGGGTAAATGAGTCTGCACGGGTGGGCTAACTAGGGAGGGTGTTAGTCATGAGGCGGCGCCTGAGAGTGGTGGTTTCGAGAGGCTGGGGAGAAGAATGCTTTGTGGGGTACCTTGGGACGTAAATAAGGGGTTGGAAGTTGGCAACTGTTTGTATATTCCATTTCCCGCTCTCTAACCTGGAAAATGATGGCGCGTCAGGGATGCAGCGGAACGTTGCGCGTCTGGTCCACACTGTATTCCGTAGTAAGACTTTTTGGAAGCTCGAGAGTCGAGACAACGGCGACCAGAAAACGAGAAGTGCAAAATGCCAAGATCCGAGGCCCGATTTCCATTACACTCCATACACAGTCCACGGCGGTTGCCCTGGAATATTTTATCCGGCTCGAGACTTTGATTCAGTCGAGCGCAGGCGTGATGTCGGTGATGGCCATGTCGGCCCTGTCGGTGACGTCGAATCTGCGATGCATTGGATTTGCTTATTGCCACTCGTTGGACGGGTGAATTCCTGGGGCGCCCCCCTCTAACAGCCGTGGAGGTGCGAGTTTGACAGCGGGCTCCAGCGATCGATCGGGGGCTCACTGGGCCTTGGGATCTTCCAGTTTCCGCTGCCTCCAAGTGAGCTGGGATCCAGACCGGTCTGGCCCACGGTTACGCGCACAAGATGATCAGTGGGAACAAAAACTAATGTCCCAGTTCTTGCGGGTGATCAAGGGGGCTGGGATGCAGATGACGGGCATGAACAAGCAGTAGAAGATGAGCTTGCGGAATGAGGGTGTCGAGCCGGGCAAGATAGGCGACGATGAGGTGTAAACGAGACTAGACCAAAGACAGCGCCCATCTATCCTCGAGGTCGCTGTCATCCGAGCTATCGTCGGCTATGGACTCGCCGGCTACCACTATGGAAGTGTCTGACGCCGAGACTGCGGTGCCTAAGACCGAAGACCACGCTCCTTCGCTAATCGATTACACTCACGCCAATGGACTTGCATTCCACCGCCGCCACCCCAAGAGACTGTGTTAGGTTTAGCAGAACGACAAAAGCACCATACTGCTCTGCCGGGACAGTACCAACCCGACCAAACGCAACTAGCTCTAGACCCATCCCCAGCTCAGCTGATAGTTCTCCAGGCACGGATCTCTGCGTCGCAACCAAGGTAGCAGAGAGAGGCAACCTGCAAGGTCCTGTTACACCGGTCACTCTTACTCCACCCACGCGCCACCGCCGCCCCCGCTCGTCCAGCTGGCTCACCGTGGCCCGCCAGAGCTCCTCCTAGCGATCCGCCGCCCGCTGCAGCGCCGGCATGGACGTCTGCAGCAACGACACTAGTCGGGGTTGAAGCCGAACCTCTCCTTCAGCTGGCGGATGTCATCGGCCTTGAGGGGCGAGCTGTGCACGCCGTGGACATGGTGCGAGCGCAGTCGTCCGCTTCCACTTTGGCCAACCGGAACCCTGGCAGAACCCAGTAACGCCATCTCGGCTTCCATCCCGCACGCCGCCATCACATCACCGCCCGAATGGCATCGACATGGGGATCGAGGCTCAGCTCACAAACACTGCGATCACTGTCTCTAAGCGGCCGACGCAAGTTATCGGCGACCAAGCACAGGAGCGGAGCAAGCCACCCGGTGACACGAGCACTAGCTTTGCCTCGCCAGTCAGCTGCTCGGCGAACGCAAGCGCGCTGTCGCTCCATCGACGCCCATGCGGTCGTGCACGTCACGCAGACGGCCAAAGTCCAGAAAGACACAATGGATTCGAGGGAACCGTAACGCCGTGAAAAGCCCACGCCTCCGCCCAAAACTCAACGCCATGAGACGACCAGCAAGCCAAAGACGCCCCCGTTCGAACTCTAGGATTGGCGCCTCTTTGGCGTGCCCTTTCTCTGCGCAGCCCATCTTGCCCTGCTGGCGCTGTTCCCGCTGTTTCATGTCAGGCCAGAGGAAGATGAGGCGCTCCAGAACGCCGAGATCAACCACAAGAAGCTGGTTGACTGATGGACGAGTACAAGAACATCATCAAGAAGACGAGGTAGTCGATGTCGGTGTATTTGACAGGCGAGCTCGCGCTTTGCCTGCGGCGATGCACGACTACATACTCTCGGCGCTGGGTGTCGTCAAATCGAGACGTGCGAGTCCGAGCCCGGGTTTTGGAGCTCGCGGTGCACCGGCCCGTGCAGCATGTAGAGCGCGACAAGGCTGCAGCGTCTGAGCAATTTTGGAAGCGCAAGGGCGGCGGTGGAGGAGGCGGTCGTGGTGGTGGTGGTGGTGGTGGTAGTTCGAGTGGCGGCAGGGGCAGCTCGTCCGGTTCATCTGGCTCCTCTAGGAGGCTGAAGAGGATGGTGGTGAGAATCTTGCGCTAGTAGGTGGCCTAGAAAGTCTCGCCAGCTTTAGCATAGTTGTATGTCCTAACCACCTACACGCTCTCTTCCTAGTGTGTGTAGATGCCCCTACCTAAGGCCTCCTTAGCTGTATTCACCTTGCTAGGCCTAAAGTAATCGCGGTCGTCAACAGGCGGCGTATACTACGAGGAGATAGTACGCTTCGTAGGATGCGGCGAGGTAGCGGGCGTCATCATCGTCTTCGTCTAGCGGGAGCCTTGTAGGTAGGGCTAGAGCTAAGGGCTCTACAACTTGGAAGTACAAAAACATCCTAGTAGCTCCTCGCTGCGCCTCTACAAAGTCGTTAAACGATCGCCGACCAGCATCGCTCAGGTTGGGAGGCTCCTCAAGCTCGGGAAGATTGATGTAGTGCGCTATAACTTCGGCGAAACGGTTCTCGTCCAACCTCGGCCACCATCAAACTCTGGTTGGGGTGCGGGATGCAATTGGATTTGGCAGGTGATTATGCAGGATCAAAGGCTAGGGAGGGAGTTGAATAGCACTGCGGTAGAGTTGGGCGGTGTGGTGGAATGACATTGCGATGTCTCTCCTTAGTAAACATTCCCCTGTCATTGACAATCGAAACTGAATGTGCCCCACGCCTTAGCTCTGCCCCCAACCTATCAGCTGACAACCAATTCCTTTCTGTTTCGGGCAAAGATTCACGGAATCAGATCATCTCGATTCCCGTCGTCCCAATACGGAGAGAAACTCTCGAGCTTGGTCAATAGCACCAAAGAGAGCTGAGGACTCTGGGAAGAACCAGTCAGGGCAGTTTGATCTAGCAGTTTTAGGCAAGAACCCTAAACACCAGCTGCAGCGGTGGGCGTGTTGCACAGCTTTTATCGCATTACTAGGACGCTTCCCTTACACACCCATTCAGGCTCTCTTTCCAACTACATTCAGCTGCAAAGATTTCAGTCTTGGGTAAAGAAATGGACTAAGCTAAAAGTCGTATGGTTGCTAGAAAGGATCGACCGGTGATCACGCTAACGGCAGCAGATCAGATCGGTAGGCTATGCCTATTATGATTCTCAGCCCCATGATTTGCATGCAGATTGGCGATCGTGGAGATATCTTCTTTGCCTAGCCCAGGGTCCAGCTCTAAATTGACGCAGGAGCTCGTTGGTCTCCTAGCGAAAGCGATGGACGGAGTGTGTCAATACCCCGACACCGGTGAGCGATGCCCGACGACGCCGGTTGACCGCAGCAGAGATGTCGCTCCAGTGATCTACAACCCTAATCCCTTTCATCACTAGCTCCCAATGCTCAGCTTGCGATCACAGTCATGTAGAATCCACGGCATTACAGAGACGTCGACGGTCGGTCCGATTCTCCATTGCTTGTACGCGGAGATGCTGACTTGATTGACATCCTCGAGGGTAGACCGGCTGCAGCGTTCGTCTACAAAAGGCTGCCTCGCCCTCCATCAAGTCGAGCATTCTTTGTCCATCATTTTCACAGCTCACGTCACTCTTCATTCAGCTACCCGAAGCTCAACAGATATCTCCAAACTTCAAACCCCAAAGATGGTTTCCCTCCGCTCCCTCGTCGCTGGTGCCGCACTCATTGTGGCGCCCGTCATGGCCGCCCTCACGCCTGTTCAAATCGCCGATGGCCTCAAGAAGCTGACCACGCAATCGCAAAACCTCCAGCCCGTTGCCCAGAGCATCACCATTGTCAATGCTCCCCTGATTGTCATCGGTCAGGGCCCGTTCCCTGTATGTCTCCGCTCACACCGCTTAACTCCGAGGATTCGCCGGCTAACCTCGTGCAGACTCTCATCCAGGGCTTCACCGAGATGGTTACGACTGCCACGGTCATCATCTCCCAGGCGCCTGGAACGCCCCGAATCCAGTCCGACCCTGACGCTACCTTAGTCTTCGATGCTTTCCGCGGGGTATATATCTCCCCTATTTCACACTCTCGTAGCTCTATACTGACCATTTTTTAGTTTGCCCGCGTCACTCAGGGACTGCTCAACATCCTGATAGGCAAGGCCAACATCCTGACGAGCGTTCCTATCGTCGGCCAGCCGGTAGCTACCGTCCTTCGCCAGGTTGAGGGTACCATAGACGTGAGTACTCCGGGGTTTCGATCTCAGCACTTCCCCACCCGGGCGCTACGCAAATGCTAACATGTCAAATAAACTAGTCCATCGCTATCTTCCTCATCGACACCATTGAGCCTAGGGCCCGGGACTTAGAGTTTGAGGCCAATACCCTAGGCGCCAGCCTCGATCTTTGCATTCAGCAGTATTCGGGCCTCCAGGTGAAGAAGCGCGCCGAGGTCTTCGTCGCCTAAGGGTCTTGACCACGGCAAACCCAGCCTAACTTGGCTGCTCAGCACGGGGGATTTTGTGAAGACGAGTACGTGCGGTGACGCGTAAACGGATCTAACGAGGAAGGAAGATTGGGAGGAGATTGTTAATGATAAAAAACTGGATGGTAGTTATCGAAGCCACAATGTCAGGGAATGGGAAGCAATTTTTGGAATAAAGTAATGGGTTCGCTTCGTGGTACGCTTTCTTGTTGACGCGCAGGGGTTCCGGATAGAGTCCACCCCTCCGAGATCGCAATATGGGCGGCCCATGATGACTATGGATTCTGCTAGAACGAGGAGCTCGAAATAGATCCTGAGCTGAATCTCTAGGAAAGTCAAAAAATATCATCGCCGTCGTAGTGATGCAGATGATATGCTTCTGGAAACCCTATGCGTCCTCTTCCTCGACGGCATGCGTACGCCTGCTCAGCTCGTTGAAGTAGGCATGTATGACTGCTTCCCCTCGC
>JAMAKR010000019.1:355882-538087 GCA_023628425.1 Chaetomiaceae sp. PYS4301M | reverse complement strand
CATTGCCATTGCCATTGCCATTGCCATTGCCATTGCCATTGCCATTGCCATTGCCATTGCCATTGCCATTGCCATTGCCATTGAAATGTGCTGTTATTCATTATCTATAGCATCTGGCCGCAAAACCAAGGCCCTAGATGGGAGATGGCTTACTCTCGTCCCGCCGCCCATCCCGGGGAGCGTCTGGAACGCAAACCCCCCACGCACCTGCGCGACCGGTCTACATCGTGCACCAAGATACTGACGAGATCACGGTCCGGCAGACGTGGATTCCGGGCAACAGCCCGGCCACACTTGAAGAGATGTTGGCGTGTGACGACCGCTATGAGCAGAACGTGGACGGATCGGTCTGGTTCGTTGGGCCTTTGCGCCCGAAGAAGGATGGGTCTGTCGACCCCGACCCTCTGGCGGCACTCGTTACACTCGTTGCACCGGCGGTCGCTGCCATCAATCAGCCAGCCATCAACCAGCTAGCTGCTACTCAGCCAGCTGCTGCTCAGCTATCTGCTACTCAGCAAGTGGCTGAGCAGGTGCCCAGGATTAATTCTCGCTGGTGGGCCGCTGTCCTCTCAGTGTTCACCTATATAGTCCTCGTGCTTCTGCTCACCGTCATCATCTGGCAACTCCTTCTCTAGCTCGCGCTAGAGATGACCGTCAGATTCACCACCGGCGTTGGTGCTCACTGGAGGTCGCTGTGCGGCACTAAGAAGTACTGCTTGTTTGGCGGCGCGGACAGACCCAACCGAATCCATCGGTTTATGCCACGGGGCTGGGTCGCTTGAGAGAAGGGAACGGGGGTGAGCGGGTGTGAGCGGGCGTGAGTGGGGGGGGGGGGGGGAGTGAGGAGGGGGGTTGGCCAGTTCGCGTTGATACTTGGGTCGGATCGTGAGTTTCCTGAGTCCTTTCCTGAGTTTTCTTTTCGTTTCATTCTCGCCGGAATCTTCTCCTATATACAACGCCCACACTCGACTTGTGACTCTCCCGCCGCCGCTCCCCCGCCGCCGCTCCCCTCCCACCACCGCTCCGGCTTTATCTACACCCACGCGACCTCAATCACGCAAGCTCGCCACCACCCACAACAGCCACCATCACCGAACCCCGTCAAGATGCCTCGTTCAGGACATGGCAGCAAGGGTAGCCGGAAGCGCGCCCGCAAAGCCACCTCTCGCGCCACCAAGAGAGCGCGAAGAGGACGGGATGCAAACGAGAGCAGCAGCCGGGACAACACCAGCGAAGGCAGCAGCGACAACAGTGGGAGGGAGATGAAACTCCCGAAGTTGCCCGCACTAGCAAACGTCCCGGAGCTACCCTCCGAGCTGGAAACTCAGCTCAAAGCATGGCTGTCGGATATCAGAGGACGTCACTGGCAATCGCGCAAGAAGTCGACCGCCAAGAGACCACTCCAACAAGATGAACCCCCCCTCGCGCCGCCGCCCTCCCTCTCGCCCGCCCCGCCTCGCGCCGCCGCTCTCCCTCTCGCTGCCGCCCCCCCTCGCGCTGCCATTGGCGTGCAAGTCGTCAAGTGCTGCGACAAGCCCCTTGACGTTTAGGTAGTTGGCACTCAACCAAGGAACTTTTGCTTCGACACAATTCCCATCTCCTCCCCCTTCTCTTACACAATGACAAAGGCAAACAGAAACAGTGCCTTCGAGTAGAAAATGCATGTTCTAGCGGGAATTGCATTGTATGGGAGAAAAGTCTAGTGAGAATGAAACGAGGATGGGAGAAAAAATCTGGCGAGAACGAAACGAAAAAGAACGAGGGAAAGAACGAGAACGAGGGCAACTCACGATCCGACCCAAGCATCAACAGGCAATGAACCCAGCGAGAACAACCTCGCCCCAATTCTTACTCTGGCCCCACCCCCATCCACCCCCATCCACCCGAAAACCACCCCAAAACCACCCGAACCACCCCAGAAACCACCCCAACCTCACCAACCCAAGCTTTCTGCAGGCCGCTCAAGCAGCCCAACAACAACACGGCATGTACCGCTGGAAGCGGCGTGGCCTCTGCCTGCGAAGGAGACCGTGTTGGATGAAGTCGCTGAGCGACTCGAGGTAACCGCCGAGGATGGCAACGACTACCTTGCCTGTTTGCTCTGGCGCGAGCTAGAGGAGCAGCTGCCAAATGATCATGACAGCGACGACGAAAATTCCTGCTCCTGGACAAGGCTCTGACAAGGCCCTTGTTTTCCCGGCGGGCTGAGAGACACGCTCCTGGATTGCCGTCCACAAGGTCTCCTCGGCCCGCGGGTGAGTCTCATCCCGCAGGCCCGCCCTCGTCCGGGGCGTGAGCATGGACGAGGTCCTCAGTCTTGTGTGAGCGAACATGTCTGAAGATTGCATCTCCTGGCTGAGACGCTCCTGGATCGTATTCTGCCAAGTCCATCAGCGTGTTCCGCGGCATGCCTCAGCAAAAGCAAAGCAACGTCTGCTGAAGACAAACCCCTGACATCTTCGTCATCGGAATTGGACTCGTCCAGTCCATCGCCATGAGACGAAGGGCTACATGATGTACCGCGACATTTTCCGCCGCATGCTCCAGCAAAAGCAACATCTGCCGAAACCCAACAAACCTTTGTGCTCCTCCTCCCAGGTATTGGAAGAACAGCTACGAACGCCACGATTCGAGTGTTAAGAGCTCAGGGGGAGGGTTGCAGTGGCCAGAGCACTGCAATTGTGTTGTTGTTCTTGTCAAACTACCCTGGGTTCGCTTGTGTCCCTGAAATCTCTGACGCTTAGAATAACATCCCGCGTGACTCACGCCCGACTTTTTCCTGTGCCGCAGCTCCCAGCAACCCCTGACCTCGGGCGCCCTCCCTGGCACTCTGGAGCCTGGCCCATCAATTCAACACACCCCCTCAGCCGAGCTATACAAAGTAGTAGTTACAACCGGCCTGCGAAGAAACCCGTCCCTTGCATGCTTCATACCGTGCATTCTAGCACGGCACCTGTCTGAGTCTTGAGCCCGCTGACTCGTCGCTGGCATCCACGCTGCCCTTCAACGCCCCAACACGGCGCTGGTCCCCGGTTCAACTGCTGCCATGGCCTCTACACAACCAGTCGACGACGCACCACTACATGCACCCTGCCCGCTCGAAGCGCTGAACACGGACTGCTTGATCGTCATCCTCCGCGCAACTAACTCACTCGCCGACCTCAGCGCCTTCATCCGCGCCTCGCCAACCGTTCTCGGCTGTTTCCTCTCGGTCAAGGCCCTGATCCTCCGCGATGTCATGACCAACGAGCTCGGGCCGGCCATCCGAGACGCCCTGGCCATGTCCCTGACCGACAACATCGATATGTTTGCAGAGGGGACCTTCGAGCAGACCTTCAACAACGCCATCCGCGCATGGCGCGAGAGCCTGCTCACAGACAAACCACCCTGGGTGCCACCCCTGGCCGACGAGCGGGCCGCCGACATGGCCCGCCTCGTCCGGCTCGTCCTCCGCTTCGTCGACCTGTACACCAGCATCCGCCTCCATCACTTCCGTGAGGCCCTCGACCCGCCCTGCGCCGCCGGCGAACGGGCCGTCACCCAAACCGAGCGCCGCCGCATTGCCCAGGCCCTGACACGCTCCCAGATCCTCGTCAGCCTGCACGGACCGTCCTTCGAGCACGCCGAGGACGCCGACTCCTTCTTCGTCCTCGCCCTCGGCCTGTTCCCGAGCTGGGAGATGGAGCAGATATCCACCATGGCCCACTTCGTCGCCGACCTCATCACCGCCTGGCGCCGGGTTGACTGGCGCAACATCCCCCGGTCAGAGCCGCTGCCGCGCGTCAACCACTACGGCGCGCAGCAGTTCTTTAGCCTGCCGTCGCTGTACGCGCGGCTAGAAAAGGCGCAGCTAGCACCCAGCGGCGCACGGCACGGCGAGATGCTGCGCGAGCCGGGCCTGTGCGGCGGCAAGGCGCTCGGGTCGGGCACGAGCATCCGCTCGCTGAGGTCGAGCCACCGCTGGGTGTGGGTGCGCGCGGGCGACCCGCCGGCTGCTGTGATGGCGCTGCTGGCAGAGGACCAGCCGCGGTTGCCGGTAGGAAGACAAGGAGGAGATACACCGTCGGCGGAGGTCGTTTTTGAGGGCGACGACTCACACACAAGCCCCCCGTGGGGCTGGATTCATGCCTGGAACGGACAGCGGATCAGGCGGTGGGGCCTCGACCTGGTGCCAGAGAATCCGCCTGCCGGCGGCGACTGGGACGAGCACGAGCGCGGCGTTGGAGGTGGCTGGGGATGGTCTTCTGGGACAGGGGCCGTGCTGAGACGCTCTTGGAGACAAAGGTCTTAGAGCGGTGTAGGAGGCCGGGCTGGCTCGCGTCGTACTTTGTTTCTGGCCGGCTTGAGGGTGTGGCGGCGGTGGATCAGGCGAGTGGCGGGGCGCAAGCTTCGAGTTCAATGCATTCCCGAGTGGCCCTCAAGGTACCAGCATGGAGTTGCAGCCGGCTATGTCTTGGTCTAGATGCCGTGACGGTTGCTACGGTACCTCTATACACAAACTTTAGGTACGCCTGCCTAGACTCCTTAGTTCTAGCTGGTCCGTCCCGGGCAACGACCACCTGCCGCGCTCTCTATGCCCGAGGGTTACAGACCCTGCAGTGATTAGGCAATGCCGATCATTCAGCACATTACGTACTTTGGAGTCTGAACAGCAAGGCGGCCGACAGCCTACAGCTTTCCCAAGATGGAAGGATCCAAGACAGACTCGAATTGTGTCATGCCAACCGCGGCACCATCCTGGCGCCCCCGGCGAAGCCTACAGCTTTCCCGAGACTAGAGGGACCCAAGAGTCCCATGTCAACGGCGGGATGATTCCGGCCTCTGGCACCCGGGTTGTCGGTCCTGAAGCGTGCTCTCGCCTTGTGCTCGGGATGGACGGCCTCTCTTCCGCAAAGGTAGCCATCGCAATCGCACTCCCGGAGTCCGACTCGGGGCTGCTTCCATTACCGTCGTCGCCATTGTAGCTAATCACCAGCCCAAAGCTTTCCCCACCATGACCAAGTCGAACGGAACTTGCATTCCTATAGTAAATGTGCAGCTGAGACCTATCTCGCGCCCTGCACAACTGCAATCCCCCTAATCGCTGCCTGTACCAAGTCCAGCACGTGACCGTTGTTCGACTTCCCCGCTTCTAGACCCGTGAGCCCTCCCGAGTCCTGTCCATCAGTTCCCATCATATCCATCCAGCCTCTCAAAATGGCAACTCTCCTTCAGCTCCCCAACGAAGTCGTGCTGCATATCATCGAGGAACTCGGAAAATGCTACGAATGGAGGGGTGTCAAAGACCTGCGCAACCTTCGCTTAGTCTCGAGAGCCTTAAACGATATGGTCCTGCCTGTCCTGGCCAAGGTGCACTTCGAAAAGCGCTGCGTGATGCTGTCGCGGTACAGTCTCGAAGCTCTCGTCGACATGGCCCGCCATCCTGTCTTTGGCCCGGCCGTGAGAACCCTGAGCATTGTTCCCAGGTATTGGGACGAGCCAGACTACGAGTGGGAACCCGATGGACGGCCCTTCCTTTGGTTGTCGCCAGGTCTGTCGCTGCCGGGCTTGCGGTTCTTGCATCTCTCCAGACTTAGGGGAACAGCGGAGGAGCTACTCGCAGTGCTACGCCGTCACCGAGATAGCTTAGAAGAGGTGCACCTTAGGAGGTTCCGGCTAATCCCAACGGCGAAGGGCAACTGGGACTGGAGATACCTTCTAAGCACAGTGCGCGACGAGCGCTTGGTACCTTTGTTGAAGATAGATGATTGTGAGGAGGGAGATGACAATGTTTTCTTTGATATAGGGGGGAGGATTACGAAGAGCTTGCTACGCTGCGTGTCGGTCCGGCAGGCGATACCGAGAGCTGGACGAAAATCATGGACGGGATGCACACGTAGAGGGATAGACCAACGTTGACATGACCAGGAGGATGTGTTGAGAGTCCAAAAACTACGGATGCTCGGGGAAAACGAAGAAATTGTACATCGTAGGAGGAGACAGGCACATTACCGACAGCTCCCACGTTCGCGGGCAGGGACGATGCAGAGATGATTAGGTACACTACTCTAACACTCTCTGACAGGTTTCCAGAGCGAGATGGACTCGACATGCAAGTTGAAGTCGTTCTTGTTCCCGACCGACAGGTTCTTAGCAGGGTGTTGGACAATGCTGTAATCTACACGGTAATATCGTCCCATTCATCTTGATCATCTGGAGGGATTTCAACGGCCATGGTCGTGTCCTCCTCATCTTGGACACCGCTGGTGATGGAGGCGCTGGGCGTAGCAGCCTCCGAGATTGTGGTAGCCTGGGCATTGCCCGTGTTGGCCTCATGACCGCCAGCATCGGTTATGGTCACGTCACTTTGGACGGTCTTGGTGGTGGTGAAGGCGGCGGCAAAGGCTTCGGTGGGCTTCGGAGCATGCGTCGAGTAAGCGAGCACGCCCTGAGCATAGAAACTGGTGCCATGACCAGCGAGAGCGAGAGGGTTGTATCCATGTCCACCTCCATATTCCTGTCCATATCCAAGTCCACCTCCATATCCATATCCATGTCCATGGCGCACATTGTAGTGCACGAACACCTCGGAGGTCAGGATGCCCGGCAGGCTTTCCTGGAGGGCGGCCATCGACACTGTGGCCGGATCTTGGAGGAGACGCGGGGGCTTGATGGCGCCCTTCGCGTGGTAGCACCGAAAGATGCCGGTGCTCTCCCGGAGCTGCCGTCCAGCAAAGGCTTTGGTGGCCGGGTAGCCATCATGAGGCCGGAACTCCTGATTTTCAATGGCCAGCTGGGGCCACGAGAGCTTGGTGCGGTGTGGCGGCAAGCCTGCGCGGTTGCCAATCAGCACCTCCAGATCGTGCAGACGGCGCTGGTCATGGTCCATGGCCCGGCGCTTCCGGCACTTGTCAAAATGATGTGCCATGGTGTTGCACATCGGGCAGCCGGGGATGTCGCCAAGGGTGGTGGGCCCCACGCAGTCCTTGATCTGGTGCGAGGCGGCGTACTCGTGCTGCCCAGGAGCCCTTGCCATGCGCCAAGCGCACTCGTCGCCCGTGAGATGCTCCGGCGCTTCATTTTCAATGCCGGTGATGATGCTGCGCTCGACGTTCTTGGTGCTTCGGTAAGAGCCACCGGTGTCTGGCCTGTTGTACTTGGCCGTGCCAGCGCGAGCTGTGTTGAGCTGCGACTTCAGCTCGTCGCAGGCTGCCCTGGCCATGTCGCGCTCGACCCGGACGGCCGCAATTTCGGCCGGCAACTTGCTCATGGCGTCCACCTGCGTGCGCAAACCGTCACGCTCCTCCTTGACGAAACCGCACTCGGTGCGCGCGCCGGCAAGATCCAGTTCGGCCGTCCTCAATGTCTCGACTTGGATGCGGAGCCTCTCATTCTCGGTCGCGATGTGGGCGAGCGCCGCTTCGGCCGCGTCGACCCTGCCCTCGAGGGCCGCTTGTTGCTCCTCGAGCAGATGGAGTCGCTGCTGCGCTTGCTGGAGCGACTCGTCCTTGGCTGTCAGCTGCTCGACGGCCCTAAACGCCGCATCGATCACGCAGCAAATCTCGTGGTACGCCGACCGCACGACTTGGCGGCGGGGAGCGGCATCGTCCTCGGCGCGGAGGAGGTCGTCCCAGGCGCGCTGAAGGTCGCGAGAAATCTGGACCACCTCGTCCACTTGCATGGTAGTGTAGCTTCGCTCGATCGGGTTCATTGTTGCGATTGCGCTTGCAGTTGCAGCAGGTTGGTTTGGTTTTGGCTCAGTCGAGGGTGGAGAAGAACCGAATTGGCGACGGTGCTGCTGCTGTGTTGTGTGTTGATGGGAACTGCTGGTGCAGAAAGTCTGGCTGATTCTGGAGGCTGTTTCCAGAAGTAAAGTTGCCCTGCGAATTTTGGCGGCTGCGCTGATGGAAAGGAAAGAAGCCCACCGATTTCTGCCGAACAGCGTGAGCCTGAGAGGTCTGGGTCTTGGAAGCAGGGAGGAAAACTCATTCAGGTCGGTGGTGCTTTGATAATGATAACGCCGAGGACGAGAATCACCGCTCTGCGCCGAGAACTGCCTTCCACAGAGGCGAGCACCGAGCAAACCATCTCACAATTAATGATTATACCAATAAATACAGAAATCACCTCACGCTATGCATCCACCCCCGCCGCCTGACGAGCGTCACCATCCCCAACAGCGCCACCGCCGCCAGCACGGCCATGAATATCGTCTTGGTGGCATGGTCCGCCATGTAGTTCAAAGCCATGCCGTCCACCCCGTGCCATGACCGCCCCGCGGCGTGGCCGAGGATCTGGCCCCTAAACTTGACCTCGTCCAGGACGCCAATGTCCAGCCGCTGGCCGCTGTACAGCCACGCGTACTCGCGGACGGCCGCCGTCACCATCAGCGGGCCGGTGGTCCAGAGGACGTTCAGGTACGGCAGGAGGACGCGCAGCGAGGCCGAGACGGAGCGGCGCTTGGCCTCGTGCAGCGTCCAGAGTAGAAACGGGGATTCCGGCTCGGCCATGAAAAAGTGGTTGCTGAGCCCAAAGTCCCCCATCTGCGTCGGGGCGAAGATGGCCTGCAGACCGAGCTGCTGGAGACATTGCATGTGGGGGACATCGTGGGGACGGACGTCGAGGTCTGCGTAGATGCCTCCCTCGGCATAGATGACGGCCAACCTGGCGACGTCGGCGCGTTGGATGTTGTAGTGGAAACCTTGGTACGTCGGGAGCAGCCAGGCGTACTTGGTCTCGATGAGGTGGAGGATGTCGTCGTCGGTCCAGAGCTTGACGGTGTAGTTGGAGGGCTCGAACATGGCCTTCCACTCATCGTGCGACGGGCCCAGCTCGTTCACGTAGGTGCTGACGTCCCTCGTCTTCCAGATCTGGTGGATTATGCTGGGGATGCGGGCCCCCTTGTGCAGAGCAGCGGGGCGGTCGGGGTCGCAGGCGTCGATGACCTCGAGCAGGTCGGCCAGCTTGGCCGACGACAGGAACCGCTGCGAGGCATTGTACTGGCGGATGGTCAAGACGAGGGGCACGAGCGACAAGACGATCAGAGCGAGCTTTCGTGCGCCATTCCGTCGAAAAAAGTCCATCACAGGTGGCCCCCCCGGACGGACGCGACAGGCGAGGGCGTAAAAATGTTTGCAAAGGATGCGGAGGTGGGAAAAAGAAGCCCGAATTCGGCGGCAGCGTTAGCCCTCCCGTCAACGCATCAGCAGACACGTCTTTGGCCCCGTTCAAGACAACGGCCATTTAACCGGCGTGGAAGTTGCCGTCTCCCTCCGCGGAAGAGGACTGCGCCCCCAACCTGGGACACTGCCGGTCCCAGCGAATCCTTTGTCCTGCGGATGCGAGCCCTGGCATGTCGGGCAGCCCCTGAATGGTGGCTCGCCCAGTGAGCGCGCCAGAAATTCATTGCCAACCTGTGGCGCAGAAATTAGAGCGATTTATGGTCAGCCCGCAGGCCCCATCAAACCCAAAAGGGGCCGGGGCGTCTGCAAGCGAAGAGCAGCTGGCCATTCACGTTTGGTCTCTCGCAGAGCGGGCCGGGTCAGACGGCAGTGAGGCTCCTCGGGTCCACTTACCCCTAGTCTGGCCAACGAGTTGTCGATGGTTTTGTGGGTCGTTGGTTCAGCTGGCGGAAGGGGTCCGTGGGGTGGGGCAGGTGCAGATTTCGCCGCTTGGTCGTTGGCTGTCGAGGCTCATGTCCGCTCAGCGCCGGACAAGGACTGCTGCCTGGGCGCGTGCTGGGTCAAGTCAACTTTTTGTCTCCGTCTGTGTCTCAACACCGCCTGTCAGGTGACCTGCCTGGCGTCTGGTCTGATTGGCTGCTACGGAGTACCTGCAAACGCCGAAGAGTCGATCACCATAATAACAACATTCTGCTGCCTGGTCTGATTGGCTGCCGCACGCAAACACACCAAGATGACAACATCGTCTGCTGCCAGATGCCAAAGGCCATCGCTTCCGCAGCTGTCCATCCATAGTCCCGCCTGGCCTGGCCTAGTGTCCTCGGACAGAGACTCAAGTTCACCACCGAGGATTGCTTGAACATCATGAGCACGACATCTCTTGAACATCAGCTGCTGCTGCCACCAGCCATCAATCCCGCACTCCTCCACAGCCAAACAATACGAGGTTACGAGCCCGGCCTGCTTGTAGCCTCGGGCAGGGGCACCATCTTCATCCCCAAGACCAACCTTGAAGATCCTCCATGCGGTGCCAGCAATCAATGTCGTACGAGGGCCTGCGCCAGTGCCCTCGGGCAGAGACTCAGTCCCATGCCCAAGGACCCTCGATTACTACTCCGCTGCTACCAGCGATCAATGTCACTCCACGGTCACTACGAGCCTGCCCCCTAGGAGAGACTCAAGTTACCTAGGACACTGCTTGAGACCGTTTGCTGCCGCGGTCCAGCAATCAATGTCACTCCTCCATGTGCCTGGCCTGCTGTCCTCGGACTCAATTCACCGAGGGTGGCTCCGCCTGAAGATCGACTGCTGCCGCGTTGTCAGGAATCAAGTTCACTCCTCATGTCAGACGACGCCTGCCTCCGCGGTGCTAGGAATCCATTCCCTCCTCATTGTCAGACAATATACTCCCGACCTGCGCCTCCGGTTGAACGCTCAAGATATGGCCGGCCGTGACCGGGCATAAGTCGCAATCAATCCCACATCGCCCCCAATGCGACGGGCAGGCGACAAGCAGCGGTCTGGTGATTGTAGCCCCCTAATGGTACGCTCCATGTTTGTAGACGGTCAACCCTCGCGGGATTCCGGCACCTGGGCTGGGGCCTCGCAGGACATATGAAGAGACAGGCCTCGCGCACTGATCGTCCGGCTTCGTGTCCCCAACTTCTCACCCCTCTGAGATATTCAAGTCTTTGCCTGCTGCGCACTCCAAACCGCCACCATGCAACTCAACGTCCTCACGACCCTCGCCTTCCTCATGGGAAGCGCCATGGCCGCACCGGCCTGCGTCGGCCAAGGCTACGCGACCTTCTACAACGACCACGGTTGCCGGGATGGCGGTGGAATCGCCGTCTCGATGGGCAATCCCGGCTGCCTCAACGAGAGCGGCCGCAACTCCATCTATCTCCAAAAATCGTGCATCAGCGCCCATTGGTTGGTGTGGTCGCCCAACTATAACTGCCCCTGCCAGAACGACTGCGCCGAAGTTCCCGACAAGCAGGGCTGCTGGGACTTGGCTGGCCATGCCTACGCCCTGTCCTTCCGGTTCATCAACTCGGAGTGCGATCCCAACAACTGCTAGACTCGGAAAACACGGGGGGAAGTGTGGATGGGGATGGAGGATCTTGGGGAAGCTTTGGGGGGTCTCTTTTCTCGGTTGATGAGTTGTTCATAGTGTATGTGTTGGTTATGTCGGGCGAGTTTGCGTCTATTCAACATGGGCAGACTTCAATGGAAATGGTGGCGAGCCGCCGTTGCTCGCCTCTCCGAAATGTAGTGTGGCCAGTAGCTTGTGTCCATGGTGATCACGGGGAGCGTGAAAACCCAGCGTAGCGAATCTCACACATAACTCCTTGGCTTGGATCGTGTTCTGCAGAACGCCGAGCTATATCTGGGCAACGTCAGCGTGTGAGCCGCGGTACTCAACCGGCTCGTCTGGCAAACACCTTCCCGTCTGTGATCCATGCGTGTCAGTGAGGTATCCGGCAATGTCTCTGCCGAGGTGGACCTCGCGGGTCTGCCGGAATCCTATCCGTTGTACTAGCAGCAAGTGCGGCCGAAGGATCTCGCCGAACAAAAAGTGTATCATACTTGGGGGCCAAGCAGATTTTTCGTAACTGTGCTGCCTGCAGTAGAGTACGCAATCTAGCTGGTTCCTGAGTTAATATACCCCTTTCATGCCTGCCCAGCGGGCCATCCTTAGAGTCGCTGCGCCGCTTGATAGATTGCGTATACGACGTCCCTGTCCAAAGCCTCGCCGCTTTAACCTGCACATCCGTGTACATATGCGCTTGTCAATACGTGTCATGAATGCGGTATTCTGGCCCCCAATGGTGGTGACGTCGACTTAAAGCTCCTTGTGCGGTAGCCACTTCTCCGGCCATCCTCATCCTCCAGTTGAGCCAGAAAGATGCGGCCCCCTTACGTGCTTCTGTACACCGCTGCGGCAGCAGCTTCCACTGTCCACCAACTCACCTTGGGCGAGTTTGACTCGTTTGTCCAAGGGCATGAGCTCTCCATGGTAGCATGTATGAATCTCCTCCCCGAGCACGCTTATCCATGCTAACCCTTTCCAAGTCATCGCCCCATGGTGCCAGTACTGTCACGAGCTCGAGCCGGCGTTTGAAGACACGGCCGCCAGGGCGGGAGAGCAGGGTTGGCCGCTCGGGCGCGTAGATTGCGACGAGGAAAAGGAGCTTTGCCAACGGTACCAGGTCAACATTTATCCCACAATACGCATCTTTCACGGGAGCGAACACTCCGTCTACGATGGCCGCCGCAACGCCGACGCCATGGTGACCGTGCTGCAGAGACACAGCCGGCCTAGCGTCAGCGTGTTGTCCTCGGTGCAAGATGTTGCCGACTTCAGCTCCAAAGACAAGGTCGCCGTGATTGGATACTTTGACGAAGACGACGAGACGTCCAAGACGACATTCGGCGCCATGGCCAAGGAACACCGCGACGACTATCTCTTCGCGTCCATTTCCGACGGCGCATTCGGCCAGGCCGAGGGTGTGGAGAAACCCGCCATCGTCGTCTACAAGGCGTACGACGAGGGCAAGAACGTGTACACGGGAGACTTTGACGCCGACAAGCTCAAGGACTTCCTTGTCGATGCCGCCACGCCGCTCATCCGTGAAGCCGGCGTCGACTTTTATGGCTTTCCGGCCAAGGTCAGTACTCACGCCCGAGAATTTCAGCCAGTACTAACGTCTGCAGTTTGGCGACCACCCCGTTGCCGCCGTCTTCGCCGAGACAAAGGAAGAGCGCGCACAGCTGGTTGCGGAACTGCACCTGATTGCAAAGGAAACCAGGGAGCAGATCGTCTGGATCACCGCCGACCCCGTCCAATACGCACAACGCACCGCGGAGTTTGCGCTGAAGCCGGGCGCCTGGCCGGCATTCGCCATCGAGGACCCCAAGAATGAGTTCAAGTTTGCGTTTCCGAGGCGCGGCTCCGTTGCTGATCTGAGCCCGGACGCGATCCGGCAGGTCATGGATGACTTTTTGGCTGGAAGACTGCAGTCGACCATCATGAGCGATCCGGTGCCGACGGTCGAGGATGGGCCGGTCACGAGCATTGTGGCCGTCAACTACGACGAAGTCGTCATGGAGAACGAGAGGGATGTCGTGGTGCTCTACTACTCCCCGACATGTAGCCGCTGCGAGGCCATGGCACCGAGCTACGCCGACTTTGGCGCGCTGCTGAAGCCGTATGCGGATCGCATCACCGTGGCCAAGATCGATGCCACCAGCAACGACGTCTCGCCGCGGGTGAGCAGCTTCCCGACCGTCAAACTATTCAAGGCCGGGGCCAAGGCTGAGCCGGTCACGTACAAGGGCAACCGCACGGTCGACGATTTTGTCCGGTTTGTCAAGGACAACGGCAGCCGGGGTGTTCAGGAGGTTTTGGGGAGTGTGTTGGACACGCAGGCGTCGCATGACGAGCTCTAGAGCATTCACTCCCAATTCCGTAGAGCAGCGTTGGCCGCAGGTCTCTCAATAAACACAGTGTTCCTTTGCCAGGACCGATATGTTTGACTGGACTGTGTGAAGAATCGCAATCGACTGTCTAGTGCCTGTCTGGTATGATCAAAGTGAGGTGAGACAGTGTGACATGAAGTTGCGGACCGTTGGGAGTGGCATGCTGCCGAACGGTGAGCATAACGTGAGGCTGAAGAGGAAGGGGAGCGATCCACTCCTGTGTAGTATCTCGTCGTTTCTCTTCTCGGATCATGGAGTTGCGGACGTGCAAACTCCTAGCGGTGGAATCCTCACCAGGTGCTGCGAGGAATCTCGGTCAGAGAGCGAGAGTAGTTGCTGATGTGTTTGGAGGAACAGGGATGGCAGAGAAAAGTACAGGACGGGGAATGGCAACATACCAATGGCCAAGAGACCAGGCAGCCCCGGGCTTTCTTGGAACCCGGAGAGAGAGAACAACGTCACGTATCGCTCAAGCAGCGCTGTGGTGAAAGGTGTGAAGCCGCTGGATAGACATCAAAAATATATCACCGATCCCCGGACCACCTTCGGTCTTCAGGTCGGGTACAGGCGAGGGGTCAATCACCGACCCTCCGTTCAGCTTTTGGGAAAGAGACCGCTCCCCAACGCTTGCTTCCCTCCGTGGAGTGACATGGTCCCCCAAGAAGCTAACTCACATCCTACACATTGTCAGTACCTTGGATGATCACGACAGCGGGGCAGGCATACCTCTCAACAGGCCAAGCAGCCGCATTCCCGCTTTTGCGAGTACTTGCCGCACGCTCTCGTGCAACGCCGCGCGGGCGAGAGCTGCCTCGTGCCCCTCGGGAGCGCCGAAAACCTGTAGCACATCGTAACTCGAGGACAGCTGGCGAGCAAGACGGAACAGATACGTCGAGATGATAGATGGCTCCAAATTCCGCAAAGCGAGGCTGACCACATCCGAGTACTGCCCTGCAACCCGAAGCAGGGCGGCGTCGTGGTCATCCTTGAGATGAAAATAGGGGTCGATGCCGGCCAGCTTGGCTCTCCTGGCAATCGAACAGAGCCCAGTGTTGCAGTATTGCAAGTACGGGCCGGTGTCGCCCTTGAGCGAGGTCATCCGGCTGATGCCAAAGGGGCAGTTGTTATTCGCTTACCCGACATGTCTGCACCATGACGGCCGTGATGCCAATCATGTCGGCGACGGCCTGGGGGTCGGGCACTTCGGCGTCCTTGACTGCGTTGTTCCGCATAACATCGTGCATGGCGCTCCCGCACTCGTCCAGGATGTCGCTGGGCAGCTCTACCTTGCCCAGCTGCGAGGATATGCCCGTTCAGCCTCGCAGGATAGCTGTCCTCACGCGCTTCGCACCGTAGGTACTTGTACTTAGAGGAGTCAATCAGCTACGATCCTTGGTCCTCTTTGTACACGCCCCTAGCCTTCGGGAGCGCCTCGACCTCTGCGACGGTTGCCGGGTCCACCTGGAATTCTCCCACATAAATGTCAACGTGATGCCCAGACGTACGTAAATGTCAATGTATCGCTCGATGCTGATGTCGCGGAAGCGCTACCACAGGGCGAGCGCGTCCGGCTCGCCGCTCTCCATCCGCTTGAAGAAGGCGTTACGCTACGTAAAGGGGCAACGAGACTCGATCTCGGACGTATCGCGGCCCTTATGTTTAGCCTGCTTGCTCGGTGCTTCCTTGGGCTTGAACTCGGCGTTGATTTTGACCTAGATATCAAGCAGCAGGCGCTTAAGTAGTAGCGTGTGCAGCAGCTCTCGGAGCCGTACGTCTCCCAGCCCACGGCCAGCAGTCCGAATTGCTTCTCTAGTTTCCCAAGTAGTTGATTTTGACGACCTCCTGGCCCGCACTCTCGTACAGGACAGGTTCGCAATGAACGCGCCGATGATGGTGCTTCGAAGGTGTCCAGCGTGAAACTCCTTGGCAATGTTGGGTGACGAAAATTCGACCATGGCCTTCTTCCGTCAGCAGCAGAGGCGAGGCACAGCCATCTAGACGCGACGCCTGGGAAAGGATGCTGCAACTACATGTAGAGCTCACAGAGGTGGTCTGGGTGGAATCTTTGCGCATCCTGTTCCTTGATCTCAAACTACGGAGACGGTTGGTCTTTCGCTCCGAACTCGAGGCATGACTCCAACGGCGAGCACGCTTCAGGAGCTGGTTCCGCCTACTCTAACGTCGCGTTGTTTACGCGCAGCATGCAGCCTACCTATCTCGGGATAAGAGTCGGAGACACCGGCAAAACCGAGGACGACACGAGACTGGATGGACCAGCTCGCAATTCGGCGAGTCCGTCACCACCCATCAAGACAAACGGGAAGGACAGACAGCCCGGGTAACGCACATATCGATAGGTAACTTAGGGCGCAACGGGTCGGGGAGTCCAACCCCAGCATAGGCATTGGAACCGGGAGGATCTGAGCCAGCAGGATTGATTGCAAGCGGCCGGACATCATCTGCCGAGATGTGTGGGATGCACCCGTCTTCTGCTCTCCACATCAGAACCCAAGCATTGCCGTCAAGGGCTACGGAACTCTGATTCTGAGGAGACAGTGCTCTTGAGCAAAAGCGGGCCGGCTTGTATCTGCGAGTGACACGGGGAGCACACCCAGGAACAGATCCCAGCTGGAAGGCTGCGCGTTGAAGAATCGTGTCCTCGAGCCAGCGAATCTGCGTAGGTGTGGAACGACCGTCTACACAACATCAGTGTCGGTCTGCCATCGGCGATGCTATTACGGGACGTGCCAGGCGCTGGCTGGGCGGGACCGGGATGGCGCGCCCCTGGACCCCTAACTCCGTGCCAAGCTGCAACACGGGAACGCTTCTTCGGTACCCTCCGAGGGCGGTTGTGCGGGGAGTGCTAGGCTGGTATGGCTGTCGATATTTATAGCCCGCCGTTGATTAATTTTCCGGGAAACTGGACGACCCAATTCATCCGCCCAAATTGGTCCCGCGGAGGATGGCACGCCAGTCAAGGGGTCGCTGCAACACCAATATCTCGACATCGCGTGCGACGGAAGAGGCCACAGTTATCATTGGTCCCGTCCTGACACAGCTGTGGTCGGCGTCGGAAGGGCAAATCCAAAGTCTGGTCGGTCCCAGGAACCGGGACAGACAGACGCGAATATCCAGGCCGAAGAGCTTCATTTGTGCTGGTCGGCGTCGAGGGGCCGTAAGCAGACGTTCCGCGATATAGACATCAATATGCAGGTTCCTACGCTGCCACGAGGGCCAACCTGGGGTTGAGTAATTGCAGAGCTGGCAAACCCGGGGAACTCGGGGCTCGGCGGGACAGGGAAGAGGATAAAAGAGGTCGAGTCTCCTAGGATGCTCGAGATGGACACATCCACCCGAGAATCATCGCCACTGCCTGCTGCCCTGTTGCCCTGTTCGGAAACTGTCCTGTTCACCGCATCAAGATGCTCCCGCAAGTTGTCGTCGTTCTGGGCCTGGCGAGGTATGTCTGCAGTTCCCGGTCATGCAGAGCTTTCGCTAACTCCCAACCACAGCGCTGCCCTCGCTCAGGCCACCCTCACCCCGATCACGGTTAAGAAAACGTCCTGCCTCGCGTCGACAGTCTCAATCACGAAGACCAAGACCTTGACGGCAACCAAGACGGCCACCCAGACGGAGACGGCCACTGTCACCCAAACGGAGAGCTACGTCCGCGAGGAGACGGTCAGCGTCACGTCGACCATCGTCAGCACCAGCGTGGAGACCAGTGTCAGCGTCAGCACCGACACCGTCACCGACACCGTCACAAACACCGTCACCGACACCGTCACAAACACCGTCACCGACACCGTCACCGACACCGTCACCGACACCGTCACCAACACGCTCACCAACACGCTCACCAACACGATCACCAACACGCTCACCAACACGCTCACGCAGCCGTGCAGCACTGTCAGCTGCCCGACGCTGACCAAGACGGCGACGGCCTGCGCGACCTGCCTCGTGCCGCAGTGCACCAAGACGGTCGCCGTGACGCAGTCCTGCGGATGTGCCGCGCTGCCGACCGCCACCGTGTCGTTCCCGTGCAGCCAGGCGGACTCGTGCAACAAGATTGGCTGCACCACCGTGTACGATATCAAGACGGCGGCGTGCTGAGGGCGCGATGGGCGTGTTCAGGGGGAGAGCGGATCCGCGGTCTGCGCTCATGTAGATGTTGTGTCCATGCCTCGAAGCTCAGGGCCGGTTTGAACTGCGTGTCCCTCGGGGTCAATTTCAATAGTCAAAAATAAATATCTTGCCTGGCTCAGGGCCGGTTGGAACTGCGTGTCCCTCAAGGGTCAATTTCAATGGTCAGAAATAAACATTTTGCCTGGCTCCAATCCCATCATCTCGCGTCCTCAACGAGGAATATTTCGAGATCTCA
The DNA here is from genome assembly GCA_023628425.1 of Chaetomiaceae sp. PYS4301M. Taxonomy (NCBI): domain Eukaryota; kingdom Fungi; phylum Ascomycota; class Sordariomycetes; order Sordariales; family Chaetomiaceae; species Chaetomiaceae sp. PYS4301M. The sequence goes on along the minus strand of JAMAKR010000019.1, from coordinate 520,060 downwards.
TCGGTGCAGCACCGCGGCGCAGCATCATCTAACGCACGTGCATGTTCCCAAGATGGGTTCTTCCACATTGGCCGATGCACAAGATCTGCGGCGCAGCCCGAGAATAGCTGCAAACGATCCAAATCTGGCTAGCTCACACACTCGACAACAACACCAAGATTGCACCGCCACTCCTGCCGGCCATGTGGTGGACGCTCGATCTCTCGCTGTGCGGCACGGAGCATGCAGGCCCCGCATGACGCCCCGAAATAGCCGCTTCTGGGTCCAGGCGCCCGGGTGCCTTCGAGCCGCTGCAGCAGGACGGCTCATGGCCAAAGGGCCGGCAGGGGGTCTGCCACACTTGAGACGACATGTCATGCCCCTGTGGATTTCCTTTTGCGGCCTGAAGGGAGGAGGGTGAGAACCTTAACTGGGTTCGTCTCACGCTTTTAGATCCCTATCTTCCCCCTCCAACCCGTGACCTCCAGGCCAATCGCCTCTCGACTCGCGGCCGTCTCGTGGAAGCCTAACCAAGCCAACGCCGACGGCTCACAGCTGCCAATATCGGCGCCCAAGGAATCTACTCGCCAGCAAGGCAGCGCAAGGGTCAGTTTTCTTTGTTCAACCTGCCACCCCGTCGCAATATCCTCAACCGTTTACCTCGTCTCTTGGTCGTTTCAACCGTTTACTCCACATTCTCGGTCGTTTCAAACCGTTTCACAATCTTGCTTCCAAGATGCCCAAACTCGCGTTATCACTGACCAAGTCCTCGCCAGCCCGGCCAGGGGAGTCACCAGTCTCTGGGTCGTCTCCCGAGTCGCGTGGTGTACCGTTCTTTGCACTCGCACCCCAGAGAAAGAGACGGGACAAGTCACCAAAAAGTACTATGCCGGGAAGCGGTCGCGCCGCGAGTGCCTTTGGCTTCCGCCGTCATAGCGGCGTCGGCGCAGCCAAGACACCTACCTCGCCGCTTACCAGCCCGCTCTCAAACAACCCACCAGGCGCCGGGACTGCGGCGCATGACACCATCCTCTTCCCCAAGGTGTACGAAGATGCCTGGGGCGGCGCCGAGCTAAACCGGACCGAGATGGAGCGCTCGCGCATCTTCCTGCTGCGCATGGCCGTCATGGCCATCGACGGGCAGGCCAAAATCTCGGAGCTGCGGGCCATCGTCGGCGACGAGAGCAACCGCACGGTGCCCGCGCTCGCCTGGGCCATCCAGATGCGCATCTACGGCAACCGCCATGCCGACTTTGACGCCACCCCGCTACTTCAGGCCGTCCGGTTCATGCTGATCAAGGCCGCCGTCCCGCAGCACGGCTTGACCGACCGGTCCCGGGCCATCCTGGACTTCTTTTTCGATCCGACGCTGCAACGCAACCTGAACCCGCTACCACCCGGCGAGCTCGTACGCTACCCCTACCCGTCCGGCCGTCTCCGGGTGTGCATCATCGGCGGCGGGCCCACGGGCCTCGCGTCGGCCATCTCCCTCGCCGAGAAGGGCCAGGGCAAGGTCGAGGTCGACGTGTGGGAGCGCCGCTGGGTGGTCACCGAGACGGGGACGGTTGACTACCCGCCGACTGCGAGAAGGCGAGACCAGGTGGTGACGCTCCAGGACTCGGTCACCAGCCTGCTCAGTCCGCGCTCGTATGAGGCGCTGTTCGAGGGCCGCCCGGAGGGCGTGTGGCCCGGTTCGGCCAACATTCAGATCCGCAAGGTCGAAGACCGGCTGCTCAGCCGCTGCCAGACGGACGAGTTCCACGGGCTGATCCACTTGCACGCCGAGGGCGTCACCAGGGACGAGCTGGCGGCCGGCAAGTGCGGCGACTTCCACGTGCTGCTGGGCACCGACGGTGCGGCGTCCTGGGTGCGCCAGAGCTACTTCCGGGGATACGAGAAGGAGCGCGGGAGGAGCTATGCCCTGGGGCTGGCGTTCGACCGCGGCGCGAAGGCCGGCTTGCCCTGGAGCCAGCCGCTGAACATGTTCCTAACGCTCGGCCAGACGCGGTACCTGCTGAACGCGAGCGACCACGACGGCAAGGGATACCTCAACATGCAGCTGACGGAGGAGGAGTGGGACAAGATGGTCGGGTTAGACGGGCAGCCGATCCACTTCGGCGCTCCAGGCTGTTTCCGCCGCCCGGACGGCAGCGTCCCCGAGGGGTTCGACGAGACCCGCGTCTTTGCACCTTCAGAAGACCGAGGCTCGCCGCTCTGGAAGTCGATCGAGGACGGGCTGAAGCTGTTTGGGTTCAAGGAAAGCGAGGTCATCAACGTCGTGCGCATCCCCATCGTTGTGCAGGCGGTCCGGGAAGGCGTGCAGTCGCTGCCGCTGGAGGATTCGCGCTTCGTTGCTCGCCCGCACGCGCTCGTGGCGGTGGCCGGCGACGCGGCCATGACGGTGCACTTCTGGCCCGGGCGCGGCCTAAACAGCGGCATCAAGGCCGGCATCGCGCTGGGCGACGAGATCTGCCATGCCCTCCGGGGCGGCAAGTTTGCCGGCCTGCAGCTGAGCGCCATGAAGGAGTACAATGACTTCATCATGAAGCTCCAGGGCCGCGAGCACGACAAGCGCAGCATCCCCATCCTGAACCAGTCCGGCTCGCCCGAGATGCTCGGCTGGCTGCTGCAGCGCGCGCAGGCCGTGCCGGACGAGGTGGCCATCGAGTGGTGAGTTGTCCTGCCTCCAGAGGTTTGAACATGTCCGAGCTAACACCGTCAGGCTGGTTGGCGCCATGACGCAGATCGCCTCGCGTCTCGAGCAGCGCGGCGACTGGTATTTTCCGCACGAGTCCAACGTCGAGGCCCAGATCCGTATCATCCTCCGCCAGCTCGAGAGCCTGACGCTACGCGAGATGGCCGTCAGCTTCCCCTGGCCGACCCGCGAGATGGCTGGCGCCGAGGTGCTGCCCATCCGCTCGATGCGGCCCGAGGAGAAACGCAAGTGGTTGCAGCAGCTCTGGGGCATGCTCACGGCAGAGAAAAACAAGGAGGCGGCGTCTCGCGGGCGCGCTTCATCGGCCTCGAATGCCCGCTTCGAAGCACCCCGCCCGCGGTCCAAGTCGCCGCTGCCTCCCTCGATGCGTAGCCAGAGCCCGGCGCCGGAGACTGCCCCCGGGCCCGTGATCGTCAGCCCGGTGCCGGTTGCGCAGCTCGAGGCGCTCAGCCTCAACGCGCTCGCAGACGGGAATCGCGCGCCGTCCCCATCCGTGGGCTCGCTTCGACGCAGCAACGCGACCAACCACAACCGACGTCTGTCCCAGTCGGGTCCCATTCCGCCCCATGTTTCTGGCGCCCAGCAGGCGAGACGGTTCAGCAACTCGCAAAACCTGGCTGTGCCGGGGGCCGATGCTGGCGGGACCGGCCATTACTCGTACTTCAGTGATGGGGAGGATTACCTGAGCAGCGGCGATGAGAGACAAGTGCGGTCTCTGTCGCCGAGTCCCTTCAGTTCGCCGACCCGGGGTGGTGATGGGGGACTGACCAGGCTGCTGAGTGTTAAGCGGCCGAATGACTCGATGCTGGCGGATGCCATGTCGTTGGCGCTGTTCCGCGTGAGCGAGGACTGAGACGCGTGGGTAATTGGGAGGTACGACAGCAGAAGTGACTGCATGTGACAGGCCGGGGCGGTTAATATGAGGAATGGAGACGGAGCAAGTTGAAACATCGAGGGGACAATTGCTAGGTAACTTCAATCGCACGCTTGAGCTGCGGAATTGTTGAAGGCACGGATGAAAGACTTGGATACGATTTAATAAATATGGAGTGCTTTCCTGCCTGAAGCTGAACGAAGAGTGGCGCCCAATGCTAATTAGTGCTGAGGTTTTCTGTTGTTTCATTCCAGAAAAATCATCACCAGAAGCCAGTTCACCTGAATCCATTCCATGCTAACCACTGCTTGATCCATCGCTTTCAAGTTCCCCTGCCGATTCCAACAGACTGTAACAAGCAGAGAACCAATTCAATGAGCTGGCTCCGGCTGTTCAAATTCGATGTGTCTCTGGAATACCCTTGCTCGATGGATTGCCTGATACAGGGGGGTGGTGTTGGCCCCCATCAACTATCGCATTTCCTCCGACAGGTTGCATATCACGCTTCTGATGCGCGCCGTTCGTAACGCGTAGGGAGGGCGTTTGCTGCATTCGGATAGCGAGAGTCAAGGCTGAGCAAATGGGATCCTTTGGTCCTCGTAGATGTCTAGACGGTGAAATCAGATGGGTACGGAATATAAACAGGTGAACGGCACTCTCCCGAACTCTTTCCCACAACCGTCCTCCCTCCCTGGCATTCCACCTCCAAGCCCTGCTCTGTTTGTATACACTCCTCCCATGCAGCGTGGCCCTCCCACCCATCCGGCTCGTCCGCCCTCGCGCGCTCCAGATCGATGCCTCCACCCCATGCGTCCTCGAGATGCACATCCCCATCACCATCCCCTGCGAGCTCGGCCTGTCAATGCCCGCGCCGCCCTATCACTTGGGCATTGTAGGGGGCAAAGCTGTCCTCAGCCTCCGCGCTATGCCTGTGCTACGGCGGCTGATGGCTGAGATCGTCTCCCGCCTGTTTGGCCCCGAGCATGCCGCCGACGCTCTTAGAAGCCCCCGCCTACCCCTGGCGCTCGCCACCTACGCCTCGTGAGCGACTTCGACTCAAGCCTCGTTGTCGATAGGGAGAATGGGTTCAATCTTGCAGCTGGATATTACAAGGATCAATACGGCAAAGAAGGCCATGGTCCGATCGACGCCTATGTGGAGGAGATGGGGGGTCAGATTGTCATTCTCCACGGATTTGTGCTATTCCTTGTCCGTGGGGTGCGGGATGCAAGGAAACTGGTCGAGGTCAACCCCAGAGTCCTTCGCTTTGACCTGGTAGGAGAGGGAGAGGGCCGTGGCGTGCTGGGACACGAACTTGTGTTCGGTGTCAAGGAGTATACTCAAGCCTTCCGGAGGCAGTTTGTCCACGACGGACTGGCTATCCTTATGAGCAACGGGGATTGGACTGCTATTCCTTGCCACAAGCTGTAATAGTATCGAGTGATGGATTGGATAGTACACCCCCTAGGGAAGGCGCCCGAGCCAACCCGCAACACCCGGCCTTGTTCATCTCGTCTCTCAAAATATCCTGAGCCTCTTCTGTGGTCTCAACCACGTCCCGTTCAGCATGGCTGTGTGCTTCTTTGAGGGCGTCTGCAGTAGTTCAAATGCCCTCCTCACATGTCCCGGCTGAATGGTGCTGCAGGCAGTCTCTGCGTCGCCCCTCTTTCCATGACCTTCACCGTCATCCGTAAAAATGGCATCGGCCATCAAACAGCTGTCCCCAATCAGCGCATCGTGCTCCGTGAGGACGCGGGTCCCATTCAAAAAACCGTCGCCCATCGAAAACGGCCCGGCGTCGTGTTTCTTTCCTCCAGCGCCCTGGCAACGCAGAGTGGCCAGCCGCGCCTCTCGCGCTTTCATACCCAGCGCGCTCTCGGTCAGCTTCTGCACCCACTCGCTCGTGAGGAACCCAAGCATCTCCAGGACGTCCTCCTGCGCTCGGTAGTCGGCAATCACCCCGAGTCCGCACCATTCCCGAAATATCTTCTTCCTGCGGTACGTAAAGGACGCTGACCGGCAGGCCGACCAGGCGGCGTACTCGGCGGCCGCCATGCCGCAGGTGTGTCTGTCGTTCTTCTGCAGGTGGGCGAGAAGCCACGGGTTGGTCGTGCACCCGGACAGGGACCCAGACTCCCCGTCTCTGCTCTCTTCATCGCTCTTGAGGGATGCCACGGATGGGATCGCGGAGGCCCCGCGGAATATGGAGAGCAATGACCACGGCAGGGGCGGAATGCCCACCACTTCCTGGCTGCCGGGCTTTGGCTTGGCAGGATTGTGAGTCGAAGCGTCGGAACCGGCGCCATTGCCATGGTGTCCCAATGCCTCGGCCTCGTCCTCGTCGGCCACCAGGTCGTCCACGTCCTCCAACCCAACACCCTCGGCGGCGGCATCGCTGTCCCAGACCTTGGCCCTTCTGCGGATCGTTTTCCACCGCATGTGATTCCTTAGCCGGGCGAGGCGGCCAGGGTCGTGGCGCACCTGGAAGAGGATGTCGTTTGTCGTGAACTTGGCCTGCCCGCGGCGGGCCGCCAGCTGGCCCGCGATCACTAGCTGTGCGAGGTGAGCAGTTGGTCTTGAAGTGGCCAGTCAGCCAGCCTCACCATGTGCACCGTCTGCCCCCGGACAATGTTCTCGACCACGGTCGTTGTCTCGACCGAAGGCTCGCCCGTCTCGCCGGCGACAAACATCATCTGGCAGCGTCAGAGTTGCCGCTCAGTCGTGGGAGGAGCGAGGCCGTACCTTGAGGATCTCATCGCGGTATCTTGGTGATTTGCTACACATTGTCTTGATGGGAGAACTGCGGCTGGGGATGTTTGCAACCCGGATGGGAGGTGGCATGCAGAGAGTTGGAAATCTTTGGAGTGGTTTCGCTCAGCGGTGGCTTGGTGGTTTGGGTTTGCGTAGAGGAGCACTTGTTCCTGTTGGCAACAAGTTACACAAGGTTTGCCTCTTGATTGTTGGACTCGGGATGAAGTGCCCGTGACCAAACGATCCTTTGTCGCAACTGCTTCTCACATTGCCCGCCGTGACTCGCCACGGAACACATGGCACTCTCACCATCCGAATTGACAAAGACCTGGTGTTTGCTGGCCTCTGGCATCGCAGAGGCATGAATTAACCCTCCAGACGCAACAACGTCGCCTCTGGGCCGATATATGTACTGCTGTTGTCTAAACACACCAAGCGCACCTAAATACATGAACCGTAGACGGCACGGGATACGGCCAACCAGCCCGTTCCACTACCGCGTGACCGCAAAGGTGGGCGAGTCGGCTTGCGGTGGATAAGGGTACCCGCCCTGCAGCTCATGTGTCTCCCGGTCCCCCTGCAGCTCAAATTTCGGGCGCCCCTCCGCAGCGTAGTAAGAAGGCGCCGGAGGGTAGCCGGCGTAGGCGTCGGGCGTGGCCTGCCACTGCTGGCCTGCCGCGGCCACGGCCTTCTGCGTCTGGTGGAGCCTCCACCACAGATACGCCACGGCCGCGACGAGCAGAGCCCCGACGGCGGCGCCAACCCCGATGCCGGCCTGGGCGCCCTTGGATAGCCCGGACGACGACTGAATCGCCTGCGAAGACGCCCCGTCGGTCTCTGCCGACGACGACCGCCCAGTTTCCGTGGAAGACCCAGACGTACGGGAAGACCTGGACGCAGAGGACGCTGTTTCCTTGGCCGTGTGGTCGGCCGTGCCCGTCGTGCTCGAAGACGCCGAGATGGTCGAGCTAGTCGAGCTGCTGGAGCTGCTGGAGCTCGTCGAAGAGGTCGAGGATGATGTTGTCGAGGAGGTGAGCGGCGTCTGAACGATGTATTGGTTGCCCACCAGGAGGGCCCAGGTATAAGGGTTGGTGGGAGGCACCTCGAAGCGGCCCACGCCCGAGTTGCAGCAGCCGGCCATGCCGAGGCAGCAGTAGCTGGTGTCCTTTCCCGTGACGTTGGCGCACGAAGTCAGATCCACCCCGCCGGCGGCATACTCTGGAATTCCCGTCAGCCAACACAACATTGAAGGCACGCGCAACGTGCATATGTGGATGGACACCTACTCTCTTCCATGCAGTAGTTGGCGCATTCGGGCGACTTCCAGGTCGGGTCGGTGCACGATCCCCGGTCGATCCTCCCCCCCTCCGACTCCGGCATCAGGCACAGCTTGTTGGAGAGACAGGCCTTCCCATACTTGCCACTCCCACAACACGCGCTCACCTCGGCGTCCGGGTCGCACGGGAGGTCCGCGGAGAGCTCACCATTCGGATAGTAGCACTGCAGCTGCTTGCCCAGAGAGCCGCCGATGACAGCCAGATGGACTAGGAGCGGGAGAAGGCTCTTCATCCTGTCTGGCGGGCCGAGGAGAAACAGAGGGAGGGTGCGAGGGAAATGCCGCGGTGCGCCCTGCGCTTCAAGTTGCGGACTGCGAAAAAAGACGTTGAGGGGCAAGACGTCGGCTCGGACGATGTCGACTTTTTGGCCCAAACTGGGACCTGGTCGAGCCGACCCAGCACGGAGCATTCATGCAAGAATCGGCGGCCCCCAACCCGCCATGTTGCATCGCAATTTCGGATTTGTCAGTGCAGGGCAGCGGCCCACTGCCGTGCCGCGCCTCTGCAGGGCCGACGCTGAACCGCGGCGCGCACCATCACTTTTCTGTCGCTGTTCTGCGACGCGCCTGTCCCAGGTTGGTTGGCGCATGCTCCTGCGCCCCACTGATTGCGAGGTCGCGGCTGTTGTCACGCTGTGACTGGTGGCACGATGGCGAGGCGACTGCAGGCCAAGTCGCGGGTGAGTCCATCACCAGTTCAACACAGTAGTGTTATAAGAGAGATTTGCTTTTCGGTGGGCCAATGGAATTTTGTCAACACCAAACAAATGCACTGCGCCAACATTCTTATCAACTCTATCCCACTCTAAACTCCATCAAGGCGTGGTGGCAGAGTGGTCTAATGCGCAAGACTAGAAATCTTGTTCCTTCGGGAGCGTCTGTTCGAATCAGGCCCACGTCGATTCCTTTTGCCTCCCTTCGCTTCGCTTTTTGCCCGACCGTTAGAATTACACGTAGAGTAGATGCCGCCATAAGATGTTACAGACAAGACCCAGCCATTCCCAAATCACAAACCCAGAAAGCAATACATATTGGAACCGCCAAAACACCACTCATTACGCTGCTCCGGCAGCGTCCGTCTTCGCCTTGGGCTTCTTCTCGTCCTGCTCCAGCATCCAGAAACCACCAACCTCCTCGTACTCCTTCTCCCACCCGGGGAGGATGTCGTTCAGGTCGCCGACCTTGATGTCGCGCATATCGGTGCACATGGAGGCGTGGAAATCCTCGCCGTGGTTGGGCTTGTAGTCGGCGCCGTCAAACTTGATCTGCACGTGCACGTTCTCGGACGGGTCCTCGTCGAACGGCGCGCGCTTGTAGTGGCGGAAGTAGCCGCCCCGCTCCTCCTTGTTCCAGCGCATGACCTCGCGCGAGACCGACTTGACCAGGCCGCCGTGCACAAAGGCAACGCGGCCGTCGTCCGGGTGGTACTGGGCAAAGGAGTGGCCGCAGTAGTAGCCCTCGTTCTCCGTGCCGACGCTGGTCAGCCACTTCTTGGGGCGGCCGTAGTCGGTGCGGAGCGCGTGCCACGCGAAGCGGAACATGTCCTTGTCGCCCAGCAGGAACTTGGTGTAGTAGGCGCCCTGGTCGTTGATCATCCACGACGACAGCTGCAGGTGGTACCAGTAGCGCCGCTTGTCGACCAGCATCTGCCCGCTCTCCTGCTCGTACTCGTCCATGCGGCACGGCGTGTTGGTGATGGCCCACGCCGGGTTCTGCGGCCACGACCGCGCGATGTCGGGCCAGAAGACGGTGCGGTACGTCTGGTACACGTGCGAGTCGTAGAGCGTGGCGGGGTCGAGCACCGGCACGTTGTCCGAGTCGAGCAGCAGCGGCTCGGCGAACCGCGAGTTGATGAGCGCGGCCGTCTTGAGCTGGAAGTTGATGCCGAACTGGTCCTTCTTGACGCGGATGATGTTGTCGACGTGCGAGAGGTCGTTGACCGACACGTGCGGGTAGATGTTCTTGAGCTCCTCGATCTTGTCCTCGTCCATCTCGTCGGCCCAGTAGTGCACCTCCAGCGGGATCGTGGACCCGAGCTTGACGAGCCGCCGCAGCGACACCTTGAGGCGCATCACCGTGTCGTGGTTGCCGGCTAGGACGACGATGCCCCGGCCCGAGAAGCGGTCCTTGACCTTATCCCACGGGATCATGTCCCCCTTGATGAAGGTCTGCCACGCCTTGCGGCGCTCCTCGATCTCGTCATCGGGCCGGTCATTCTTCACCCAGTCCTGATTGGCGTCGAACTGGAAGTCGACGTATTCGCCCTCGGGCCAGTGGCACGTCTTTTTCGCCTCGGCCACGTTGATGGGCTTGATCCGCGTCACGGCGTCGAAGTGGGCGCGGAACGAGTCGGCGGTCGGCAGCCTGTGGGCTTCGGGGTTGAGCCCTGGTTTCTGCGATTCTGTGGGCGTCCGGTTGGGGGACAGCGACACGGGCGGCAGGTCGGAGAGCGCATCGCGGTTCTGGAAGGTCAGCAGGGCGATGAAGCACACGAGCCCCACGCCCACCACTATCCTCAACCGTCTCGAGACCACCATTTTCGGGTGCAGGTTCGGCGTCGGCGCGTGAAAAGTCGCATCAACGGGTCGGGTCTATGTTGGCGCCTGGCGAGGATCGTGGCCGCACTCGGCAATGGAGATATTCGAAGCCTGCCAACGGTTTTCCAGGGATGGAAAAATGCCCCAATCTCGCTGGCGACCTGTGCCGCGCCCCACATCTCAGGGGCTCGTGTTCAGGGGCTGCCGTTGCCGGTCTTGGCGCTCAGCCCAGCAAGGCTTGGCGGGTCGGGTGGCCCTGGTATGTCTTGGATGGTGATCTGGCGAGCGGGTCTCCTTTTCTTAATGGGCAAATTGGTGGGCTCAATCATCTCAACATCCTGCACCTCTCATCACCTCTCATGCACAAGGACGACTCCGGCCGCGCATCAGCACGGCCAGGTCAGCCTCCGGCGGCGAATCATATTCGCCTTTCGACAACCATGGGTCGGTCGCGTGTGCTGCGATGACAGATGACAGGATGCACCAATTGAGCCAAGAGGGCGAGAAGGATAAGGACAAAGAGTGCTCGATGCTCGAACCAGGGTACGAAGGGAGTGGTGATGATCTCGACCGTCTGACACGCTTGAACAGGACCGAAACTACTGGCCAAGGCGGGAGTCCGTGAGAAGACGATGAGGGAGCCAATATACGCATCCAGTATGGGCACCTTCATGTTGCAGGCAGAGGGACGCTGGCTGGGTCATCAAAGCCCACGTCCATGTGTGCTTGTAATGCTTCATTTACTGTACAATTCCAATTCTTTCCAGGCTTCTCAGAAAGCCACACCCCGCCCGGCACGGCCCAGCTATCGACTCCCCCCTGTCCACGTCGACCCCGTCATCGTCACGAGATCCCTTCTCGGCTTGTTATAGTAGACCTTCCTGGAGGAGCCAGTCGTGTTGTATGTCCTCCGCGACCTGCTTTGGCTCGTGCCACTGTGATTGCCCCTCCCCGGCGCCTTCGAGCTGTGCACCAGCATGCGCAACATGGGCACCGACGCTGCCATGATGGTGACCGCGGCCTCTGCGCTGGCCCAGATGACCAGGGTCACTCCGTCGTCTGGGGCATGTCAGCTCCGCACCCTCCGCGAGCACCAGTGTCGACTCACGTGGGAAATCCCGACCCCCCAACTCCGGCAGCGAGGAGCACTTGATGAACGCCGACGCGGCAGCGCTGTTGAAGCTGGTTAGAATCGACCATCACCGGGCGTGCGGGGGGACACAGCTCCTACAATACGCCCATGCTCATCGCCAGCGCGATACCAATCTTCTCCTTGGTATGCATGTGCAGGTTCATGATGATCCCCCACGGAATGATGGCGAGAACCAGGTCCATTACCCCTGAGTACGCTGTGCACCTTCGTCAGCCCCCTGTGCTCCGCGGCACTTCAGACATGCAACGCACCGCTGGTGAAGATGTTGTACGTGATGATCACGTTGGGGCCCCAGCAGGTGCCCCTGACAAACGGGTGCCACGCCTTCTCCAGCGGCGTGCACCCCACCCAGAACAGCATCGCGGTGATGCCCAGCAGCAGGTTCATCGACACCAGGGCGAACCAGATGAAGATCCTCGTCTTCCCGTGGATGCCGTCGGATATCATCAGCAGCGTAATGCCAAACGATGTCTTGCTCCACGCGGCCGCGCAGATGATGAGGGTGATCGAGATCTGGCCCACCAGATACATGTTGTTGAGATTCTCGAACGGAATCTGCCACACGTGCTTTCCGTATCCCAAGTCGATGGCGGCGTTGTTGCATATTGCAGCACCGAGGAGCGCCAGCTTGGTCCCTGGTTAGCCCACTCCATGTCCTCCTTCACAAACAGGCGCCGGCGTCCACATACCCAAGCGGCAATCAGGAAGTTGTCGTCGGCGTGTAGCCTCCGGTGTCTGACAAGCTTGCAGTACACCCGCAGCAGGAGGAATATCAACGCCGCTCCGACGAGCAGCCACACCGACACCCGCGTCGTGGGCCCGAGGTCATCGTACCCGGCTCGTGCACGCCAGAAGCCGAGGAACGTCGAGTTCCGCGTGCCGGCGTCCTCATCTGTGTTGTTTGGCGAGGCGCCTGTCGGGAAGCGCGGTGACTCGGAGTTCATGGCTAGAGTCTTGACTGCCAATTCCGAGTTTGGTCAAGATTTATTTATCATGGGAACCTGTCAGGACGGGAAATTGGAGGATCGGAAGTTTAGTTCCAACATGGGAGAGCTCAAGGACACATGCGGCGATGGAGCGGGCTAGACATGGGAGCAGTCGAGTTCTGGCAGACCCATCTTAGACCGTGTGGATAAACAAGATGATCGTGACATCGGAAACACGGATGTTTGCAATGCGCATTGGCAGTCCCGGCAGTCAAAAGACCATGTCAGAGGCAGTGGTCGATCTGGAGCCCCTGAAACGCTTCACCCGGAGGACGAGGCCACAATCCAAGATCGGCATAAAGGGCAAGAGTTTGGGCGTCAATCTCAAATTCTTGACTGAAACCGGGAGTTTCCAGAACGAGCACTATCTGGTTCAAAGTGACCGAATGGCATCAAGGGTAAGTCGCGGTGCGGTAGTGAACCCCTGAAAGGTGGTTGTCCAAGTCTATCATCGAGCCAGCAAACAGAGGGGTAATTATCAACCACTAAACTCCCCGACAACACTGCCTACCTAGCTACTCGGCCTACATGCATGGTCCAATTCGCCTTTGCTGCGCTCAGACAGACGCACTGGCGTTGCACGTCTCGCGGAAAGCCGAAGCCCGCTTACGATCGCCCTCCCGTTCCCAGGGCCAAAGTTCGCGGATCATACACGGCTCGATGCGGCAAAACGGGCCACAACAGGCAGACCAATGACAGCTTGTACCAGAAGGCACCGATTTCTAATTCCGGGACGTTACATGCCTAGCATCCATGTTATCACTTGCCGGACAGTTGGCGTGGAGATTGGTTTTCAAATCCCGGTTGGTTGGTGTACACATCTAAGACCATCAACTTGAAGACTATGACTATGCTCGCTGAAGCCAAATGAAGACGTCCTCGACCCGGACTCGCTCACAGCTTCACTGTCCCCTGCTGCAGCGCGACCCAGTCCTTCTCCCCAAACGGGACATAGGCCCCTTCTTTCAGCCAAAACAGGGCGTCGCCTTCGCTCCTCGCGGGATCCACGCCCTGCTGCCGCAGAACGTGCTTCTGCTGCTTGTTGGTGCCCGTGGTCTGCATGCCCATCTCCTTGAGCAGGCGTAGAAACAGAGGCACGGCATAGCGCGGGAGCCTCTCCCTCGCGTGCGCGGCCAGGCTGGCCAGGACTTTGGCGTCGGCTTGGGGATTGTCCAGGACGATGGCCACGCATCCGGCGCGGCCATCGTGGTTCGGCAACTCGACTCCGTAGACGTTGGCTTCTTGGACCGCCGGGTGCAGGCCGAGGGCCTGGGCAACCTCGGCGGTCGAGACGTTTTCGCTCTTCCAGCGGAACGTGTCGCCGATGCGGTCGCTGAAGTAGATTCGCCCGTCGCTGTCCCATCGCAGCACGTCGCCGGAGCGGAACCTGGTCCAGTTAGTTAGCTTCGGCCTGCGTGGACCTGTCAAAACGGGGCCAATAGTTCGCCTACCATGCGTCTCCTTTCTTGAAGACATCGCGCATAATCTTAGAGTTGGTGGCCGCCGCGTTGCCAAAATACCCCTGAAACCCCTTTTTGATGTCCTCAGCGGGCAGCCGGACGATGAACTCGCCCGGGTCGCCGGTCTTTGCACGCTGGCACAGGCCCGTCTTGGGATCGCGCCACGGGAGCTCCGTCTCGTCGTCCATGCACACGAGCGCCGACCGAAGCCCGGTCAAGGCCCCGGAGAGCAGGCCGAATCGGCCGATGGCGCCCTTGCCAAAGGAGTTGCGAGACACATTCCAGAGCCCGGCGGCGCCCTCGGTGGCGGCGTAGATCTCGTAGATGGTCTGCCCGTCAAACACGCAGGTCAATTTTCATCCGTCCTGGTTAGGTCTGCACGCGAGGACTCACATCGATGCCGAAGCGCTCCTTGAACCGATCCCACACGTCAGGGCGCAGGCCATTGCCCATGGCCGCGCGCACGCAGTGCTTCTTGTCCAGGTTCTCGCCCGTTACCGGGTCGATCTCAGGGGGCGCCACAGCGAGATAGCGGCAGGTCTCGCCCACGTACTGGATGACAGTCGACTTGGTCTCGCGCACCTCCTTCCAGAACGTCTTGGTCGAGAACCGGCGCCCGATAGCCGCGGTGGCGCCAGCAAACAGCGCGCAGCACGTGGACAGACAGGAGGCGGCGCTGTGGTACAGAGGCATGCACTGGGAGCGGCGGTTAGCTGTCTCTCTCTCAAACCCAAACGGGAAGCGAGCATACCGTGTAGAAAACGTCGTCGGTACCCGACGCCGTGCCTATGGCGGACATGGTGGCCGCCATGTAGACCTTTGCCCACGACACCACGGCAGGCTTCGGCATGCCCGTCGTGCCGGACGTGTAGATGAGGATGGCCATGTTGACGTACTCGCTCTCGGAACGCACCGCGTCCGGGTACCGGGTGGGTTCATGGCTTTGGGCCTCGGCCGCGATCTCAGGCGTGAAGACGAGGAACTGCATGCCGGGCAGCTGCTGGCGGACCTCGTCACTCACGCCGTCGGCCACCAGCGGATCGACAATCGCAAGCCGCGCCGTCGACTCGCGCAGGCAGTGGGTCAGGGCGGCGCCCTGGAGGTTGTAGTTGATGAAGGCCGGCTTCGCGCCGATGGCCCAGATGGCAAACCACAGGAACATGAAGGTCTCCGAGTTCTGGTAGTCGAGCGCTACAATGTCTCGCTCGCGCACGCCATGCCGCTCACGCAGCCAGGTGCCGTACCGCAGCACGGTCTGGTAGGTCTCGGCATAGGTGTACGACTTGCCCTCGAACAGGATGAACGGCTTCCCAGCCGTCTGCTTGTCGAGCGCCCGTTGTTCGAGCACGTAGAAGACGTTGACTCTGTCCGCGCGCGACGCACGGTACAGGCGGAACAGGGCCGAGGCGGAGATGCGGAAGAACAGAAGGTCGTGGGCCAGCGAGAAGCGCGCGTTGAGGTACGCGGCCCCGGCTACGGCACCCGCGGCCGCGACGGGGACGGGGAGCATGGCGTTGTGTCGAGTGGGCTGGTGTTGAGGTAGGACAAGGTACCTCAGGACAGTCAGGTCAGGCAGTGAGGGGTGCCTCGCCTTCAGGAATCAAAATCAAAGTGCCAATGCCCACGGTGTTGGCCTGGCTGGTCTCTCGAGGCCAGTCTTATTGCCCCGTCGACGCGTCGTGTTACGCCGGGAAGCGCGGGTAGCCATGATATCGTGCCTGGGGCTCCGAGCTTGGACAACAGGGAGGGAGCATCGGGGCGATTCCGGTTTGGGACGAATTGGAGGCTGTCCTCGTGCTCGGCGAGTCGGAGAATGAGGGGAAGACAAAGGGATACCGAGGCACAACCTGTTTGGGGACTGTGGTGGTGCGCTCAGCCAATCGCAACAGGGGAGGCGAGAACTGGGGGCGGGAGTGTTCCGAGACACAGTGAACAGGTGCAAGCTGGGGTCCCCCACAAAACTTGGCACACTTCCCCAGATCTGGGCAAGGACCATGGTGGAGTCCAGTCAGGATCCATCGACTTCGTTTTCAATCATTCAAAGCCATTGTTATCACGCATCGAGTTAGGTTGTCAATCCATGCTATGATTATCCACGCCTATCTGCTTCCTTTCAGAACCAGTACCGTCAATACTGAATACCACCCCCCCTCTCCCATGGCACAGCCCTCCCTAGCACAGGTATGGGTGGTCACAAGGCTCGTCCGGCCTCAGGGTAACCGTGACCACGGACGCCGAAGTGGGCGTCGGCTTGGGGCTCAAGTACGTGATAAAGGTCGACACCACTGTCGGCCCAACGCTGAAGACGGTCGTCAAAGTGCGGACAGTAGCGGAAGGGTTAGAACCGCTGTCTTGCTCGATGGCAACGCATTGGGAGTACCAGATGCTGAGGACAACGCCAGGCCAGGTCAGTACGCGTGCTCCTCCACCGAGTCAAGAATCTTGAAAAGGGGGGATCGTACTTTCCGTCATTTTTGCAGTATGCACCCGCCGGACATTGTGTTGGCCCCGTGTATGTCTGGCCGCCACCTATCAATTGCCGTGGTTAGCTGCTGTGGTTTCGAGGGCAACATGTCTAGTGCTCCCACTCACATTGGCCATAGAGAGTCTGGACTGCGCCTGGAGCCGCGACTGTGGGTGTGGGCGTTTGACTGGACGTCGCAGGAGGCTGGCGTTGTGTCCATGTCCACCTCTGAGCCGTGGCTGCCCCCAACAGAGAGCCTGAGAGTAGGAGTGACTTGAGCATCATGTCTGCTTGTTCAAGGTGTCGGCGAGAGTGAGGGAGCTGAAGGAGATGCGGCATCAGACACGGGGTCGGGAATCCTTCTAAATAAAGCTCAACCAGGCGTAGCTGGAAGACGTGGCAAAGGTCCGAAATCCAAGGCGCCGGGGGCTCGTTTCCAGAATCCGGGTCCCCGTGCTCGCCATATGAGGCTCCATATGAGCTTCACACCAGGGGGGGGCGGGCTGGTGACATCTCATGGTTCAGGCGTATGTGTGACGGGGCGAGTCTGGCCACCTGTGGTCGATACACGGCGTCCAGATATTGCAGTGGGCCGGGCTTCCGGGCACCTCCACGACTATGACCCGTCTGTGGCTGCGTGCACCTTTCACGCACAAAGTTAGGTTGATGTGAGAATCTTGACTTCACGGGCTTCCACTTTCCAGCATCTTCCGCGCCCGGGACGTCACGCAAGGCGAGGACCCCGCCCAATCCAGACCATATAAACAAATGCAGTTGACCCTGATCCCATCTCAAGCCGCTGCTATTTTAGGATCTCGGCCAAGCCCGGGCGATTAAACATGGGCATGGAAGGGTTGGGGTAGTTCCGGGTGATAGAGTGCAGACGGAGTGGCGGGTAAAGAGCGCGGAAAGCCAGAGAATGCCCTGATACCCAGCCATCTCAGGAACTGGTTCAATACTTGCTCGGGGTGGACGGGGATATCCGTGGGACACACACAGCAGCACAGAGTGATGACGGAGTCATACCAAGATGGGCCGCGCAGTTGTCTTTCCTGTCGGCCGGGTTCGCGTGACTGCGATAGCACCCAGGTCTATGCCGCTATCAAAGCTAACCACCTCACCCACCGTGCGGTAACCGCTATCAGAGCTGAATCACCCACTCAGCTAAATCACCCACCGTGCAACCGATGTCAGATCAGGTGCTACAACGAGCTGGTGGGCTTCTCCTCCACCTCGCAAAACGCCTTGAAGGTGATGAACTCGTCGTCCTCGCTGGCAGCCTCCGACTCGAGCACGCACTCGGCCGTGGCACCCACAAAGAAGACGTATCCCTCCTTTATTTCCTGCACCGTCGGCCCGACCGAGATCTTGCCCTTCCCGCCGGTGCAGATGATGATGCTTGGCCCGTCCAGCGGGTCAAAGGTGGCCTTGGCGCCGTTGCCGCGGAGTGTCGTCTGCACCACGCTGAACTCGTCGATTGGGGGGTCGTACAGGGTGACGGTCGAGCCGGAGCTGTAGCCCGCGCGGTTGAGCGTCGCATACGGGTAGTCTCTGGGGTGCATCTTTTGCTCGTCGATGGGCGCGTAGTTGTATGTGAGCATGTTGACGAGCGTGTCGACGTCCTTGAACTTGGGGGTGAAGCCCGCCCGCACGACGTTGTCGCTGCTGGCCATGCACTCGACAATGTCGCCGCTGACGTAGGCGTGGATGTCATCGGCCTGGAGGAAGAGCGCTTCACCGGGCTGCAGGGTGACAAAGTTCAGGAAGAAGAGAACAAACAGACCGTAGTCTGCACCAAACTGGCCATGCAGGCGGGTCACCAGCTCGGCAAGCGTCGAACCCGAGGTCGCCTCCACACCTCCTCCTGCAAAGTCGGCCCCCGCGCTCGCGGCAGACTCGACGAGCACCTTTGAGGCGGCGGCCATATCGGCTTCGGACGACGACATGAGCGCCCCAAACGCTTTTTGCAGCGCCTTCTTGTTCCGCGAGTCGTCGCTCTGGGTATCCTTCACGACCTGCACGAACTCGTCCGCCGTGTCCTCGCCAACGAGTTGGCGCAGCGCAGGCACAGCAGCCAGAAAGTGGGCTATCTCGGCCAGCGGACGGAACCCGCAGAGACCCTCAAACGGGGTGATGGCGATGGCCATCTCGGGCTTGTGGTTGTCATCGGGGTAGTTCTTGGGGTCGCGGGCATGCAGCTGCTCGGCGAGCTTCTTGTTGGGGTGCGCCTGGATCGAGAGCGCCTTGTTGACCGAGAGCACCTTGAACAGGAACGGCACCTTGTTGTCGTAGCGCGCGGCGACGGACGGGGCCAGGAGCGCCTGGTTGTCCTGGACGAGGTCGAGCAGCGTGCGGCCGGTGGTCACGTCCTTGGACGGGTTGGAGGGGTGGGTGCCCATCCAGAGCTGCACAAGTCTCCTCGTCAGCAACGGTTCGCCAGACACCAACAGAGACACTTACCTCTGCGTACGGCTGCTCATCTTGAATCGCAAAGTCGGCGGACGGCGTGGCAGCGGCGAACCTGGCAACCGCAGAATCACGGCCCTTCTTCCCCCACTCGTACGAATTGGCACCGCACTGGAGCCGAATCAGGGGGACCTGCATTGTCGAGGTTGTGGGGGTGTCAATCTGGAGTTGGGACACAAGCAATCGAGTTGGCGCCTTGTCTGCGCCGTCTTGGACTCCGGATCTGGTCTGGTTATGAACTTGATGGTTGCCGTCGCTATCAGGGTGCTTATCCTGGTGAGGGGTGGACCTGGAGGTGCTGCCTCCGTGTCGTGGAGCTCAGAACCCTTCAGCCCCTCCCCTTTACGTCACAGGGGGGAGCGCGGGGTTTAGACAGACATGGGATCGTGGGCCGCACGGTGTCCAACATCGGATTTCGCCGAGACAGGGTGTAGAAATACAGTGAGCTGCCGCTGTAACCACACTGTGACAGGGCTGCCGCCTCAAATGACAGCAGCAGCACCCCTGTGACCGCCCGCGATTCTGCCGTGTTGTTGCCATCAACCATTCCGCCAGCGACTGCAAACATCGTGTTGAGCCATTGATGCTCCCAGCTAAAACATGTAATACTGATTCTGGTACATCGCCTTCCACAATCTACGCGACAACGTCATCATTCGCGTCCCTCTCGGCTGACTTTGTCTTGCGGCGAAGCTCGGCATCACCAACCCAGCTTACATCGGCGACACCCACCCCGGGCGGCCCGAGACAAACTGCCCTATTCCTCAGATTCTGAAGACATCAATGCAGGTCTCCTGATTCCAGCGGTGGTTCATGTTCCCCGCTGACGTGACGAGGAGACAGACACGCTTTAGTACCCGGCGTTGACCGTCCCTCCCCACGCGATCGATTCCGGCACCGAGGAGCTCGACGCGTAGGAAAGCATCGTCTCTCGAATACCTACGCCGGCCGAGAACACACACACAGAGCGCCTAGATCCGAAGGGAACACCCGGGAACCGGCAGCACACGCGCTCGCCACACGCTCGCCCACCCCTCAGCACCACCACACCGGCGACATGTCTTCTCGAAATCGCAATTCCCGCGGGCCGAACCGCAACAGCGGGAGCACGCAGGGCGAAGAGGCACATCTATGGGGCCAGGTCAAGGACGACATTCGGACCATGATCGAGGGCGTCAACAGCAGCAACGACTCGCTCCGCGCCATCGTGGCCCAGGACAACTACATCGCCAAGAACAAGGAGGGCATCGATCTGGCCGAAGCCGAACAGAAGCTCGACAGCCTCCTGAGGAGCGGCGTCAAGGGGTCCGACCTTTCCAAGCAGCAGATCGACGCGCTCATCGAACACGTCACGGTGCTACGGGCGTTGGTGAAGGCGAGGGAGGATTCCGAGGCACAAAGCATGCCATCAGGCGTGTCTGGCCGAGAGCGGCCAAGCGGCCTGTTGGCGGCATCCAGCAGGTCAGCGTCAGCCCGCGGGGCCAGTGCGCGCGAGAAGGAGCGAGAGAAGGACCGGGACCGAGACCGTGACAAGGACCCCGGGTCTGTGTACGAATTTGACGGCTCCGGCGACTCTCCCGTGCCGTCGCCGGCAGGGCGGAAGTTGGGCGGCAGCGGAGGTGCCGGGAGCGACCGTTCGGCGAACCGAGACAGCGTCCCCCCGCGTGGAGACCACGACACGCCAGGCAAGGCGGACAGCGTGCCCCCCGAAATCGGCGGGGCCACGGCTGCGCAGCGGGCCAAGGTCTCCTTCTACAAAGGCCAGGACGTGGTCTTCAAACCCAAGCCCGTGACGACCACCGACAGCACGGAATGGATGCTCGGAAGGGTGCAGCAGGTCCTGGGCGAGGGCAAGTCGCGGAGGTACAAGGTGCAGGACGCCGACCCGGACTTGCCGCCCGACCAGCGCGTCGAGTTCCGGACCAGCGCGAGCAGCATGATTCCCATACCGGCCCCCGGGACCGAGCTGCCGCCCCTCGATAAGGGCAAGACGGTGCTGGCTCTTTACCCCGACAGCACCACGTTCTACAAGGCTGAGGTGATGGGGGGTGAAGCTGCCACGGGAAAGGTCAGCCTGCGGTTCGAGGGCGAGGAGAACAATGTCACCCTGCAGCTTGTCGACCGGCGGTTTGTCGTCGACTACAGGAACTAGTCGCCGCTGAGCGGATAACTACGTGACATTGCGCGAGGGCTCTGTACTCTACTTGCGTGCATCGTCCTCCAGTGCTGTTGTTTGTTCAGGCTGAAGGGGCAACAAGTTGATTCCACAGCGTCCACATCCCTGCCCCGATAAGCGATTTGGGCGGCCCACACCTCGGTGCTCCCCTCGCCAAAAATGGCCACCGACGCCGAGCTCCGATCGCGCTTCATTGGCCAGAAAATCAGGGGTAACAAATTCTCGCCTCCACATGGCTTGGGGGCTCGAGGTTTCGGATCATGCAGGTGGCCCTCCCTCCACGTTCCCTGTCAAGTCAGGGGAGAAAACGCGGCTCCGCGTCCACAACACCACAATTCCCATCCCATCGAGTTCTCGTGACAACGCCAGCGACTCCCAACTTTACCGTTTCTTGCTTCTCAGGTTGCCTCTCTGCGCCCTCCGACCGGCCGCCCCAAACCCTGCGTAATTGACCGCTCGTGTCCATCTCGTCGCAAGGTTGGTGGCTGCTGCCGTTCCTTGGTTGCGCTAATCTGCAATCTCTCGTCTCATTTCCTGGCTGTCTGTGACACGTGGGCTGACCTGTTTGCCTCCACCCAGGCGCACCCGCCGCACACCCGATTTGCGGCTCGGCATCACTCAACGACGGCCTTGATCCACCGCGCAACACTGTTGTCGACCTGTGAATCGAAAGCAGAGCGCATTCTTGTCCTCTCGCGCTCGCCGACTCGACGACGAACCCAACCCATCTCCCACCGAATCAACACAACATTCTCCCAAGATGGGCGCCGCACTGTCCATCTCCAGCCTCTTCGGCAAGCTGTTCGGCTCCAAGGAAGTGCGCATCTTGATGCTGGGTCTCGATGCCGCCGGCAAGACCACCATCCTGTACAAGCTCAAGCTCAACCAGACCATGACCACCATTCCGACGGTCGGCTTCAACGTCGAGACGTTTACGTACAAGAACATCAAGTTCAACATGTGGGACGTCGGTGGCCAGGACAAGATCCGCCCGCTGTGGAGGCACTACTACAGCGGTAAGCACGCCAAGTCTGGGCGGGAGGCTCTGGGAAGTTGAGCGAGGCTGATGATATCCCGGCAGGCACCCAAGGTCTCGTTTTCGTCGTCGACTCGTCGGACCACGCGCGGATAGAGGAGGCCAAGACGGAACTGCACCGCATTCTGAACGACCTGGAAATGTCCGACTGCCTCCTGCTGGTGTTTGCGAACAAGCAGGATCTCGCTGGTGGTATGTCTCAACCCCACCCACCCCAACCGCTCTCTTGCGGTTTTTGCTAACCTTGCGGCGAAACAGCCATGGACCCGCAAACGATCACCCAAAAGCTCGAGCTCTCCAAGCTCAAGGAGCGTCCGTGGTTCGTCCAGCCGGCGATTGCCACCGACGGCGAGGGCCTGACCGAGGGCTTCGGCTGGCTGTCGGACAACATCAAGAAGATGCCCAAGTACGGCGGAAAATGAGTCGGCTTCGAGCATCGCCCAGCGGGATGCGAAGAGTTGGACAGGGCTGCCCACGACCTTCCTCCTCTTTTCGCGGCGGGGAGTCCACGCGAAACGACAACCGGCATCCCTCAGCCTGCGCAACAAACCTAGAGCTCCGGACGACAGAACGGGACGCAGTTTCTCGCCCCGAATGTCTCCATCGACACGACGAACGCGAGGCCCTGGCGATCTTCTGCCAGCAGAAGCCGGCCGGCACTGGGCCTCACACCACACCTGGCGGTATTTTGTCATAATTCTTGTCACTTTTGTTGCCCTGTCATGTCTACACTTTAGCCAGTGTTTCCCCTTGTTTTTGAACGCCTACTTTAACGACCTTTTTTTTTTACTCCTAATACTCGGGGCGGTAATATGGCCTCGCTTTTTCTTCCTCTGTTTCTCATAGCTGGAGGAGCAGAATCTATACCCAGGGGGGCGATCGAGGCGGGATGGTTGGCAGCGACGGAGTTTGAGAACCCAGAAATGAAACCCGATTTAGAATGCTTGACAATCCCAGAGTGCCCGATGGTGTTGCCATGATAATCACGCTGCAATTTCTTCTCTTCATGAACGACACGGCCACATCAAAGTTCTCGATTACTCCTCCAGAAAAAACCCTACGTCCGACCTGACCAACGCCAAGTACAATATGCCATGCTGTCCATGTACCTCCTGATATCATCCAAAAACGCCAAAGGAAAGTCACATCCTGATACAACCGGCCACAAGCACTAGCCTTCCTTGACCCTCTTCGCCGGCCTCACCAGCGTGTCGTCGGGCAGACCGCTCCGCTTGGTGCCCGGCAGCGAGCTCGTCCGGATGTCGTTGTCGTCCTGGCTGACCCGGCGGTGCGGGTACTCCATCTTGAGGCCCTCGAAGCAGTTGGCGCTGACGGGGTCGCCGGTGTTGAAGAAGGGGTGCTGCAGCGCGTCGGCGGCGGTCAGCCGCTGCTCCGGGTCGTACTCCAGCAGGCCGGCGAGGAGCTGGTACCCCTCGGCGCCGAGGCTGGACAGAGGGCTTGAGCCGGCACCCGGACCCGGGCCGGGCGTCTGCTGGTTGATGGTGTTGTAGTACCACTTCTCGAGGTGGCTCACGCCCGCGCCGGCCTGGCGCGCGGCCTGGTAGTGGTGGCCGTGCTGGTGGTGCTGGTGGTGGCCGCTCCCGTGGTTGATGGGCGACTGCAGCGTCGTCAGCTGGCTGTACTCGATCATGCTGGTCAGCAGCGGCCAGCGCTCCTTGGTCGGCAGGCCCATGATGTCGACAATTTTTTGCATCTGGTTCCGCTGGAAGGGCACCGTCTTCTTGCTGTCCATCTTGGCCTCTTCGCCCTTGAAGATGGGCCGCAGCGAGAGCAGCTCGGCAAAGATGCAGCCGACGGCCCACATGTCGATGGCGGGCGTGTAGTGGCGGCTGCCGAGGAGCAGCTCCGGGGCGCGGTACCAGATGGTGACGACCACCTTGTCGCCGCCGTAGAGGCTGTGCAGCGGCTTGTACGCCAGGCGGGCCAGGCCGAGGTCGCCAATCTTGACCTCGCCGGCCGACGTGACCATGATGTTGGCCGGCTTGAGGTCGCGGTGCAGCACCCAGTTGGTGTGCAGGTACTGGCAGCCGTTGAGCAGCTGGAACATGATGCTCTTGATGGTGGCGGGCGGGATGGGGTGGCGCGGCTGCTGCGTGTGGTGGTGGATGATCTGGAGCAGGTCGTGCTCGGCGTACTCGAACACCATGAAGATGCACTTGTCCTCGAGGATGATCTCGACCAGCCGGATCACGTTGCCGTGGTTCAGCTCGGAGCACAGGGCCATCTCGCGCACGGCCGACTGCGAGATGCCCGTGTACGTCGTCTGCTCGCCCTCCTTGTCGGGCTTGAACTTTTTGATGGCGAACTCGCCAGTCTGGCCGTGCCGGCCCAGCGCCTTGTAGACGCGGCCATACGTGCCGCTGCTGATGAAGCCAACAACCTTGTACTTGTCGGTGACGCGGACCTTGCTCTGGTAGCCGGTGGACCCGGTACCGCGGTCCGCCGAGTCTGCGAGGGACGGGTTAGCTCTGGGACGGGGCGGGGAATGCTGGGGCTCGTCGCGCGCAAGGCAGGCCGGCGTGGGTGATGGAGACTGACAGGGCCGCTGCTGGTAGCTGACTTCAGGCTTGAGGGGTTTGGCCGGGCCCGCGACCTTCTCCGGAGCCGTTCCGCTTCCGCCCGCGCTCCCGCTGCCGGTGCCGTCTTTGAGGGGAGGGTAGTAGGGCACGGGGATGTGTGGGGGAAGCGGATACGGAAACGTGTGCTCCGGATCTGGCGGCGCGCTGACGCTGGGTGCGGCGTTCTGCCAGCTGAGATCGAGGCGATATGGCTTGGCGTGTCCAGTTGCATGCTGCGCCGACGACGGTGGAGCATGTTGATGGTCCTCCATCACGGCCCAGGAAGCTGCTCGCTCTCAGCAGCACCGGCACCGCATCCTGCGGCGTGGGTTGTGCAAACAAGACCAGCCGGAACCAGGCAGTGTCGGGGGCAGCGTCGCCCAGTGTCCAGATGGCGAGCCGCGAAGGGGGCGAGGAGCGAGTAAGGCAGGAAGTTCAACAAAAAAGTTGTGGTTTCGGGTAGCCACAGCCCGGCAAATGCGAGGAGGTATGAAACCAGACGGTATCCAAAAACGAGGGGGAAAAGAGCGACAAGGACAAAGCCAGCTGAAGCAGATAACTACGAGGCAGGTAATGGAACGAGAGTCAAATCCATACCTTCAAACGCCGCCTGCACACTCCTCTTCAGCGCCTGCGTTCTGGCAGCGGAGACCGACCCCGACGTTGACGGCGGATTGGTGAGGCTCATTTGGCCAGCAAATGGGGCGTGGCGCCTCCGCCAGGGGGGGCTGCCCGGAAGAGTCTTGGCCCCGAGCAGACGCAGGACACGACGGGTTGGGAATGGGTCGGATCGGATTCAGAAATGGTCGGGATTGCCGAATGCGGCGAGTCAGCAAGCAATAACGGATTGGCGCGGTGCGAAGGATCGGGGTCGTTGGATCACGTCGCGAGGTTGCCAGCGACCGCCGTGTCTTGAAAGCTGCCTGAAATGAGAAACGGGCTCAAAGATGGGGATGAGTCGTGTCTTTAAGGTAAAATGATGTAGGTGAATGGTACAGAACATCAGGTAAGGGACGGAATACGAAATCCAGACAATCTGTGCAAGGTGGGGCGTCACTTCGGCTTGGCGGTTGGACGGATGACAGAAGTACTGGGAGCGAGCCAGGCACTGGGCCGGCGCCCACTAGATGCACGGGTCCGTCGTAATTATGTAAGCACAATTGATTATATAAGCTGCAAAAAATGCATCAAACGAGACTCGACCCCGCGCCCGCCCGCGCCCCTGAACTGCGCGCCCCTGACTACAATACATCTGAATACCGCAAGGGGCATGCCTTTGAGACCCTTGTATGGCCAACTGCGTGGCACTTCGTACACTGGCTTGGAGCCCGCTGCGGCCGGGCCTGGGCCTGGGCTTGGGCTTTGGCCTGGGCCTCAACTACTTCAAATTGACTAGGCTCTCGCCGAGTGCTCGAGCTTGGGAGAGAGCTTCGAGCTCGGACTGGCTCAATAAGCTGGCGAGGCTCAAGTAGCAGTTGCGGAGCTCCCTCGCGCTTCAGATGCCAATGTGAGTGGAAGTGGCTAAGAAGAAGAGCCTCGCCTTGTAAGCTCCCAAGCGTGTGTAAGCATGGTAGCCCATACACTCGAGAAAAGGTGCCAGTACACGTAGGGGATGGAGGAGGGTCGGTTCTTGTAAGTAGCTTCCGTTGTTCCTCTACTTTCCTCATTACCTCGTGTGATACCCAGCCTCGTACTACTCTATAGAGCACCCCTGAGAGCTTAAGAGGAGTACGGATTTGTTGCTTTGTTTGGCGTGCTTGTAACTCAGAGAGCTAGTTCTGAAGAGCGAGTTGGATTGCTTTCCAAGCATCGAAAAGATCGAATATAGACCTCCTCAAGTACGACTTAAGGAGTATATGAATCCCTTCGACTCGCGAAGTAGCTGTATTGCCAAAATGAGCTAATTGATCAACCCAAGCACGAACAAGCTTCTCTTTAAATAGGAGAAGCTATATTGTCTTGATATATCCAACTTCATCAAGATACTAGGGAACGTATTTCTTCTACATCTCGGCGAGGCGTTTGTTGTAGGCCTCTTAAGTCGGCGAGTTGATAATCGAGTGCCAGAAGCTATAGAACTCCTTCCATACCTCAGCCTCTAGAAATGCTAGTTGGCATCGTGTAAGGACTACCTTATTCGCATACCAGAGACAGAGAAGTGTTGTAGCAGAAGGGAAGAGAGTAGAAGCTACGTTCATTACTACAAGGCAGCGGTCTATAAGAATAACAGATGGGAGAGATGTATTGCATTGCTTGTAGAGTGCCTTAAGCCGCTCAAGTGCCCAGAGGTAGTCTTCCTCTACCTCGCCACTTAAGAATGCAAATACGATACAAAAGGACCGCTAGGCTGCATCAACGCCAATCATATCAAGGAGAGGCATACCATACTTGTTGGTCTTATATATACAGTCAAGAAGAAGCAGCTCAGGGTAGACCTAGAGGTAGGCAAGTGAGTCGGGGTGGGCAAAAAGAACAGCTGTAACACGCCCATCTAGTGCGAATTAGATCCAGCTCCAAAAGCCCTCGTTATCGAGCTAGTTGGCTAACGCCTGAATTGGACTCTAGCCTTCGCATACATCCCGACGTATCTCTGCAATACGATTGTAGATATCTTGCCGTATAGCTAGCGAGCCACTTTGTCGTACAAGAGTTTGGATCTCCTTTAGCGCAAGACCAGCATTCGAGAAGGTTGTAAGCTGCGAGGTCTCTTGAGAGAGTTGTCGATGGATTGGGTGCGCAACTGGGTGTTGACTTGGCTCATAGTTGTGGACCGAGAATCGAGGACCAGAACGATGCTTAAGTACCCAGCTACCATCGGACGATTCCTTAGCAAGGACCGAGAAAGGGCAGCTTGTTACTCGACTGGTTGTATTCCTCTGGCGGTTGCTTGATGCCTTAGGAAGTCGACGGCTCCAATCACAAGCGAAGGTAATAGTAGCTCTTCCACTCTTTTCGGTCGTCGATCTCATTGTCGTAAAGGCATAGCCTCTTGTACTAGACCAGGAATTGATCGCTTCGAACAAGGCTGCTCGGGAGTTGTATACAGCTTCGGGTGGGAGGCAGTCGTCTGCGAATTGGGCGGCCATAGCGTCGTCGTCGTCGTAGGCGTTGTCGTTGGCCAAGGAGGGGCGCGCAGTTCAGGGGCGCGCAGTTCAGGGGCGCGCAGTTCAGGGGCGCGGGCGGGCGCGGGGTCGAGTCTCGTTTGATGCATTTTTTGCAGCTTATATAATCAATTGTGCTTACATAATTACGACGGACCCGTGCATCTAGTGGGCGCCCACTGGGCCGCTGAGATTATCAAAAGACAGCAGGTAACCCGTGGAGATCAGGATCGGCCAGAATTCGTGGCAAAAAAAATGTACGCACACAAACCACAACGGCCAGGTTCAACCCACTACACCATCACACATTGGCCCCGCGACAGCATGGTCATCCGTCTCTTCGTCATCTAAGTGCAAACGCTTGCTACGCCGGACCGGCCTATCTGGGGCCCAGCTTCTCCAGGATTCTGGGACCCTGCTCCTCCCACTCCTGCTTCGAAATCCACATGCTCTCGTTGTCCGCCATGATGTTGGCCAGCACCGCGCCGCCGAGGAACACCATGTGCCTTCGCCGCGGCGGGTCTTCTATCCTGACCTTGAACTTGCTCAGGCGCTCGGGGTTTCCGCCCAGCACCCTCGTGAGCCACAGCTGCTTGATCTCCTTCTCCAGGCGCGACGGCAGGCCGGGGTACATGCTGCTGCCGCCCGACAAGACGATAGCCTTGAAGAGCGACGAGCGCACGTCGACGTCGGCCGACTGGATCGTGTTGAAGAGGAACTCGGCAATGCCCGGCTGGTCGCAGTCGACGAGATGCGGCTGGAACAAGCACTCGGGCGCTTCGAACCGCTCGGATCCCACGCGGATGACGCGGCCGTCCGGCAGCGTGTAGCTCTCCACCAGCACCGTTGTGTCCTCGCTTAACCGCTTGTCCAGCTCCAGGTCGTAGGACACGTAGCACAGCTTCTCCTTGATCTGGCGCACCGTCTCGAAGTCGGCCGTCCGGTTCAGCGCGTAGCCCCTGCGGAGGAGCAGGGCGATCAGGTTCCGCGTGACGTCGCGGCCCGCCACGTCGAGGCGGCGTGTGAGGTGGTTCAGCACCACGGATTCGTAGACGGGAACAATGTGCGTGACGCCGTCGCCCGAGTCGACAACCACACCAGAGCTGAGACCTGCGCAGAGGGAACCCGGTTAGCCATGCCGCTTCAGCTGCACTCGAGTCTCGGGGGGGTCGTACCTTGGGCATACAGCGCCAAGACGGCTTGGATGGCTACGTAGACGCCGCCAAACCCGTACCGCTCAAACATGACCTCGCACATCTGCTCGCGGTTCTTGAGCGGGTTGAGGGGCGGTTCCGTCAGGAGGATCTTGCGGCCGCGCGGGTCGACCTTCATCTTCTCGAAGAAGGTATAATCCCACAGGTGCTGCATGTCGTCCCACTTCTTGACAATGCCGTTCTCCATCGGGTAGCTGATCTGGAGCATGGTGCGCGCTGCGGCGGCCTCGTCTCCGCACATGATGTCCTTGATCACCATGTCGCTGCCGCCCTTCTCCTCGGTACGGAGGATCGGCCGGCCGACGATAGACGGGTACTGGAACTCGGGGAAGTTTTGCGCGGCGTAGCCGACCTTGAGGAAGCCGGTGCCGCCATCGAGGACTACAAGTGTGAAGCGGAGAGGTCAGCGTCGGGATGCTTGCTGTGCGCCGCAATGACGACAGCGCAGCGCAGAGCAATCGGCAATTCGCCTTACCTATGGGAGGTGGATTGGCCATGGTGAATCTGGACAGCAGAAGCTCGAGGTAAAACGGGAATGCGGATGGATGGAGCGCGGCCGGCAAGCTCCCGGACGTCGACAGCAACGAGCTACGGTGGTGGAGGGTTCGTGGAGGAGTCGTTGATGGTGGGGTCGATTGGAGGCTGGCAGCACACAAGCACAGCAAGAACCCTGGCAGCTCCTGCTGCTCCACCGCGTCAGCGCTGACTTGGCAACCCGAAGGCCTCCACTTGCCAGTGGACCCACGTGATACCCCGCAGTCCCCCATGAGATTAATGAGGGATTGCAGCAACTGGAGATCACAGCATTGCCATGAATGACGAATTTGGAAGCCGCAAGATATCTCATACCCGACCCGAGAGAGTGAACGTCTCACAGCAACAACACCCATCTTGATTCATCTGTAGTTGAACTCAACTCGTCCTAGCGAATTCACACAATGGCTACCAACCTGGTCCGGCGGACCACCAAGATTTTGGTGCTGAACCCGAACTCATCTCCAGACATGACACGCGGCTTGGAGGAGGCGATCAGGGAAATGGGCCTTTCTCAAGTACGGACAAAAAGCCTTTCTTGCCCAAACCATCCAGGCCGCTGACAGCACTCTCCAGGCCACCGAAGTCCACACATTCACAGCGCCGGAAAGCAGCCCAGCAAGCATCAACGACGGCGACGACATTCTCAAGAGCGCCCACGTCGTGTACTCAGACCTCGCCGAGACGGGCTTGCTGAAGCAGCACGACGCGGTGCTCGTGGCGTGCTACAGCGTGCACCCGCTAGTGGACATGCTGGCCGACCTGGACGGCGAGTTTGGCAAACTGGCCGTGACGGGCATCTTCGAGGCCAGCATCCTGGCGTGTCTGTCCCTGCTGCGGCCCGGCAAGAAATGGGGGATCATAACGACGGGCAAGTTTTGGGAAGAGCACCTGACCCGGGGCGTGAACAGCTTCTTGGGAATAGAGTCTCGGGATCAGAACACCAAGTTTGTCGGTGTCGAAACAACCGGCCTGAATGCGAGCGACTTTCACGGCGGTCTCGAGCCCGAATTTGTGCAACAGAAGTTGATGGAGGCCACCAGGCGGCTCTTGGAAAGGGGGGATGTGGAGTGCGTCGTCATGGGTTGCGCCGGGATGGTTGGGCTGGAGGAGATTATCCGGTCCGTGGCCGCCGACAAGTATGGCCCAACCGAAGCCAGCCAACTCCTCGTCATCGACGGTGTGAGGGCGGGAATCGGGCTGCTAGAGCAAATGGCTCGCAACAGACGGGCCTTCCAGAGAACATGACAAGAACCTTGTGCATAAAGAAAGAAACAACCCATGTACACGCATATCCCACTAGTCCCGTGCAGAGACTCGCCAACACGCTCAATCAGTCCGTCTTGCCCGGCCCCAGACCTCGTCGGCATCCCTCTTGCCCCTCGTCTCAGGCACGTTGCGCGTGATAAAGCCCGCCCACAGCAGCGCAAAGCCTGCAAAGATGAAGTACACCCACCCGGCTCCACCAAGGGCGTTATTCAAGGCCTCGTTGACAATGGGGAAGAGATAGGCAACCAGGAACGTCGCAATGTAGCTCGCGCCCAGGGCCCACGACTGCGTCGCGCCGACGGCCTCCGGGCCCACCAACTCCGAGGCCATGATGAAAGGCACGGGGCCGAGGCCGAGGGCAAAGAAGGCAACAAACAAAAGGACGGCGATGGCCGACAGGATCTTGAGGCCAAACATGATGGACAGCGCGAGCGCCAGGGAGCTCGAGCCTTGGCCGATGATGGACGCGAGGAGGCACGTCTTGCGGCCGAGGCGGTCCGGGAGCGGCGACGACGCAATCGTGGTGCCCAGATTGATGACGGAAATGATGATGGTGAGCACGGCCGAACTGATGGGCAAAAGGTCCTTGAGCAGCGAGACAGAGTACATGATGATGGAGTTGATGCCGCAGAGCTGCTGGGCGAACATGATGCCCA
The DNA here is from genome assembly GCA_023628425.1 of Chaetomiaceae sp. PYS4301M. Lineage (NCBI taxonomy): Eukaryota > Fungi > Ascomycota > Sordariomycetes > Sordariales > Chaetomiaceae > Chaetomiaceae sp. PYS4301M. The sequence goes on along the minus strand of JAMAKR010000019.1, from coordinate 488,773 downwards.
CCACGGCGGTAATGGCTGGCCGGTAGAACGGGTCGCGGATGACCTCGACGAAACCTAGATGCGCCTTCTTGGATGTCGTGGGGGGCGGTGAGAGCAGCCCGGTGCCCATCTCTGCTGAGCTGTCGTCACCGGCCAACAGCCGCTCTCGCTCGCTGGGCGGTTTGCCAGCGCCACTCCAGGCGTCGACCTCGTCGTCGACGTTGCTGTGGGCGCCCCGAATGCGCTGCAGGGCGCGGCGAGCTTGAGCCACGTCGCCCTTGACGTTGGCCGTCCACGACGGGCTCTCGGGAATGATCAGTAACCCCGAGGCTTGCGCGAGGGCGATGATGACACCGGTGCCAAAGATCCACCGCCAAGCGCTGTCGTGGCTCATGAAGTAGCCCAAGGTCTGGGTGAAGAGAATGCCGACATTGATGCTGATCTGGGTGAAGGCGCCAAAGAAACCGCGCTTTGTGGGCGGGGCCACCTCGCTGATATACAGCGGAACGATGACCGTGCTGGCGCCGGCGCCAATACCAGTCAGGAAGCGAGCGATGATCATGACAGGCACCGACGAGGCAAACGTCTCAATGACGGAACCGACAAGGTAGAACACAGCCGTGGCCTGCATCGCGAGCCGGCGGCCACGTTGCGAAGTAAGCGGTCCGGCGGCCAGAGCGCCGATGAGCCCGCCGACGGTAAATATGGCCGAGATGGCGGCGAACGAGACCGGCGTCATCGGGATGCAGTCCGGCGCGGCTGTCTTGGACGCGAACGACAGCACCTTGTCTTTGAGGCTCGAGACGGATTTCTTTTGGCAAGTGATGACATCCTGGGGTGCATTCAGTTCGGCCTAGACACGAAGCAACGTTAGAAGAGCCGTCTCGACTCCGGGAACAACGGCCTCTGTTCTCACCAAGTGGTAGCCAAACTGGAGGGGACCCAGCGTGGCCACGGTGACCAGCACCACCAGGTACGGTGTGACATCCCCCAAGGCGGACGCCATTGCGGACAGCTTCAAGTTTTAATTATGCTGTAAAATAATCGCTAACTGACATGCATGGCAAACCGCGACTCGTCGGGTGAGATCGAAGATGGTTCTGAAAGTTGTTGGGGGTTCCTGGTGTCTCGGTCGTCCGATCGACGGAAGCAGCCTGGCCGAGCTGGCAAGGGTCTCACGCGGGGAACGGCCTGCGGCTGGTGCCTTCAAGGAAGGAAGGTGGATCCTTACAATACGCATAACTGCATATTCAAATTACTATGCATGTATCCGTGTGAAGACTTGTTTCTTTAGATGGATATTTCGTTATCTGGGCAGACGGAAATCCACGCTTCTCCATCTCGATGCTGGCATCTAAAAGGTGTCTTTCTTGTATCCACCAGCCAATGCCTTCCTGACCCCGTCCTCGAGCGTGTCCAGGTTGTCCAGCTCTGGCTTGAGCACATCGTTGTCGTTCTGCGCATACAGCGTGCCGCCCTCGGCCCAAATCCTGCGCAGTGTCACCGAGGTCGCCCGAGGATTCCCCTCCTCCCACAGCTTGGCCTCGAGCGCCCTGATCTCGTCCAGTGGCGTCTTGGTGACCTCCCACTTGGAGCCGGTCTGGCGCTCGTATTCAGCCAGGACCTCGTTCGGCGTGACAATAAAGCTCTGCACCTTGAGCGCCTTGCCAAAAGCCGCCTGGGGAGATTTGAGCGTCGCCGCGACGAACTTGCCGACGCTGCCGTGGGAATCAGCTTGGTTCGTAATGTCTAACCGGCGGGATTGACTCACTCTGGCATCGTGCAGAATCCGACCTTGCCATTGCCATCCTCGATCACGTATGCGTGCTTCTTAGCCGGCACAAACCCGCCAGCCACCTCAATCCCGGGCGCGGTGTCCACCCACATGTCGAAGTAGGGGCCCGTCACGACAAACGTAGCTTGCACCCGCTTCAGGTTTTCGCGGATGTACTTGCGAACCTGCAGCTTCAGCTGGTGGGGCTTCTCAGAGGGACTCTTGTCGTTGTGCTCAATATCGGTGCCATACTCGGACGGCAGGAACCACTTGACGCTGTCCGAGGCCTCAGCCAGCCGGAGCAGGTTGATCTGGTGCTGAAGACCGCCTCTGCCGACGGCCGAAATGACTGTGTCGACGCCTTGGTAGGCGGCTGTGACGTCGGCCTCGGACGTGAGATCACCGACGATGACGGAGAGACCCTCCGACTTCCATTTCTCCAGCTGCTGGACCTTCTCTTTGGCGCTGTTGGGCGACGTGAAGAGCACGAGCTGCTGGGAGGCGGGCTTGGCACGGAGGAGCGCCGTGGTGATGTACCGCCCGATGGTACCCGTGCCGCCGAAGATCAAGATCTTGGATGCCGTGAACGAAGACATTTTGTTTTGCTGTGAAGTGAAAATCTCAGAAAAGCAAATAAGTGATGGTACGGACTATAAGTTGACCAACTCGAACGACCGCGGCTCCGTGTCAATGCAATTCGGAGCAAGTGGCTGCCTCGGAAAGACCGGCTTGGGGGGTTAGAGAGAGAAGAGGTGCAGTCCTTGGAGGATGGTGGGCACAGTGGGTGGTGGTCGAGCTTAACTTGCTGTAGGAAGAAGAAAGTAATTAGGAAGCACCCTTCTAGTACAGGATTGGCATATAAAGAAATCACGACAGGAGAGCGATTGAAGACCTCATCTTGCGCCCTTCGGCGCTTGTTGAGCATGCCCCTCATTTGGGCCCCGCCTTGTCCAAGGCAATGGGTATCGCCGGCTCGTGTCACGGCGGCCACTGCATCCACTCTGCACAACGTTTTCCCCGTAGTTTGTAAGTGAGGGAAGAAAAAGATCAAGGAGTATTCTCACTTTGGAGACTGGACTAATTGGCGGTTTGGAGCCCTGACGAGCATAGAATACACATACAGATTACATGCGGCTGCTTCGACGATAGTTACATGTACACACCATTCGACTGTTGCAGCTCAACCATGCCAAAGACGAACTGTTCAAACCGAAATATCATCCATGCTCAGTGGCATCACGCTTCCCTCAGCAACCAAAGTATTGCATTGGTGTTTCGGAGCAAGTTTGCCAAACAAGACACTGCTCCCATCTTCAAGTACGGGATGAATTGGTCTTGATGCTTGACGGATCGCGTTTGTGATGGACCTCTGGTGGGGTGCCATGCTTATCGGATTCGCCCGCCCCATTGGCCAATTTCCAGCTCCCGGCAGGCATCCCGACAATTTTTTTGCGACCAGACCCTGGAAATTCGAGAAGCGCAAACCGATCAACCAAGATTCAGACCGTCACGTCGCCGTCATCCGCCGCCCAACATGTCTACCGCCGCCGTTGCGGCCTCGCAGGATGCGGTAGTCGCCAGCAGCCACAAGTCCGAGAAAAAACACAAGCGGACAAAGTCAGACCACAAGAAAAAGCGGTCGAGAGATGAAGACGACGCCGCGCTAGTGGAGGAGACGCCGAGGAAGTCGAAGAAGACCAAGAGCAAGGATGTCGACGAGGACGAGCAAGCAGTCGAGCCCGAACAGTCACAAAATACGGGCGAAGAACCAGCTAAGAGAAAGAAGAAATCCGTGACAACAGACGAGCCGAAAAAGGAACGCAAGAAGTCGAGTAGGCGCGACAAAGATGCGGAGGAACCTGCGCCTGACCATATGGACGTCGATGAGCCCGAGACGGCGCCTGCTCAAGAAGATGCAGCGGACAAGAAGCGGAAGGAGAAGAAGTCAAGGAAGCAGAAAGCGGAGGCAGATGAGGGCTTGAAGGAGGCAGGCGCGGAACCACAAGAGAAGAAGAAGCGGAAGAGCAAGGATAAGGGCGATGAGCCTGCCAGTGCAGACGCGACAACCTCCCAAGAGCAGCAGGCGACGCAAGAGTCTGCCGCCGACGTGCCGACCGACCCCGATTTCCCATTCTTCACCCAAGCCATCTCTCTCTACGTCCCATTCTTCCCCGTCGGGTTCGACAAGCCGCTGACCAACGTGGCTGCCCAACATCTGGACCCTCTCCTGAACCACTACTCGCCGGTGCTCCGCGGCGTCCTCCTCAGCTACTCGAACCTCAACCTCTCAGACCGGCCGGCCAAGGCCAGCCTCACGCACCCGCCGACCGACCAAACACCCGCCCTGCTACATTCGGTCGACGAATACGCCGTGGGCTTTGGATGGCTCACGTTCGACGCGCACCTCTTCGTCCCCTCGCGCGGCAAGTGGATGGAAGGCGTGGTGCAGCTCCAGAGCGAGGGACACATTGGCGTGGTGTGCTGGAACAGGTTCAATGCCAGCATCGAGGCGAAGCGTCTGCCGGACGGCTGGAAATGGGTCGACATTGCGAAGGGCGGGCCGAGGCATAACGCATCGGCATCGTCCGACGAGAACGAGGCAGAACAGGAAGAGCAGGAGGAGGACATGCTCGACGGCGAGGAGCTCCAGGTCGTGGAGCAGATCCACACGACGGGCTACTGGGTGAACGAGCGCGGGCGGAAGGTGAGCGGCAAGCTGCGGTTCCGCATCAAGAACTTCGACGTCGGCCTCGCGGGCGATTACGGCTACCTCAGCATCGAAGGGACCTGCCTCGATGACGACGCCGAGCGGTCCCTGGCCGCCCAGGAGCGCGACGCCGAGCGGGCACGCCGGGCGAGGCAGAACCCCAGCGGTCTCCTGCGGCCGTTTTCGCGGCGTGTTCCCGAGTTCAGCATGACCAAGTTTGGGCGGGAGGACCAGGAAGAGGACGACGGGCAACGAACGGTCCTGTACAAGGGCAGTCGCCCGGGCACGCCCGATGACTAGGTGTGGTCTGGCCTGACACGCCAATTCTCCTCCCCGCCCTCTTCGGCGCGCAGCCTGACGCGGAGCCCGGGGTTTTGTTGACTTGCTTTTGGAGTCTAGATGGGATGGAGTTTGGGAACATGCTTTCCGAGGGAAAAGGAAAAGGAGAATAGATGCGGACGTCTGCCAGTGTGTGGACTGGGTGGTTAGTCTCGGTGATGGAATCCAGGCAGCATTAACCTCACTTTTCGAGCAAAATCATCGTGGTTACTTGATTCCACTTTCTTCATGGGCACTCCTGTCACGGATAGGCACTCCTGGTGGATACGTCGGATCATGTATCCTCGGGTATTCTCCTCATTCCCACGAAGAGAACAAAGAGAGTTTCCAGCGTCACAGCGAGGGCAGGATCAAACTCGCCCAAGCAGTCCAGCTGCAACGAACCGGCCGGCGCATTGCTAGACATCCTTCGTCATGCTCGGGACAAACCCCCCACGCAGTCGCCCACTCCCTCCAGACAGCATGAGAAGTCCAATGAATGACGGGGCCAGACACACCGCAGCCCGTGGATCGGGGTCTTGAGACGGTGAGAAACAGCAGAATATGTGCATAATATGATCCGTGGTGGCTGCAAACACGCCGCCATCTTGGGGGTCTCATCGCGATCCGCGGAGGCGACGTCCTTCACGCCGAGCCAACGGTGCTCACACACCATGACGTGGCGACGGCATTGAGAACAGTTCATTGACTATCTCAGGCAATCATTCAAGTTTGGCCAAGCTGACCCTCCTACGGGCCGGTGAGATGGTCCGCGACCCGGTCGAGCCCAGGCCCTGATAATGCGCCAGCCCCATGTTCCTCGGATCACCTGCGCTACCCATCGACAGGATCAGCGATGCATCATGCGCACACCTCATGCAAACAGCCGGCTGCCAGATATGGGTGGTGACGACCCAGTGGTGCTGGGCGTAGGACTCTCACCAGCGCCAAGTTCGTGACCGTGACGGCCGGCTGGTTGTGGAGGCGGCCGCGGCGGTCGCTGTGTGCGGCCGCTCAAACCGGCATCAAGACCTCCGGGTCCGCCACCCGCCGGCCGCCGACCAAACCACTTTGCTTGTCAGCCGGTCAACAATGGATGCCTCTTCGAACAGGGAACGGGATGTGGCACGGCATTCGGAGCGCGCTGAGAGGGATAAATAAGGCATCCATCTCACCAGTCGTCCCATCTCCCCTCCTCACCCGACAGCAGCAGCCCGTTTCTCGGCTTTGCTAGACAACCTGCCTCACCTGCTCGCTCAAGGAATTCGCTCTGTTCTCCCCCTTCGCCGGCGTCAACTTCTCTACAAACCCACCGCGCTGTCAGCAAGCTTCTCAGCACGCGGTCAAGCAATGGAGGCACTCCGAGCCATGCTGGCGTGCATCTTCGGCCGCCGAGGGGAGCAGGACGGATACACGGAGCTCATCTACGACGAAAAGATGGCACTGTACTCGGACGATGAGCCGTACGTGCAGCACGATGCCATGAGCTACTACCACGGCCACCGCCAGGGTCACGGCGACGGTCGCGATGATGGTCGTTATCCCCTCCATCACGGCCACGGCCACGGCCACGGCCACGGCCACGGCCACGGCAGCCACTACAGCTACAGCGTCACGACATCCCGCGCAAGCAACAGCGACACGCGCACCGTGGAAGACGTCGCCAAAGACGTGGCCCGACTGCTGTGGGAGGCCGAGGACAACGACGACGCGCTGCAGTGCCGCATCTCCGAGGCGGTGGGCGACCGCCGCTGGAGCCGCAAGATGGTCGAGGCGTGTCTGGACGGCGTCATCGAGTACGTCGAGCGGGGCCGGTTCGAGATGGGCGACGCCATGTGCGCGGCGCTCGACCGGGCGACCGACGTTGCCGACGACGAGTTTGCGTTCCCCCGGCACCACCCGGAGTCGGTCGACGGCTTCATCGCCATCGTCTCGGCCGGTGTGCTCGCCGAGCTGCAGGGCGCATGGGTGCTGGAGCTGCTTGGGTTTGGCGAGGTGCGTGGCAAGGAGGCGCTTGATGGCACGGCGGAGGTTGCCATGCTCACGTCGGACAAGATCGCCTTCTCCAGGAAGCCCAGGTCGCTCTCGTTTGCGGCCTGGTGGGCGAGAGCATATGACGCTTACATCCCGAGGGGCGCCGTTTACTCTTACCTGCAGCGGATGGACATGATTCTGCTCGAGGACTAGGTCGGCTGGGCGCTGCGTCATGCAAGAGCTGGTTTGGTAAGGGAGCCTGTTGCGGTGCGCCACAGAGAGTGATGAATGACTTTGCAGGTTCCAGTCCTGACATCATCTGGGGGTGTGGTTGGGGTGTCCTGGGTGTGCAAGGGAGGAGCAGAGTCAGCAGCAAGTCCGCCACCCCAAACCAGACAGATTGAGTTCCGGGCTTCAACGGGCAGATGGATGGAGGGCGTTGGGTCGATGAGCTGTACGATAAGCCGCTGGAGGTGTCCCCCGAGATAACTGCGAGAACGTCAATGAGAATGAGTAACAATAACTGTCGCTTGTCTGATCCAGGTGTCACTGGCGTGCTGTGCTTGTGTCATGATCTGGTGTGCACCTGTGGCTGTCCGGCCCAACATGTTTGAGGTCAAGTTGCGCCAGAGTCTGGTGTCTCCAAACAACCAGTCCCAGCTCTTACCAGGTATGCACCTTGATAGTCCAGCCGTCATCATGTTTGTTGCTCCTTATCTCTCTTGCGGAAAAAAGGCGCGAGTGTGTGGTTGAATCGCGATTCGCGGTCTGAGCCCAATTCGGGCAGGCCGGGGGTCCCAGCGGCCCAACCCCTGAGATTATTGCAGGCACCAGATTCGGCGCATTGGCTGAAAGTTGCGCCCCAGCGCTTTTTCAGATGCTTCATCGATAACGTGAACGCCGTCAAAAATGAGCACGCAAAGCCATCCGGGTTGTCTGTCGGGAATCTGGCGGCTGCGCCCGGAATTGGTCAGGAGATGGTCACCGGGTCAGGCCACTGGCAACCATCGCAGCGATCGCAGCGAAGAGGGGTGCGCCGCTGTAACGTGTCAGTGTGGAATTGCTCGACTCCACCGCGTGTTGGTCTGGCCCAAATCCGCGCGACTTGGCGGCGGTGTGCCTCTGTGCCATGCCACCGTCTCCAACCCCCTTGTGCGCCTGGGCTGGCAGGCCATTGGAAGCGGCGCCCGTCAAGATGCACTAGTTTACGCATTTGCATTCAGGGTTGCATAAGCGCGTCCGCGACGGGGGCTGCTGTGTCATGAGAATCCTTGAGCTTCTGGAGGCAATCTCAGACCTCGTAATGGAAAATAACGAAGAGGGGCCAGGCCCCACCACGAATTACCGGCGGCGGCAATGGCTGTGTGGTTCATCGCTCAAAAGGGATGGGGTCCTATCAGGGCCACCCCCCCTCTGGAGCTGAAATGATGATGATGCCCAACCCGGGATGCCAATAATAATAATAACAACTATTGTCGGAGCCGGGCTGCTCGACATGTGCGCCATCACGAATTATTGTTATTGAGCCCTGTGTGCCTCTGTCGCTGAGGGACATCAACTCTCACCTTCGACATCTGACCCAACACGACGACCTGAACGGACCGGACGGACTGAAAGTCACCCCAATGACAAGCACTGTCTCGGGCGGGCCGAGACCTCTTGAGCAGCGGGCCGGACACTGTTCCCGGCTACTGTATCCACCAAACGCCGGCTTGTTTGTCAATCAGCGGGCCCTGACGGAGCCTCAGGAGTGATTAGTGACGACAGACTGACGGCCCAAATCGCGCGAGTCGAACGACAAACCATTGAACATCGACAATTCACACAACAGAACCGCCAAAACTCTCGGAGCGAAGAATCCAGCCCCAAATATTCGGAAACAACCTGCTCCACCGTCAGTCGACTTCAAGTTCAAGTGTGTCGCCGTCCGTCTGATCTCTTATCTCTCTCCGCCTTACCAACCACCGCCCACCGCCCACCACACTCCGTCTCACCGTCTGTCAAACGCCGTCTCCCATAACGCACTTTTCCGACCCGCGAACAAACGACCAAAACCTGAACCAAGAACATACCCCTGTGCTGCCAACTTAGTTCAGCTCCGCCCATCCATTCCCTTCCACTTCCACCACCATAACTTATTGCCCTCGCACGCAATCACCCGCCGGGACCCAGAGAGAGCCGCGTTACCCAGACCAGTCACGCTGAACCAGTCCGTTTGCAACAAGTCACCAACACCCGCTCGACCCTCGGCCTTCCAATGATTCGACTGCCAACAGCACTCTCGAGCCCGAAGCAACAGAACACATTGGCACGCCTTTTCCACAGCCTCCTCCCCGGGACATGAGCATAAACGGCAACATGAACATGAACATCAACTGCGTCAAGATGGCCCAGTCGATCCGCATCGACACTCTCCTGGAGCCGCCGACCGCGTCGGTGCGCCCGTACCCGCACCACTGCCACGATCTGGCGCTGCAAAAGTACCTCCTCCTCCACGAGCAGCACGAGTCGCTGCGGCAGCACCTGGACGAGCTGCGTCCGCTGCGCCAGAACTCCATCTGCACGCCCATCTCGCCCAGCCCGACCACCCCCACGTCACCACTGCGGAGATCCCATTCGCCTGACGACTCCCGCCGCCAGTCCCAACACGGCTTCTCCCTCCCCCCAAGAAAACGATCATATCCCGGCAGCGCCGGCCCGGAGCTGGGCGCCTTGGGGCAGACGGCGGCGGCGGTGGCGGTGGCCGTCGAGGAGGCCAAGCTCTGCGACGTCACCGAGGGCATGAAGCGGGCGCTCACCGAGCTGCTCAACTGCGAATCGGTGCGCGCCGACCGCGCCCTGCGCACCTGGGTCCAGTGCCGTCTCATGGACACGGAGCGCGAGCTGCGCAGCGGCAGGAGGCGCCGCAGTGCTCCCGGGCCGTGAGCGAGCTCAGCTGTCCATGGGCGTGCGTCGTCGGTGGGCATGCGTTTGGTGGATCTGGTCCCGACTGGGCATGCAGAAGGACGCTGTCCGAATTCGTCGGTTTCACTTCTTGTTTTCTCTCTGGCGTCTTACTTTACTCGTCTTGTAATTAGGCACCTTTACGTTCAAAAATCTTTCGGGTTTGGGATGGAGTTTGGGATCGGTCCGAGTCGCAGCAGCTCGGACGCGTTTCGTTTGGGACTTCGGGTTGGGTTTCGGAAAAGAGTCGGACTGGGACGACAGGCGCACGGTTGCAGTTCCATAGCAGTGCAGCAGGGGCCATAGGCCGGAGATTCGAATGGGAGAAAGCATTGAGCATTGGTGGCTTCCATCCTGGAACTTGTCTGCAGAAATGGGATCCCGAACTTCCAGGCGGTGTTTTGCACAAGCGAGGCCTCATCCAAGCAGCTGCCTCTTAAGTATCAACCCTAACCCTGGGCTTGACGCGTCCCGGCAGGCAAGCTCTCCAATGGTGCTCGAACTTTTGGTCTTGGCCATTCTCGAGCTCCAAATCCATCATCGTCATCTCGCATCAACCTCCCCTTCCGCTGCCCCATCACTACGACTGTTCTCGAGCAACTGTTATGCCATTGATTGGTGCAGTACTGCTGGATCCAAGATGTCCGTCCTCCTCGAAACCAGTGCGGGCGACATCGTGATCGACCTCCTGGTCGACTACGCGCCCAAGATGTGCGAGAAGTGAGTCGCAGTCCCTGGCACGCCTCCTTCCCGTCGCTGCCGACGTCGGTTTCTGACCATAGTGCAATACCCAGCTTTCTCAAGCTCTGCAAAGTCAAGTACTACAATTTCTCGCCCATCCACTCCATCCAAAAGTCGTTCTCCTTCCAGACGGGCGACCCTCTGGGGCCCATGTCCGCGCAGTCCGACGGCGGCACCTCCATCTGGGGCCATCTCTCGGGCGACCCGGCCGATAAGACGTTTACCGCCCTCTTCCACCCGAAGCTTAAACACCTCGAGCGAGGCACCGTCAGCATGGCGACCGCCCCCCACCCATCCGATCCAGACCAACGCCTCGCAGGCTCGCAGTTCATCGTCACGCTGGGCGACAACACGGATTACCTCGACGGCAAGGCTGCCATCTTTGGCAAGGTTGTGGAGGGATTCGACGTGCTCGAGAAGATCAACGACGCCATCGTCGACGACCGCGGACACCCGCTCGTTGACATCCGCATCAAACACACCGTCGTGCTCGACGATCCCTACCCCGACCCCCCGGGGCTGCGAGAGCCAAGCAGCTCGCCGCCTCCCACCAAAGCGCAACTCGCAACGGTCCGTATTGGCGAAGACGAGGAGCTGCTGGATGAGGATGCCAACGAGGAAGCAGCGGTCGAAGCGGAGCGCAGGAGGAGGGAGCGCGAGGCAGCCGCGCAGGCCCTGACACTGGAGATGATGGGCGACCTGCCGTTCGCCGAGGTCAAACCCCCGGAGAACGTCCTGTTCGTCTGCAAGCTGAATCCTGTCACCACGGACGAGGACCTGGAGCTGATCTTCAGCCGGTTCGGCAAGATCCTGAGCTGCGAGGTCATTCGGGACCAGAAGACGGGCGACAGCCTGCAGTACGCCTTCATCGAGTTTGAAGACCAGAAGAGCTGCGAGGAGGCCTACTCCAAGATGGACTCGGTCCTGATTGATGATCGCCGCATCCACGTCGACTTCAGCCAAAGTGTGAGTCGGCTCAGCGAAGTGTGGCGGAACGAGACCAACACGAAGCGGAAGAACACGGCCGCCCGGAGAGGAGCCGGCGGCTGGGGCGGCGTCAAGGAACTGGAAAAGTGGCGGAAATATCGCAACGAGGACTTTGAGCCCGACAACGACAGGGGCTACAGGATGGTTCACGGAATGGATGACCTGCATGGCCGCCACGACAAGGACGCCGAGAATCCCAGAACTGCCGGGACCAACGATCGCGAACCCGGTGGACATGACGGTCACCGCCGTCGAGACGACCGTTCCCCCGAAAGGCCCGGGAACGCATACCGGCCTGGCCATAACGCCAGGGACCGGAATACACATCGGCGCAGTCGGAGCCCCAGGAGAGATCGCGGCCCTCACGGCCGCGACGACCGCCCGGGAGACGTCGGGCGGCGACGGGACGACAGGGTAGCACCCCGCAGAGATCGACGAGATCAAGATCGCGATCGAGGACGGGGGAGGGATGCGGACCGGTACCGCGAACGGGACGAGTACAGACGCAGGTGAGCAGCCGGGCTACTGCACGGTATACCACATCATGGATGCCCGGCATGACACCATGGAACAGCATGTCGTGCCGCGGACCAGGTCACAACAGACGATGCCGACGCTGGGGTTGGTATTACCTGACACATCCCACATGCAGTCCTGGTTCTGGTCGGTTCCCTCTCGCTCTCCGGTCTGTTCTCTGTATCTGGCCCAACAAGACGCCATCTTCCCCTCAACTCAATGACAGGCTTGCGGCTGGTCCTGTCCATTCCCAGTCGTATATCCCGCGTTTCTTGTGAGGATTTTCCTGCGGCTTCAGACGTCTTCTGGCGCTCTTGACGCAAGGTCAAACCGTCATGACCAGCGACGGGACGCGGACAATGCAGGCAGAGTGATTCTAAGGCTCACTGACGATCGCAATTATGATACCGCGTGCTGCTCCAGTCACGGCATTTTCCAACGAAAACTACGCCCGAATGCCGTGGGCTGCGACAAACCCCATTCTTCGCTCCCCCTTTTATACGAGGAGGGCAATATATCCTCACGGTCTGGCTGGTGGGCTACACAGGGCAGACTGCTTGCTTGACAGCAGCGACTCGGACCTCAGCCCCCTCCCCACCAAATGAACCCCCCCGGCCCCAAACGCTGTGTTCCGGAGACAGGCGAGATCCCGAACCCCCGCAGATTTGCGACACATGTCTGTGTCTACCGGGCTCCTGTGACTCCATGTTTCGAGCCAGACCACCCCTTGGTTTCCATGTTTGTCAGCGGAGCGGCTGGCGTGTGGACTTCTACCACTGGATCTCGGAGCCTGCCATTTGGGACCCCCCACATCCACCCACGTGCGGCAGGCGTGTGCAGCACTCACCGCCGTCAGCAAAACGCCACGATTTCTTTCTTTCCTCGGTCAGTGGTCTTCCCGCAGATGTCCCTTGCGCATCCCTCGTTTGCCGACTAACCAAACCCTCTCAACAGTTAAACCTCCCAAAGTATGAGGTTAGCATCATGGCCCAACCGCCTCCCGCGGTTTTGGATCGCGGTACCTGGCAAAGCCACACGATCAACGCTAGGCCCACGGGTCAAGATTCCTCTTTGCTTGTTGCCATCTCCGAAAGCAGTGCCCAGGCGGTCAATCGCGGTGTGCTACTCCCTGCCGGCCCCTGTACGACACCCGGTGGCTGGGATCTTGGCTCTGCGAGATCTGGCTTGTTCCCGAGCTCGGCCTCCGTGTGCCACGAGGCTAGCCTTCAAACGTGTCGGTTTGAGCACTTGGCTTTGGTTTGGCTGTCCGTGGACCATGGTCCACCTGCCTCGGAGAGAGGGATGTGCGACCTCTGACCCAGCTGACGGGTCCGAACTTGGATGCCAGTGCTCCGGCCTCTTTGCAGCTGCCCTCTTCGCACAATCCCGGTCCACGAGGGAGCTCTGAAGAAGGCATATCACCTGTTCGAAGACCACCGTCTCATGTCAACTACATACACACCAGCGGCCAACCACCTCGGCAACCCACAGCTCCCGACCGCCCTGTCAAAGAACCTTGGGGCCCCATCCCGGCCGACTGGCGGCGGGTGCCAGTCCGGCAGCCCCCAGCTGGCAGGCTAACGTGTGGGCAAAACGGTAAGACATTGCTTGTTCCGCCGAGTACAACGTTGCGCGCTGCACCGGCTTCGTTGGTCAAAAACAAATTCAGCCTCTCTGGGCACCCCAACACACATCCATTAAGCGCCACCCGGTGGCAGCCTGCAGCTCGGGTGGGCACCAAGACGACTTGACAGCAAGTCATACGCTAATCCTGCACGTATCCTAACAGAGCTAGCCCCTCAAATCCTCCGCGTCGCCCTGTTCGAGAATTCAGGGTGAAGGTTGGCGAGCCCTGAACCCTCCCCCCGTCAACCGCCATGTGTCGTTGTTGTCGCTGAGGAGGACCACGGGCGCTGCCGGCAGGGTTTGAGATGCAGGCACTCGGCCCTTCGCCACCCCAAGTCCAGACGGCCAGGTGTTGCCGATTTTACTGTGGTACAAACGCACGTCCGCCGTGCAGGCTTGCTGGGCCGAAGCCGAGACGGGGTCTGAAAGATGTCGCAATCTGGTCCTGCCCGTCATTACCACCACCTCAGACATCCGCCACAGTTCAACAAGACGGCCGATCTCGAACTGGGGACTCTTACGTCCGGCACCGTCTTTCAGGTTATTACTCTGCGTTGGCCCAGCCCCTTTTCGGGGTGGCCCGAGAACGGCCTTGTCTGCATAGACCGCCCGTCAAGGCCGTTTGTCGTGGGCTAGATGACCCTGGTGGCCCTGATGGGACCGAAGGGGCCGAGAAGAGGCCAGTGGGCGATCGGCAAACGCCACCAGCGCCTGGCCGGTCCGAAGCTGGTGTCCCGGAAGGCCGCCGCAGCACCAGCCGGAAATGATGGTTGGTGGCACGACCTATATTCACATCTCACGAGAACCTTTGGCCTTTTGCTTCCGCACGCAACCACGAGATTACATGCATAAGAGTGCAGATTTTGCGTGTAGCGTTTTGATGCGCTGCATGTAACGACAAGCCCCGTTGGCCTGCAGCCCACAAACGGACTAGCACCCACCAAAGTACCTCCCCCAGGGACCTCTCAGGTGTACAGTATTCCGTACAGTACACGATTCCCCCACGGGCTCCAGCTGTCAAGTTGGATGACATCCCCATGGGGAAGCCGGGGAAGCCAGAGGCAGCAGACGATCGGCCACATCTCGATTTCTGTGCGGAAAAGATGCATCAGATTGCTTACACATGAAGTGAGGGGGCAGAGCCAGACACTCCGGACGGGATCCCAACGGACTGGTCCCTTTGACGCGTCCTGCATGGCTTGTCATTACCGTCCCTGTTAGCCCCCCCAGGCAGGCAAGCGGCTGAGATACCAGGTCCCCATCATCCGTGCGGCCCGGGATTCCTCGTTGCGCGTCCATCACTACCCTGCAGCCCGGCGTTGTGTCCGATAGATCGCTGCCGTCGGGGCCGTGGCGCAGAGCCGTCGTTCTGACAGGGCTCCAGGTTCCTGACATCGCACTGCTTTTTGTATGTACTCAACCAGCATCTCGCTGTACGGACAGAGTAATTACCTAGCTGCGCAGAAAACAGGCTCACTTTTCATCATGCAAGGCCACTGCGCCTACATGATGCACGTCCTGCATGGAATACCAAGACGTCTTCAATCAGAGTCTACATACATCTGACTGACCGCCTCCTGGAGCATACCGCCTGCATCTGAACGCACATACATGATACATACCTAAGACGGACTCCAGCGGCACTTGACTGGGGACATGAAAGACAGGAGTGTCCTGCAGAGCTTGATATGCCGCCTGTGTCACATAATTAAGACCCTATCAATCCCTAAATACATACAAGCTGCTTGGATTAGATTCAATAACTCGTTCTGGAGAGTAACGTTGAACTTGAGCTTGAACTTGTCATTCATATTCAAGAGCACGCCATCCCCTACACGCTCGGTCACCCCGTGGACTGGACCCAGAACCAACAGACTGACCATCACCAACTGCGCTGAGGAGCACCCGTTGGCGGTGAGAAATGACTAGGTTGATTGTTTTTCACAGTCTGAGACTCTGAGCCCCCTTGTTTCTCTGTTTGAAGCCCGAGAGTCCATCCATTCGTCAGACTGTCACCCCCACATCCAGGACGTCGGAAACTCCGTTCAGCCTCTATCTGACGGCACTGGGGGGTCTTTCCTGCCGTTACCCCCACCCTCCCCCCCTTCACCGGGTTCGACGAACTTTGCTGAACGTCACTTGTGGTGGGTGCAAGACAGAAGCATCTGGAACTTGAGGTCGAAACGAGGTGTTCTACGCATCAACCAAGGGCAAGTCAGTCACAGCTCACGAGAATCGCATTCTTCCAACTCTCTCGCACGGGGTGCTCGGGTGATGCTACCTTGACGGTTTTACTGAAGTCAAGAAGAATACTTGGTACTGGTATCGGCACCCTCCTGGCACTGAAACGCGGTTCTTCCCACTCAAGCCGAACGTGCTCCAGACCGGGGATCCCTTGGGGAGGTCTGGGACCAACAATCATCTGGTCCTTTTCCATCCAGTTAACTGGACTCAATCCAGCGTTTTCAACTTGTCGACCACGCGAGTCTTGTTCCTGTTCCTGTTCCTGACCTGCCCCCTCGCTGAATGTCCATGCTGCACTGGTCCTTTCACCCTGTCACACGGGTTTCCACAGGGATTGGCGTGGCACGTCAGGTTGAAGATGACGGGGGATGGCAACTACAAACGATACGCTGTTGTCAGGCCGTTCGTCAAGAGTAGGTACTTCACCACCGAGCTTTTTTCATTACTGGCTTTCGCAAAGACAACGATTGTTCGAGGCCTGAGAAGCTTCCATGGTCACTCCGATGACATGATCCATTCACACGATTTTTCTATGTCATTGGTAATATTGCTGGAATTCTCCCAACATGTCAACGCAGCCACGCCAGCCATCCTGCAGACGCATTCCTCCAGGCTCGACCCCTACTAAGTCGGTGCAGTCCAGGGCGTCACCACCCAGATATGTACATGTAGATATGCAGCCGCCCGACGGGAAGCCGTAAATTGCATCTGCCTGCCAGCAACCTGGATGTGAGCGCAGGAGATGATTTCAGCCTTCCCCCCTGTCCCATTCAAAAGCACACATGCCCAGTGTATGCGATGCCATTAAGTACGACCAAACACGGGCCTATGAGGGACAGGGCCGCAACATCTTCAGGCTGTGTGACCTGCTACGTTGAACTCTTCGAAGGAGATGGAGGGCTGGCCCTGGCCGGGCCTGCATCTGTTCTCATTTTCAATGCGCACCATGAAAAAGAACAGTCGGGATGCGCGGGCAAACAGACCGCTTCTGGGTTGGCTTCAGATCTGGAATTGTTGGGCTAATTAATTTACAGGCTGCAAAACGCTGCACGGCGCAGAGCGAGGCTCCTCTCTGGACCTGGATCCTCTGCATGTACGTATAACACCACATCGGTTGCGTGCCCCAGACGAGCTCATCTTGTGTTTCTCTCCCCTTGATCTCGTCAGCTTCACTCCCTTGTGCCGTGACTGGAGCCCTGGTAACGGGATCTTGTGGTCAGGGAGGTCTGAGCCACGTTCAGCTCACCATGACAGAGTCTCCAGGACCCAACTAACACCGAGTCCTTCTCTCCTTCTCTTGATCAGTATCAGCTGCTCACAGCTAAATCGTACCTTCGTTCATTCTTGCATTATTTCGAGCCCACAAAAGAACGAGTCTACGCCAACGGACAGCGGCAAGAATCGATACTAGCGGCTGGACAGACAAGATCGACCTTACTAGGCTGCCTCCAGGCGAGACATCCTCAAAGACCTGAGGTGCATCGGCCTGTGGGAACCACTCGACGACGAGCTTTGGTCTAACACGCCCCGTTTTTTTCTAGCTCTTTTTTTTCCTGCTCAGGTATGTCTCATTCCCTTTTGTCGTGCCCCGGCTGGCCTTTCTCGGTGCGCCATCTTGACCTGGCAGCCATGACACCGCATCCTCTCGGCCGGGTGGTGCAAAACCAGCAGAGGGGCAAATGCGTGGGGGCCCTGGAGGGAACGGGGGTGGAGCACAATACGTCCTCTTCTCTGGAATCATCACGACCAGGAGTGCGAGATCCTGCCGGCTAGACTTTGTATTTGTATTGTATTGTGTATGTCGCTCATGCTCAACCAGGTCTGCTGGTGTCAAGTCAAAACACGGGAGCACCACGACCCAAGCGCCCCCGTCTTCACCTCGACTGGAACCCTTGCGCCCACTCCACACGTCCAGATCGTACCAGACCAGACCCGGCCCTCACTTGTTGGTTCCGTCCGACAACATTGGAACTGCCCACTACCCAGCCCCGCGCGTGCTTTTTCTGCTCCCCAACTCCCCTTGCCTTGCCCGGAAGAAAGAGGCGATAACCCCGCCAACACAGACACACTCAGCCCGCCCACTGGTTGCGGCCAATTCGAACCAACCAACAGAAAGAGCAAGGGTCGGCTTTGGTCAGGCGGGATACCTCGCCAATAATACTCGCGCCAACAAAACAGGCGGCACCCACGGCCTGGCACGCTGTTTGTTTGCATAACTCTCTGCAGACCTGAGTCGGGTAGAGCAACGAAGCAGCAAGCCAGGGGTTTCAAGGACAAGTTGGTTGGTTGGCCGCCGGATGACTCGGGATGGTGTCAACTTCGCAGGCTTGTTATTCCCCCGGAAGACGATATAGCCGCGCCCTTCCACTCTACTTCCCGTCGTCCCCGGAGCGGCCCATCACCATGGCAGACCAGTTCCTAGACTCGGACTCGATGCCTCAGAGAAAGCGGATTGCCCTAGCAGTAAGATTGCCAGACTGACAACAACCCAACTGCTGCCCCCTTTCCCCCACACGACTCACCACTTGATGTCTTCCTTGTCCAGCCCCAGTCCCCCTTTTCTTTCTCCTTTCAACACTTCTGGCATCTTCACTTTCAGAAGCTTCACTGAGGCGCCAACTAACCGAGTTATCTTGTCTCGCTAGTGTGGGCGGTGTCGCAGGCGCAAGATTCGATGCAGTGGCGACCCCGGCCACGGCGATCCATGTTCCAACTGCAAGAACGCCGGAGTAGATCAATGTCAATTCTTACGGGTACGCTCTTTCTTTTATCCGGGATGGTCATCCAGAGAGCCCTCGGGACCCTTTGGCACTAGGGGTTCCATAAGTTTGGGTTTGATTGTTGCTGACTCTGAACCAACAGGTATCATCTCGAGAAGCACCGCTACGAGTTGAGACGGATTTCGGCTACAGTGTAGGGGATGCCAGAGTGTACGCCAGCAGAACACCGGTTGGAGGGGGCATGCCTTACACGACAACAAAGGAGCTCCCGACGACGTTGGGCTCGAGTGATGTGCTGAGCTCGTACCGCGGGTCCACGTACTCGTACACACCAGTCCCAAAAGCCGCCTACTATCCCGGCATGCCTACCTACGGCACCCCTTATGGCGAAGAGTTTGAGTTTGGTCTCGGGGTGGCATCTCCCGCGGTGATGAACCCGGAGCCCGTTGGTATAACACTGCCTGGCCAGTGGAGCTCTGGGACACGGGCAAAGTCGTCGTCTTGCAGCAGCAGCAGCATGTACCTGGATGGTACTGAGGGATCTTACGGCACCTACGCCAGCACCGGCCTCTATCGACACGGACCGTCGCATTCCGTCAGCGCCGACTCGCCAAGCTTCTCCTTCTCCGGCGTGGCCGCGTCCTTGCCGCTTTCCAGTATACCAGGACCGGATCGGTTGCTCCCCAACCCCACCGGACGTTCTTCTTCGACGCTGCCATATCCAGCCTTCAGCAAGCCATCAGCGACAGCGTCCTCTTCTTCGACGAGCACACTCGCTGATGTGGCCACGGCGGCCAGCTACGCGGGCGGTTTTGACACCCCCCCGGCGCTCTCCTTTTCGTCGGCGGCCAGCAGCAGCCTGTCCAGCCACCAACCGTCGTCGTCACGCTCAAACTCAGACACATACTCGGGATCCGAAAGCATCTTCACCGAACAAGAACGCAGCGTCCAGAGCCAGGGGCCCGGCTTCGAGATGAACCCCTACACCACCTCGTCATCGTCACGCAGCAGTTTAGGGGGCACGTCGTCCTCGAGAAGTTACGTCCCCGCCCAGAGCGCCCTTGAGGCAGCCGGCCACCACCCCCCCGCTCATTACATCTTGAATCCACCGTACCTCAACGATGCGGCTTCGGGTCCGCTCGCCCATCGACATGGCCGGTCCTCGGGCTCGGGAAGCGGCAGCACGAGCCATACTACACACACAGACGACCGGCAGGTAGCTGTGGGCAGCCGCCATTGACAGCGATCAATCACATGCACGTGAAGGCAAATGCAGCGTGGCGGACCGTGCTCAGGCTGCTGCTGCCGGGATTCGGGCGTGATGCGGTCTGGTCTGGTTGTTGGCGGGACTCGGAGCTGGGCGCTACTCGGGCCGCCTACCTGCCGCTCACTACACATACACATGTACGTAGTACTAGTGGCCCATGAATTGGACCCATGCCTGCCCACCACAACATCACTGCCATGGATCTGGGATCTTGGGGCTTCCATGCAGGAAGATCGAATACCTACCATCACCTCAAGTTCCTACCCCAAGGCCAATCTATACCAGCCAGCATTCCAGGTTGGCAGCTGACTCGAACACCCGGCCAACCGTGTACATACAGTATGTGCTCCCTCGGTCCCGGTTCGGGGCGAAACTCGCGTCTCCGTGGCCTTGGTGTCTGAGCTGGCGTCAAGCCACACCTGCCGGCTGTCGATCAAAACCCAGATTTGACGTGACACTGCGGACCAAGAAGCCATCCACTGCCTCTTAGCCGCACCGGTCGACA
Organism: Chaetomiaceae sp. PYS4301M; assembly: GCA_023628425.1. Lineage (NCBI taxonomy): Eukaryota > Fungi > Ascomycota > Sordariomycetes > Sordariales > Chaetomiaceae > Chaetomiaceae sp. PYS4301M. Next base: position 468,472 of record JAMAKR010000019.1, on the reverse strand, counting down.
GACGCGCATGACTGGCCGGAATACACTGCAGCAGCGCAATGCATGGGCTGGCGGCGGCGGCGGCGGCGGCTATCATGCGCGCTGGCGCTGTCCTGACAAGTCAGCTCTGTCCAACTGGCTCCCGTTTTTTCGTTTTCTTGTTTTCGTTATTTTTTCTCCTTTCCCCTAGTCGTGGCCATACACCCCATCCCAACCATCGATAGAATTTCTTTTTCGTTCTCGTGTGGTTTCGAGTCGGTGACCAACCACTATGCATGGATGCGGGATTGGAAAACATATTGGCGGCGTTTCGTGGCATTGGTTTTTTTTCCCCTTTGGAATTTTCAGTCTATTTATCACCCCGTGTGTCCCTCTGTCTCCTTTTGGCCCCGCCGTACTGGCCTTGATACTCGGCCTTTCTTGCTTTTCCTGATTCAACACCCCAGCACTCGTGCTTCAAGAACGCGGAGGGCGAGGCAATGACAACCTGGAAGTCAGGGCTTGCATGGCTATAACGTGGCGAACAGCCATTGACAGGCCAGCAGGCACCAGGGGGAATCCGAACCAGCGATGCCACTGGCTTAGACACCCTGGCCCGCATCATCGTATGTCTGGCGGTTCGTTTGGGAGTTGTCGTTTTGGTCCGCGGGCTGTTTGCCTTGCTCCTTGTTTTCTCTCAGGGGCTCACTCCTCCCTGCCCTGAATCGTACACCGCACATGGGTGTACCGTTCATTTTTGTCATTCTCCCTCTTGGTTAACTGGTAATGTGTAATGTAAAAACGACGGCGTCCTGTTCTCGAAAAAGGAGTCGGAAAGAGTCGGGTTCTGTTAGATTGTTGCTCCGAGGCCAAGGTAGAACTGGTAACAGGTAGAGGAATAGATCTGGTTTCAGAGCGGAGATCACCTTGCTGTGAGGCATCCCGTCACTCGCCTGCAACTCCGGGCTGAAGTTCGATGAGGTCCGGACTCGGGGACGGACCATCGGGAAACCATGCCGGCCCCACATCACTCTAGCCGGTCCCGCCTCCAACTCGAACCTCTCCCAAGAATTCATCAGATTGTCCCGATGTACCAAGACCCGGAGGAGACTGCACGATAAACGCCTCACTTCCCGCGTGATTGGACGTCAAGACGCCCCAATGTCACCGACGTGTCAGGGGCAGAACCCGCAGGTCTTGCGGTTTTGCTGGCAGAACCTGCAGGTGGAGCCCGCCCCGGTCTTCCCAGACGCCGAGCTGCTCTGCGATGAAGCCGCGCAGGAGGCCATCTACGAGCGCGTGTTTAGCGATGCGCTCCCCTTGCGCCCGCCGCGGCGGTACCAGGTCAGGGTCTTGAAGGAGCTGATCTCTCGGATCGAGTCCGCTATCGAAGACTGGGACAAGCATGTAAGTGGCGTGCGTGCGCTTCAGGTGTGCGCCTCCGGCTCCGAATACAGCGCCGTTGACCATGGCGTCACAGGGCATCTCAGACAATCTCACTCTCGCCCTGTCGAACCTGCTCTCGCAGCCACTGCCGTCCGAGACAGACGCCGCTCAGCAGAGGGACTACGTGATCTACCACCTTTCACTTCTGCAGACGGAACCCGGATCGGATATGGTCAAGCCACCTCACATCAACCTCTTGGAATCCCGCTCTCTCATCTCAGCCTCAGGCACCACCGGGCTGCGCACCTGGGAGGCGGCCCTGCACCTCGGGCAGTATCTCTGCGTCAACCCGTCCCTCGTCCAAAACAAGCGCGTACTTGAGCTGGGCGCCGGAACGGGCTATCTCGCGGTGCTCTGCGCCAAATACCTGGGCTCAACCCACGTCATTGCATCTGACGGGTCGGACGAGGTGGTCAACCACCTATCGGACAGTTTCTTCCTCAATGGCCTCCAAGGATCTCCCACGGTGTCGGCGATGCAGCTCAAATGGGGACATGCTTTGGTTGGACCGGAGTGGCAGGACACGACGCTGGACGCGGTCGTGGGCGCCGACATCACATACGACGTGAGCGTGATCCCTGCTCTCGTGGCAACGCTCGAAGACCTGGCAAAGACGTTTCCGGGGCTGTCCGTCGTGATTGCCGCCACGGAGCGGAATCGGGAAACCTTCGAGAGCTTCTTGGGTGTCTGCGGGAAGAGGGGCTTCACTGTGAGCCGTGAATTGTTCCCCGTCCCGGCGAGAGCCGACCAAAACGGGCCGTTCTACAGCGACAAGAGCCCCATACACATATGTAAATTGACGATGTGAGATGCGCTCGCAGTGTGCAAAGCAAACCAGATTACTTCCATCTGACGTGAGGTGTTCTGCTGGAATTGAAGCACCTCCCAGGCTCGCCAGGATTGGTTTGCTGTGTTGGGAATGCGTCCCTTGAAATGTGGGGTTGGGCAAAGGTCTGTGCTGGAACCCACCCTCTCTCCTCGCCGCCTCAATTTTGAGGCGTCAACTCGATTAGGGCTCGCGCACAATTCAGCCAACCGGGACCGGATTTTTGCGAGCTCCACCCTGGCCTGGCGCAGCACCCTGCAAAAATCACCACCACACGAAAATCCCACTTGGAACCTCCGGTTATCGAGATCGTGGAAGTATCGCCAACATCGACAGCCATCACAACCGCCAAGATGGCCGACTCCGACTCTCCGGTCACGCTGCGCACGCGCAAGTTCATCCGCAACCCTCTGCTGGGCCGCAAGCAGATGGTCGTGTGAGTCTCCCTCCCAGCTCCCCGCCGTGCCCGCTCCGTCCGAGTCCTCGCCCCCTCAGCACATCTCACGCGACGAATTTTGCGGCTGCGAGTGGTCATTGCGATGGCTCGGAACGCGAAGAATTCGAGTGCTCTCTCGATGGATTCGGAGGAATTGGGGTCGCGGCATCGTTTGGCCGTCGATGGAACAGTGGTTGGCTGACCCGAATCGCTTCTTCGCGCACAGTGATATCCTCCACCCGAACCGCTCCAACATCTCCAAGGAGGAGCTCCGCGACAAGCTCGCCGGCATGTACAAGGCCCAGAAGGACCAGGTCAGCGTCTTCGGCCTCCGCACCCAGTTCGGTGGCGGCAAGACCACCGGCTTTGCCCTCGTCTACGACTCCCCCGAGGCGATGAAGAAGTTCGAGCCCCACTACAGGCTGGTCCGCGTTGGCCTGGCCACCAAGATCGAGAAGGCGAGCAGGCAGCAGCGTACGTTTCCCCCCGCAGCGGTGGTGCAGGCAGTTTGCGACCCGGTCGCGGCGCGACATCTCGTCAGCTGGAAACGGTCATGGCTGACGCTCCTCTCCCAACTACAGGCAAGCAGCGCAAGAACAGGCAGAAGACCCTCCGCGGCACGGCGAAGGTCAAGGGCCCCAAGCCCAAGAAGGAGAAATAAGCGGTTGGCGTTTCTTTTTGGCGTCGTCTGTTATACCGGGTATCTTGGCGGGTGGGACGATGGCTGTGGCTTTGTGCATTACCCTGGACTGCTTGTTGCACCCGGCAAATTTGACGCCGTAGGCATGCAACCGGACTTCATGATGGAGGCGCGATGGTCGGGGTTTCGATGATTCTGGCAAAACCATAGCATACAATACAGGGCGTCGTCGGTTACCAAGTCGAGGCCGGGTTCAGGCGTGATGGACGGACACGGCTCCTGTGAAGATGGGAATGTCTCGATTGGGCGTCATGTCGGGGCAGCAGGCCAGCTTTGTGTTTCTGACAATCGCAGCTCGAGCTCAAAGACAAAGCGAACTACCCGAGAGAACACGACGACCTGGCCCCGACCGGCTCACGACCACCCCCTTGCTTTCCGCCCCGCGACTTGACGATTCCCAGCCGGACACAAGCGATTCATTCGGTTTACTGGGTGAAGCTGATGGGGAGCTTGGGGATGCGGCGGACCACGCTCACCTCGGCCCTGGCTGCTGCAGTTCACCAAGGGTTCTGGGATATTGGAGTTTGGACAGAGCGAGACGCGTCTGCATGTTCCCACTTGCGGCCGCATGCATGCCGCGTCTACTCTTGCTGCAACTCTCTCTGCAACTCTGATCGACAATGCGTGGAAGTTCCGTGACGCTGAGCTGCATGCATGATGAAGGTGTCTTGAAGCTGGAGCCCACGTTTCTCACCAGCACGCCTCAGGTGAAATAATTATCTGTCCGCAAGCCGGACGGCTTATTGAGCTGCAAAGGCAAGATTCAGAGCGAGGACCACGACAAATGACAGACTTTGTGCTGGTCAGGTAAGGTAACTGAAATCTACAGAATATGCCTCCGCGCCGCCGATGCAAACCCAAATGCAAGAGAAACCTCCCCGGTTAAAACATGTCCCTCAAACCCTTCTTCTTGGCCTCCAGCAAGGAAGCTAACGCGGCACTGGACCGTTTGCCCGATTGTGATGAAGCCGGCGTCTTAGACACGGCCTCCCGCCGAGCCGAGGCCGCCGGCATGCTGACGCCGCGGCGAACCCGGTTTTTCTTGACCCAGCCCGCGCCGGTCGGCAGGCTCGGTTCCTCGTATGTGCCGTCAATGCTGTCCTCGGCGTAATGCTCTTCCAGCTCGGGTTCGGGGCTGCTCGTCGAGCGAGACGACCTGGGATCCCTCGGGCACAAACAAAGGCGAGCTGGTTGTGGGTGCAGCCCTGGCTGGACGGGAACGAGGGGTATGGGCCGAGCTGGGTGATAGGCGCTCCGCTTTGATGTGAAACGACGAAAGGGGACCTTTCTGCTGTGCGGTCTTTTTTGGCTTCGGCTTCTCGATCGGCTTCTCGACGAGCTTCTGGGCCAGCTTGGAGAGATGTTCCTTGTTGTCCTCGTCGGATATTTCGTCAGAGTCGTCGAGACGCCGCATGGCCTCTTCGTACTCTGTGTCCGAGGGAACAGACGTCTTCTGCGCTCTGATGGCCGCCATGGCATCGTCTTTACTGGGCAACTTGGACGCAGGAGTCGAGGATGACCTCCACACTTCGCTCAGCGAAGGGAACGACGCGTCGGATGAGTCCGACTCTGAACCGTCGTCGTTGTCATCTTCCGGATGCACAATGGGCGGGTTTTGCTCGTCGTCACTGTGACGGCCCAAGGTGGAACGAGAGAGGGCCGCCGGGTCATCGAAATCCGGCAACGAACCGTTGCCTAACTCGACGCTGAAGTCATGGTCAACCTGTCTCCCGCTGTGAAGGCTGCCGGTGTCAGAGGTTGGGAGGTCGAGTTTGGGATACGCATCTCGTCGTTCATCGTGTGATTCGGAGGCGGGATCCGAAAAGCCGTGGAAAGGTTCGAGAAAGATGGGTTGGGAGTCTATGTCGTTTGGCGTCGTCTGCGAGGGCAGCTGTAGACTGCGTTGGTCCCGGGGCTCTGAGACCTCGGATGGGGGGATGGTGGTGTCGTAGGTCATTTCTTCCAGCTGCCGAGATGGACTGCTGAGGTCTAAGGATGGGTTGTCCGTAACCGACGGATCGACTGCCTTTCGAAACCCGGCGTCCTTGATGAGGAGGTTGATTTCCTGCCGGCGGTCTTCCGAGATGGGCTCAAGGGGGACTGGGGTGTCGAGTATCATGCTCTCACCACCACCACATTGAGTGTCGGTGTCCATCTGCTCAGTATCCACTGCTTTCCCTTGTACTTTGGCGTCCTCCGGTGTGGCGGATACTCTGCCATCCAACGGCGCGAGTTCTCCAGATTGCGCCGCCTCGGGTGCCGCATCTGTTACAGCAGAAACAGACGACTCCCGAACCGCTGACGGAGCCCCGACTGCGTCTGGGACGGGCTGGAGAATACGTGGCTCGATCATATCGGCGAGGTCCAACGTCCGATACCCCTGCGCAGCGGCCTCCTCGTCTTCATCATCCATGCCGGGCAACTCGAACTTGTCATACACCCGGTTCCCGTCATCATCGTAGACTTTCTCATTGTGATCGATGTTCCGATCTCGCTTGGCCAGGCGAACGGTCAAGGCGTTGTCATCCAGGACCTCGACCACGACACCAGTGAGGGCAGACACTTGAGGCTGCCAGTTGGTGGCTTTGGAAAGCAGCCATTGCTTCCATGTAAGAATCAGCCCAGGCCGGGCCTGGCCGGGGACGAGAGCGGGCAAAGCGGAGATGTCGGCGGGCAGTGGCGGCAGGTCTTCTTCGTCGCCCGGGTCTTGTCTTGCTGTTTGGCCCGGTTGCTCTTGGATCCCCTGGGGCTCATCGTCGTAGTTGAGGACCATGTCATCATGTGCGGTGGTGCCATCGTGGCTAATGTACGAATCCCCGTAACCTTCATCAGCGTCGTAGCCGAAAGCATCCCCTCCGCGTTTTCTCCTCTTTGTGCCCGACCACCCATCTGTATCGAGGAACTCTTCCTGGTTGCGCTGTTTGCGTTTCGATCGACCGCCGCGCTTGTTCCTGTCCCCTGATAAATATCGCTGCTGCGGGTCCCATCGCTGGACAAAGGGGAACGGTGGTTCGCTGAGCTCGACGCCATCTTGGCAGCATTCCACGGCACTGTAAACGATTTTGCTACGCCATGCGTCTGGATCATCTCGCTGTGAGGCCCTGGCGTCTGGCTTTGAGGTTTGAGGGGGGGAGGGTTCCGCAACACCATCGGCTGGTTTATGAGCCCGGTCAGGAGTTGTGTCCGGAATGGAGCCGTTTGACACGGGCGGTTGTGACGTGGAGGATTTGTGATCCTTGCCGTTGCTGTCTGCCTCTAATGTGCTCTCCGACGATATCAATCCCTGGACTATGCCGATTCTCTGCAGTAACGCCGCCTTTTTGGCGGCGATCGAGTCCACAACATCCTGGAGCGCGGCTGCAGGCACAACTTCCAAGTCACCGCCAGGAGGCACGCCTTCATCTCCGGCAGAAGCGTCCCGCGCCATGCGCGCCGCTAGGCGTCTGCGGGCATTCCTCTTCTGCGTGGAGGTCTTCCCCTGTCCCGGCGGGACTAGCCTTGGAGCTTCCGCCGAGTCGGCCTTGGTTTCGGGCCGCGTGGACTTGGACTGCCCATGCACGGATTTGGGCTGCAGGTTTGGTGAGGAAGGTTCGGAGGCGCCGTCAACACTGCTGCCAGAGGAGGACTCATCGCTGGAGTCCGCTTCGTCGCTCTCGCTACTGCTGGCCGAGCTGTCATCGGAACTGTCGGCGTGCCTCTCTTGGCCAGCATCGTTGTCATCCACCTCAGCCCCGCGGGAATTGTCACTCTCACTCCCGCTCTCACTCCCGCTTTCACTGTGGCTTTCATTATCGCTTTCGCTCTCGCTGTCACTCTCACCCCCACTCCCCCTCCCACTCTCATCGGCGACGTTGCTGTCACTGTCGCTGTCACTGTCGCTATCGCTGCCGCTCTCGCGGTCACTTTCGTTGTGACTTTCAAAGTCGCTCTCATCATCGCTGTCGTCCGACGCGGATGAGTCCCTAACATCAAAGAGCTTCGCACCGCCCGTTGCCGTCGTGATCTTGGATGACGCCACCTCCGGGCCGCTGTCACTCTCATCATCGCTGTCACTATCGTCGTCGCTCGCACTTTCTGAACTTCCTTCTCCTTCCCGCGAATGGGACGCCTCGGCCTGGGTATCGTCATCAAACTTGGTGTGGATTGGAGGTTTCACCGCGTGACCGGACTTGCGCATGGCCTCGGCCATTTGAGCCGCGGCGGTCCCGGCATGAATAGAGCCGCTGGGAAATCCGTGCTGGTCGTAGTGCTTGACCAGAGAAGCGACGGATTCCGCGTCGCTTTCCTCGGATGCGTCGTCCTCCATCGCGGCGGTCTTGGATGCAGAGGGTTCCGCTTGAGCGAGAAGGGCGTCAAGCGACAGGCGTGGTTGGTGTTGCGTCTGCAGCTCGGCATATGTAGCCCCTGTGTTGCCTTCATGCCGGGCTAGAGCCCACTCGCAAGCAGCAACTTGAACGGTCGGGAAGGCCGCGCGAAGTGCTGATATCTTGTCAAGTGTATCCAGATCCAGTCCTGTAGCTGCCCCTGGCCCAGACGGCTGGACCGGCTCTTGCACAACATCTGATCCCACGGATTCCCCATGCTGTAACTGTTCGTTTTCTGCCTGAAGATCCCGCAGCTCGTCTTCCAAGTCGGAGTCGCCGAGGTCTTCCTCCACGTCCAAGTCTCCTTCGGCCTCATCGCCTTCGCCGTCGGCGTCCTCGTCGTCGAAATCATCGTCGCGGTATTCGTAGTCTCCATCCAGTTCGTCATGTTCCACGTCGCTGAACCTGGCACGTAGGCCAGCGCGCCGGCTGACACGGCTGGCTCTGTCATCTTCGCCATGCTCCGTCAGGAGTAATCTGGGCTGCTCCTCGTCATTGTCTTCGTCGTCGTAGGTGATCCTCCGGCGCTTGAGAGGGGGGATGTCGACAGACGGCCGATCTCGCGGGGTCTTGAGGCGTGGGCGGCCAAAGGCGATACCGTCGATGAGATGCTTGCCGTCGGCCGAGATTTGGTGCCGGCCGCTCAGTCGGCGCTTCCGCCGGTCTCCAGTATCGAGGGGCCGAATACTGTTGCAATTGATATGGTTAGGCAAACCGTTGCAAAAGCAGAGAAAACCCAAGCGCAAGGATGCACTTACAATACTTCCTCATCCGCCTTGAGGATAGCAGAAACCTGTTGGAAGTGCAGGCAGTCGAAGCCATGGCCACTGGAATCGCGGAGCTCCACGGCATAGTCTTCCAGACCCCAATCGCTGCTCTCCAGAGGAATGATTTCGTTCACTTGCTCCAGCAGGTTCGAAATGGTCGGGTGGGTATCGAGCTGCACGGGAAAGACGATGCGGACCTCAGGGAGAGCATGGCGCCGCACTACCAAGCGCAGGCGCAGCGAGGTGTTGTCTCTCATCTCGCCGGGTTTGCCGTTGGGGCGCGTGGGATCGCGTTCAAGTCGTCGACCGAGGGCCACCGCTAAGTCGCTGCTGCAAGTGTCGCAACATGGATTCACTGTCAATCAGGAAGCGGGATGAAGTTGTGCGTCGTCTTGGAGCTGGTTGCCTTGGAGCTGGTGGCCTTAACGCGCAGGGAACTTTTGGGCCAAGGCCGTCACTGTTCGCCTAACGCGAATCTCTTATCGGGGTGGTGGGCTTATCGATAGGCAGTGGGTCCCCGAGCTCCTCTTGGAGACCCCTGACAAAACACCCCTGAACCGAATCCACACTCCATGGCGGGGACGAGACCCCTCAGCATCCGTTGACGTGCTGAATACAAAACAGAACACGCCGGTGTCTATGCAAAAGGTATCTAGGGCAAATACAAATAGATTACAAAGGCGGCCGTTGCGCAGAGAATGACCGCTCACTGCGGCAAGGCCGCCAAATCCAGCATGTGGCCCATTTTCTCGATCTGATCGCATGCAAATACTCTGGTCAGCTTCACAAATTCGGACATGTCTAGTTGAGGGGGTCGTCCGTACCTTTGTCTTCAAATAACCCTCCACCTCTGGCGCTCTGAAACCTCCCCGCCCCTTCCATGAGAGCGGCACCATGGCGACTCTCTCCTTCACGACGACCTCGCGGTGGGGGCCTTCGACGGCCCGGATCTTGTCCGGGTTGTTTGTCAGGAGCCGGACCTCCTTCTGGCCGAGGTCGAGCAGCATGGCCGTGGCCAGACCGTAGCTGCGGGCGTCGGCTGGATGGCGCAGGATCAGATTCGCCTCGACAGTGTCGGACCCGAGGTCCTGGAGGTTGTATGCCTTGAGCTTCTCGCCGAGCCCGATACCGCGACCTTCCTGCCGCAGGTAAATGATAATCCCGCCGGCCGCGTTGCCGGGCAAGGACATCAGCCTCGCCGCCTCGTCCAGTTGCTCGCCGCAGTCACACCGCGCCGACCAAACCGTCTCTCCCGTGTAACACTCGCTGTGTATCCTGACCAGGGGCGGTGCTTGTGTCGCCGCCCCGCCGTCGGGAGTGCTCCTGGGCTCAGGTGTCACTTCTGCCAGCCCGCTCGTCGTCCTCCCCGGGAAGAGGCGACCGGTGTAGGCGCCTCTCACGAGACGATCCATCTCGGTCTCTCCTTCCCTCACGGCGTCCAGCGACTTGCTCCGAATTGAGTTGCCAAACACAATGGCAAGATGCTCCTTGTTGTCGACATTGTTTGTGTAGAGATGGAGGAACATCTCGGCCCCTGTGGTGGTTGGTATCCGGGCGCGCACGATGCACTCCACTTGTGGAAGGGTCTCGAGGAGGCGCGGTTGCTTGCTGCCACATCCGCCCGTCGGGATCGAGCTGTCGACCGGGATGCCGCGTGGTACAGCAGCGGCTGCACTGCTCGGTGTCACGGTTCCCGGCGTCGCTGGGGGCGTGAATGCGGGGGAGAGGAGGGAGGCGGGCGGCGGTTGCGTCAATGGCGTTTCCGGCTGCCGGAACGGATTCGGGGAGGCATCGTCGTCATCCTCGATGGTCGACGAAGCGGGTTTCGGAGCGGCGAGGGAGAAATCGGACTGCTCAATGTCACCGTCGTCGTGCGACGTGCCACCAGCGCCGGGGCGTGGGGAGTAAAAGGACGGAAGCCGGGTCCCGTCGGCCTGCAGCTGTCTGTGTTCGGAGCCGGGCATCGTGGGAGCGCGGGGTTGTTGGGGCAGATGGTCCAATTCTGCTTTTTCGAGCGCGGGCGCAATCCAGGGGCTCAGCCTGCGGGGGCGAATTCGGGGTAGCGAGCAAAGGGCGCAACAATCTCGTCGGGGATGTGCACTCGATTCGACTATGGGCGCATTGGGTTCCAATGGCGCAAGAGCAGAAAAGACGTTGGACTTTTGGCCGGATTCAAAAGATGTGACGGTTCAGTGGTTGACGGGCGGCATTTGGCATGCATTAGTCAGGGCCCTCGGTTTCTGATGTGAGGCAGCGGGCGGGTTTCTGGGGAAGACGCCCCGCATGCCCCGCATCATATCGCCGCCCGCGCGCCGAGGGAGAATTTCGGCAGGTTCTTCTGGAATCCCATCCACATGGATGTTCCTGACTTGAACCCTAACCCTCGTTTGCCCTCGTCGCACAATTCGAATCCTTCTTTGCATCTTCGATGCATCTCGATGCACTCCATTGATGCAACCCTCCACCTGTCCTGTCCCATCCAACCCACTTAGACATTCTCTCGGCGTCCATCCGGCCATGTCAACGCGGATGAGGCAGTTCAAGCACGATACCCACTGTCTACATTAGACCCAATTTATCAAATTATGGCGCACCACCTCGCTACCCGGTCGCCTACCTCAGGTCCCGACCCCACGTCACCGAAGGGAACGGGAGCGGTATGATGTTGATGGCGCGCGAATCTTCTGCCGAGCCGCAACCAAGGAACCAAGGATCGAATTTCGGGATGGCTTTACGGCTGGCCGGATGCCCAGGTCTGGCACGGCATTGGCCTCGCTCGGCGCTACCAATCGTCAACCGTCATGCGCTTTCCAGAACCGCACCTGCACGGCTTCCTCCCGGAATGTTGGTGTCTTGCCCGTTTAGGACCTGGAGGATGCGGGAATGCGGATCTTCGGATAAGAAACCCGGGGGATGCCCCTTCGGCCAAGATCTTAGCTACTACCATGCGGTGCCGTTCCGGGCGGGTCCGCTCCATCTCTGTCCATGGCCCCGGCACGCAATCTCTTGCAGCCCGGCTCATCCGCCCCGACTGTGTCGTGATCCTGCCTTGGCCTACGGGGACGGCGGGCCACCACGGGCGAACTGCTCCAGGCACGCGGAGGGTGAGGTGCCGGATGGTGATGGCATCCAGGTATAAGAACCGCTGCTTGCGGGCAGCTTTTGGCGTCGATAAGCTCAGGGTCTCCTCCGTCTCGCCGAGCTCGCTCCTTTCCGCTCCTTGATATCCGTCTGTCTTTTGTGGTCTCTCGTTCAACGTAATCCACCATGCGTCCTTCGGCATTGCTCGCGGCCGTCGCCACCGGTGGCCTCGTCTCTGCCGCTCCCAGCCCCGCCAAGCAGCCCCCTGCTTCCAATGGTGATGTGAACCCGTTCCAGGGCAAGACGCAGTTTGTCAACCCGACATGGGCGGCCAAGCTCGACAAGACGCTGCGCTCGTTCCTGTGGAAGGGTGATGTCATCAACTCCCTCAAGACGTTCAAGGTGCAGCAGACCAGCTCCTTCGTCTGGGTCTCCAAGATTGCCGACCTCTCCAACATCGACGCCGCCATCGCCGCTGCCCGCAAGGCGCAGAAGTGGACTGGCAAGAAGCAGATTGTCGGTCTGGTGCTCTACGACCTCCCGGACCGCGACTGCAGCGCCGGCGAGAGCGCGGGCGAGCTCAGCAGCGACGCCAACGGCCTGGAGCGGTACAAGAACGAGTTCATCAAGCCCTACGCCCAGAAGCTCGCCGCCGCCAAGGACCTCACCTTTGCCGTCGTGCTGGAGCCCGATTCCCTCGGCAACCTGGTCACCAACATGGGCATCGAGCTCTGCGCCAAGGCCGCCGACACCTACCGCGCCGGCATCGCCCACGCCATCGCGAGCCTGCAGTACGACCACGTCAACCTGTACATCGACGCCGCCCACGGCGGCTGGCTCGGCTGGGACGACAACCTGCCCCTCGCGGCCAAGGAGTTCGCCACCGTCGTCAAGCTGGCCGGCGAGGGCAAGAAGATCCGCGGCTTCGTCACCAACGTCTCCAACTACAACCCCTTCAACGCGGCCGTGCGTGAGAACTACACCGAGTGGAGCCACTCGTGGGACGAGTCTCACTACGCCACGTCTCTGGCCCCGCACCTCGAGGCCGAGGGCCTCCCGGCGCACTTCATCGTCGACCAGGGCCGCGTCCACCTCCCCGGCGCCCGGAAGGAGTGGTGAGTACTAATCCCGAACCTGTCCGAGTAGCTGCGTGATCACTGACTTGTATCTCAGGGGCGAGTGGTGCAACGTCCAGCCCGCCGGCTTCGGCCCGGCGCCGACCACCAAGACCAACAACACGGTCGTTGATGCCCTCGTCTGGGTCAAGCCCGGCGGTGAGAGCGACGGTGCGTGCGGCATGGCCGGCGCTCCGAATGCCGGCGAGTGGTTTGATGAGTACGCCCAGATGCTCGTCAAGAACGCGGACCCGTCTGTGTTCAAGCTGTTTTAAGGGATGATATTTAGTGATTTAATAATATCCGATGATTTACTTCCCCGTCGATGATACTTTGGCCCTTCGAAGTTTAGATCTCTAGTAATGGATTTCTTCCCATGACCCCATTTCTCCCCGGTTACCCTGTTCATACCTCGCTGGGAAAAGGAATGGTGAGTTGTGCCTGAAGTGCCACGGGGTTTCCTCAAGCCGAGCATTTGCCGATTTCACACTAGAATCCGAGGAGGCTGTAAGAAACACGGAAATGAAAATTGGTATTGTCCAAACGCTCGCTCGATCATAACTGGAAGAACGCCCGGTCATAAAAGCCCATCCTCCACCAAACCCAAAACGCTAACACATCCATCAGTACCTATCCAACGCCCTTCGTACCCAGACTTGACATGAGTCTACCGCCGCGATCTCTACAGAGCACGACCGCGCCGGTGGGTAAGTCTATTCCTCCAGTTCCGAAGCCACCTCTCATTCCGCACATTTGCCAACCCCACACCTTGTCCCTTATTCTGCCGGGTCCCCCGGTGCCTTGAACGATGAGGCCGGGAGCATCTCAAACGGTTGGGGCGTGCCTGACAATGGTGTCATGTCTGCCAGACTTGTCGAGGCGCTTGAGGGGGTCTGGCCCAGCTCGTCATCCGGCCCTGGTGACGCCCGAGACCCAATTCCCGCCTGAAGGGGTTCAGGGTTCTCGACTGACATTGGACCTGCCACCATCACCCTCGCCTTCAGCCAGACCAGTGCAACGCCATCATTTTCTGATCCGACATTAAAGCCCGGGATGTTGATGTTGTCCGTGATCACCGCCGGCTGCACGACCATGACAATCTGTTGCTCGGTCTGTGTGTCTTGTGGTGCTCCGGGAGATTTGTCCCTGGGAGTGTCGGCCCGATGGGTACGAGCCTCGACCTCGAGCTGAGCGCGGCAGAGAGTGACAACCGGGGTTGCAGCCTTGATCTCTCTGCTTCCCAGATCCCTCCAGCCATGTAGACGGATGGGCGCCACCCGGGTCCACAGTCGACACGAAAACCTCAATGCGTCGTCGATAATGTCCGTCAACGTGCGCTCAAGCTTCTCAATACCGCTCGCATCTTGGTCCTGGAGGAGGAATCGCACAGAGCCACCAAGGAAACGTTCCTTCAACTTTCTGGCGTAGTTTAGGCGTGAGTCGACAAAGGTACGGCAGGATTCGTTTCGGCCGGCTGCTGCAGCGTCTTTCAGACTGAAGCCCCCATCAGCGAACAGTCGCATCATCTGGGCCCGCCAGTGGTGGGCGGCCACTCTCGTATCGTCTTCTTGTGCTATTCGACGCGTTAGTCCGTCGTAAGGGGCACATGTGTGTGTGATCAACCACTAACCGTCGGCGAGCATGTGGACGAGCCTTTCCATGTCGGACTTCATCGGCAGGCCAGCACCAGACGCGCTGGTAGCTGTGTTGAGCAGAGGCAGCATAGAAGTAATCAGGGGTGGCGGAAATTGCGGGCTTCGCGGGGTTTCCAGGTGAGACGCGCCTGGTCGAAGGGGCATCACGCTGCTGAAGCTGTTCATATCCATACGGAAGCCGCCGATAGGGGAAGTCGGCAGAGGTTTGGCGGGGACGATGCCTGGGCTTTCTAGAGTCCCGAGGGATGCGGCGACAAACACCCACATCGGAGAGGCGAGAATGCCGTCGCAAATGAAATGGGCCAACATGCCGTTGAGGAGAGTTTGCAAAGCCTCTTTGCCGCCGGCGAGGATTTCCGGAGGAAGCCCCCCCGCGTCCGTCAACCGAACAAATCCTCTAACATCCCCACACAGCTCGCGGAGTTGAAGGGGGTGAAGCCCAGTGCTGAGCCGGGTGGCGTCATCGTGTCCGAATGAAGTCGCCCAGCCATGCCATACAGCGTCTTGAGCATCGAACCACGCCAAAATATCTTCGCTCGACAGAACACTCGGGAGTTTCTGAGGGTGTCTTGTCACAAGATCCAACAGCTGCTCACCCATCTCTCGCATCCTGGTCTCATACTCGATCTCTTTTCGCCGACTTCCTTCGTTCCATTGCCGCGTTCTGCGCTCGTGGTTTTGTTTCATAGCGGCAAGCTTGCGTGTGAGATCCTGATTCTCGGCCAGAAGTTCGCGCTCGGTGCACTGCAGAGCGGCGATGCGCTGGTACAGGCTCCGGTTTTCCTGCAGCAGGTCGTTCTCCGAACTCTGAGCGGCTTGTTGTGCCATGGACTGCAAAAACCTGTTTATCCTCTCGTCGGCCAACCCTCGGTCACTCGCCGAGCTCCTGCTCCTCTCGTTGCGTGTCCGACTATGGTCCCTGGCGGCGGACGATCTGCTGTGGGTAGACTGCGACCTGTCCCCGTGCATCGTCGGCGTGGCAACAGCCGATCTGCTATGGGCAGACTGCGACCTGTCTCCATGCATCGTCGGCGTGGCAACAGACGATGTGCTGTGGGTAGACTGCGACCTGTCCCTGTGCATCGTCGGCGTGGCGACGCTCCTGTTCCTGCTCTGATCTCTGCTCTCCCTGCCATCGCGGCCATCACGGTCGTCCTGAGTTCCGCGTGTCGTGCTACTGGAGCGGGTTTCGTAGAGACCAGCCCGAGACTGGTTGTACGACCGATGGACGCTCACCACCAGCTGTGCAGCGGATGGAATGTTTCCATGACCGAGGTCCCCAAACTCGACCACAGTGGAGCTAGGCGTACTGGGCTCTTCGAAGAGGGGCAACAGTAGATTGTTGGGCACGGGCGTCAATGGAGGGCTATTGCGGCCCAGCCCGCTTTGTGTGCCTGAGAGGAGACGGTGGTTTGCGCTGGGTCGAGGACTGCTGTTTGCGGGCGACGCGGAACCGAGATGCTGGCCGGGGGCGTATTGCGAATTGGTTGTGCGCGAGGGTGTTGTGTCTTTGCGCAACACCAGCATTCCATCTTTCCGTGCGTCGGCTAGAGGAAAGCCCATGGCGGGATAGGCCTCCGCCAGGGCCGGGTGAGGCGAGTCTGACCCCAGTGTCGAGAAAAATGCAGACATACGGAAGCATGAGGCAAGATGCAGAGCTGGGAGGAGCGACGAGTTGTGGCTGATCGCCCGCCGGTCAAGTTACCCCCTTGGGAGACCGATACAGGCACTTGGAGCAAGAGTAGACTCGAGAAAAAGAGTGCAATCAAGGACAGGTCAGGTCTGGATGGGGGCGGAGGAGGGGAGAAGATGCAGGGGACGAGACCACCTCCGCGTGCCAGCACGCCGTGGCATCAACCCCACCCACTGTCGCTTGCCAGAGAAACATGGGTTGGATTCCTGCAAACTTACTGTAGGTACCCAGCGCAAAGTCCAAGAACAGGCGGAACTTTCCAGCCGCCAGACCATGCCACACCGTGCCTCACTGGGCGAGTCGGCGGCAAAGCATCTGCCAGCCCGGAGCGTCGTGCAATCAGCGGCGCAGGATTGACTGGGGGTGCACACCAAATAGGCTTAGCGTTGAATGAAGGAAGCCCAACGCAGGACGCAGGGGCGGTTGAAGGCACCACAAAGGAATGTTTTTGAACGGCTACATACCTACCAACCTATCTAGGGGTTCGAGTTCGGACAGCTGGTACCTTATGTAGTGTAAGGTAACGAAGAAGGGGTGATGCGGGTGGTGTAGGTCAGTCAGGGCTTGTTGTTGTTGGTGTGCGGGTGTGGTAGTTCATCATGTTCGCCCAGGAATTGCTGGGCGCCAAGGGAAGGGCACACGATGCCAGCATCCCTGCCAGGTTGTTGCAACCTGGAAGTGGTCCGGGCTTCGGGCCCCACAGCAGGTGGAAACACCTTAACGTTAAAGAGTGGAACTCCAGATTTTAACGCAGATCCACGTCTGTCGGGAGTCGGGGCTCGAGTGACCAGTCCCGATGCAGAGGAATCTTGACCAAGGTCCATACGGAATACCCGAGTGACCTGAGCAGGTAACGCTGGCGGTCCCTCTCTTTACATAAGCCGAGAGGTTCTCTGGACTCCCCAACGGTTCCTCAAGGGATAACCTTTGGAAACTTCCCAATCCACTAGCGGCCCTGAAGCTCCTGCGGTTCCCAAATACTTCCATTGGTGGCTTACGGTAATTATGAAATACACCGTCTATAACACATGTAAATCATTAGAAATGAGGAATAATGGAATGTTAAGTGCTAGGAGCGGGCTCTCCTCTCCCTTGCAGGCACATCTATCACACCACCTTGTCCTCCGGCGGGACAACAACTGGAGAAACAAAACAGGTACAAATATTAATGAGATGCCTGCAGCTTAGCACCCCCTGGCAATGGCCTTGTCAATTGTTTGTATCTACCTACTTACCTGAACAATTGTGAGAGAAACTTCCGGTGTGCTCTCGGGTCAGAAAATGAGTCCCAATGGAAGTTCCGAGAGACGTCGGAACTTGAAGAGCTGACCATAATGGCGTAAAGTGGGGTGCAGTTATTCGGGTATAAAGGGATGTCTCGGTGATGGCATTGGTGTCCACATGTGCTGCACCTATGTTGACAACTGATCGTTCACATTGCCACCGCTGCCACCGCTTGTCATCCCAGTTCAGATCAGGTAGCCTTGTCTCCATGGTTCGTTATAAGCTCCAGGCTTTCCTCCTTCACCGGGGCCCTAATCCAAGATGGTTTACACTATCACCGAGACCATTGCTCTTCGGTCAGGCGTCAACGTCCATGCAGTTATATCTCATGATCCCGCACGGTCCAGCCAGCCAAACCCCCCGACAGTCGTCCTCCTGCACTTCTGGGGAGGCTCAAGCGCGACATGGTCGCTCGTTGATCCCACAGTCTCGAAGGTGTACCCAACCATCGCCCTTGACTTCAGGGGGTGGGGTGCTTCGACTGGTCCGAGCGAAGAATCCGCGTACTCCATTTCGACTTTGGCAGACGATGTCGAGGAAGTGTTTGCGGCGCTCCACCTGCAGAGGGTTGTACTGGTTGGGCTGTCCATGGGCGCCAAAGTTGCGCAGCTGGTCGCAGGCCGCACGTCTTCCAAAGTCAACGACAACAACAAGCACAAGCAAAGAGAAGTGTTGGAAGGGCTTGTGCTTGTGAGCCCGGCGCCCCCAACACCACTTGCGCTTCCAGCGGACATGCGAGAACAACAACTTCACGCTTACGACACTGAAGACTCAGCGTCATTTGTCGCAAGAAATGTCTTGACATCGACATTCCGAGACCGCGCTTTGCCTGGGCTTCTTGTGGTAGATATGCTTGGAGGAAATAGAGGGGCGAGGGAGGCTTGGCCGTCATACGCCATGAGTGAGGACGCGTCAGGGGCCGTCGGCAGCATTGAGACGCCCATCCTCGTGCTCGCTGCTGCGGAAGATCTCGTGGAGCCTGTTGACAGGGTGCAAAGGGAGGTCTGCCTGCTCTCTTTTTTCTGGGGCAAAACTCGAAATCCTACCTGGGTCTGGTCACCTCTCGCCTGTGGACGCCCCAGGGGACGTGGCAGGACGTTTGGTGCAATTTCTCAGGACTTTATCTATTTCCTGAGGGCGTTCAAGCAGGATCTCAGGCACAGGTGCTCAACAGTCATCCCTATCGGTATATACGCTGCAAATCAAGGTCCAGTGATAGTGTCAAAGAATGGGAGAGGGAACAAATGGAGATGCATGTAGGTGCCTTGGAACCATGCAGACTAAGGGCGGGGGCCGGGCGGGGAAGCTTGACTTTGCTCTCCCTGACTGGCGAGAAAGAGGCTGAGGGGTTAGATTGGGGGTTAATTAGGTTGCATTCTTTTTTTCGAGGGAGCAGCTTCTTCGCCTCCGATCTCTGACCCAAGTTCGTCCCCGCGAGGTTTTGGTTTTGACTTCAACCGCACGGCGTCAACAGTCCCACCAGGGGGTACATGTCTAAGCTACTTGTTCTTCGACAGATTCAACATCAACATGGTATTGAAGGTGTCTCAAACCAACTTTCGTCCTCGCTGGTACTAAAGCTTACAATTTGCAATCATGGACAGTGGAAGCGTCTCAAACCAGGGAGAAACACCAGCTCAGATGATGCTGGTAGTAGCCCTCGGGCCTCGTCGGTTTCTCATGATTTGGAAGAAGCATCAACCTCAGCATCAACAGACCTGCCTCCTCAGCGACCACGCCATCAACTTCTTCCGGATCGAACTCTAAGCCTCACAGCCGAAGTCTCAAGCGCAACGCCGCCACCACCGCGCCGAGCCTCCCCACTCTCTGACATTCACGGCCAGCTCTTCTCACCTCAGCAACGGCAGCGCATGCAAGATCGAAGGAGTGACCCTCTTGGTCTCCTGGTCCTACACACGCCCCCAGAGCGCACGGTAGACATCGTCTTCATCCATGGTCTTGGTGGTACCAGCCTTCGGACCTGGTGCCGTAACCGGGATCTGGACAATCTCTGGCCCCAACTCTGGCTTCCCAATGAGCTGCCAACTGCTCGCATTCTCACCTTCGGGTACAACACCCATTTTCGTCCAAGAAGGAACAGGCGTCGTCTACAATCGGCGACTTTGCGACGGACCTTCTTTTTCGCATGAAGTATGGAGAGAACACCCCGGAACGACTGGGCCAGGTGCCTATCGTAGTCGTCGCGCACTCTATGGGCGGCCTGGTGTTCAAGAAAGCCTTTGTTCAGGGTCATCTGAATAGCGAGTTTAGCGAGATCGTCTCCATGATAAAAGCAGTCCTCTTCCTGGCAACACCACATTGTGGGACTGATCTCGCCGACACTCTGAACAAACTGCTTTCAAGCTCCGTTTTCGGCCATACGCCAAAGGAGTATGTGACGGAACTCGCCCGTAAGAGCCCCACGATCGACGAGTTGAACGAGGCTTTCCGACACCATGCTTCAAAGCTCCAACTGTTTTCCTTTTATAAGACCCTGACCACTGCTACCGGTCCTGTCTCTATCATGGTACTCGACAAATCCACCTCCATTATGGGATATCCAAACGAGACATCAACGCTACTTGCAGCTAACCACCACGATGTCTGAAAATTTACGAACACCCAGGATCCAAACTACGTCTCCGTTGTTGGGGCGCTTCGTAGCGTTTCCAACACCATTCTTTCACCGATCGACGACACCCTCACCAAGAAAGACCTGCAGAGCCTGAGTGACCTTTTGGGGTTCACGTCTCTACCCAAGGAGGACCTTAGCTTTGGTCTCTCGGCAAGGAAGTAAGGAATATGTGAGGGCTTTCTGGCAAGCGAAGTAGTGAAGGAGTGGCTTAGTTCTAGTTCCCGACCCCGGCAGATCCTCTGGGTCTACGCCCCGCCTGGTAGTGGAAACTCGACACTCGCCTCCTTCGTCATTGAACGACTCCTTGGCGAGGGCTACCATTGCTCATATTTCTTTTTCAAGTATGACCGGCGCAATAAGCAAACGACCGGGAGCATGCTCCGTTCTTTGGTATATCAGATGGCGCTCCAGATTCCTCGATTCCGCCGCGCCTTGGTAGACATGGCTCGATCAGGGGTCCAACTCTCTAATATAGACTGCATGAGAGTCTGGGAGAAGCTGTTTTCCTCCATCTTTGCCACGATTACCATCGACGAGACAATCTACTGGGTGCTCGACGGGCTTGATGAGGCCGAGTCCAGCAATATAGCGGCGGAACTTCTCTCCCGTGTCGTGGAGTTTAAGAGTGATGTCCGAGTCCTTCTCCTTAGCCGCCCACTGGCCAGCATCAATCAGGCGTTCCGACTGGCAAGAAAGAAAATTCCTATCATTGATATGCCTTTGCCAGACAACAAGAACGACATCTGCCTGATGGTCGCAGACGAGATTGACTATCTCCTTTCGGGCGAAGACTTCAAGACAGCGGCAGTGAACGAGATTGCCGCTCGTTCGCGGGGCAACTTCTTGTGGGATAGCCTTGTCACAAAGCACGTGGTAAGGTGCCACCGTGCGGACCAGGTCAAGAGGGTTTTATACTCGACACCGGATGGAATGTCTGAGTTTTACGACCGGATGATGGACACGATCGTGGGCCTCGAGCTTGACGAGGACAAGGTGCTCGCCAAGATCTTGCTCACCTGGGCCATGTTTGCTAAGAGTCCGATCACCGTCGAGGAGCTCTCGGAACTGTATCCCGTGGAACTCAGTTCCATTACGAACCTCAACCACACTATCAGCCAGGTGTGCGGGCAGTTTGTGGTGGTTGATCCCCAGAGCCACATAACATTGGTTCACCACTCTGCCAAGGAGTACCTGAAAAGGACAACGCGGAGGCCTTTTATTACTCTGGGCGCAGAGCATGCGAACGAGGAGCTTTTCCACAAGAGCCTTTCGACCCTTTGCAACAAAGGTATGAGGCGCAGGCTCCAGACGCTCAAGATCCCCCAGTTTCTTCCCTACGCCTCCACGTCATGGGCATATCACCTCGAAGCCGCCTCAGTCGAATCGGACCATGTCTTGGATACCCTGATCAAGTTTTTCAGCGGGCCTTACCCACTAGCCTGGATCCAGTATTTGGCCATGAGCGGCCGTTTGGCAGATTTGTTGGGGGCTTCACGGAGACTCACAACTTACGCGAAGCAACGCAAGAAGACAGACTCTGACAAATCACCCATGCTCCATCGGCTGACAGACCTCTCCCTCGTCGAGGAATGGGCAATGGACCTGGCAAGAATACCAGCCAAGTTTGGCCGCTACCTCTCCGAGTGCCCCTCCTTGATCTACCAAGCTATCCCAGCACTCAGTCCCCTCTCCTCCATCATCCATCAAAAGTTTGACGAGAATCCGGCTGCGACACTGTCGGTGTCTGGCCTCACAAACACAGAGTGGGATGATTGTCTTGCGCGGGTGTCAGGGGGCACCGGCAGGGCGCTTCATCTTGCTGTCTCCCCATTATACTTGGCAGTGGCCAGCGACGAGCCAAACGGCACCTTGACAATATGGGACACCAACCTTTTCCAGGAACACAAAACATTCTCGTTAGGAGAACACATCTAGGCCATCACCTTTAGCCACTCCGGTTCACACCTGGCATGTTACTCCTTCTCAAAAACGCACACCTGGAAGACGTCCGACTGGTCACTCGAAACCGCGACCGAGAATCCCCGGCAAGAGCGGGCCATCGAGTTTAAATTCGACGAAGGCGACGCCCTCATGATAATCTCAGAGTTCAGGAGAGTGTACAAGCTTCCAAGATCGAGCGGGAATGGGTCACCAGCTTGGGAGCAACAGGACCCGAACTTGCTCGAGGAGCCGGGTGTGCCCGAGGGCAGATTCCTCAGCACACCTTCTTGTGTTGCTTTCAACCACGACTGCACCCAGATCGCTGTCGCTTACCGCTTGTTCCCCCTCTCCGTTTGGACTGTGGAGCCGCCCCAGGTGATTGCGCGGTTGAGAAAGGGGAAACACAGCCAAGGAGCCGTCCACTCGTACACAGGAGAGAACAAGATCGTGTGGCATCCGTCCGGGAGCGAAATCATTGGTATCTCCGGCCAGATATTCAAATGGAGCCCTGAAGAGGACACCTACATGGAAGTGAAAGACCAGTCTGGTGTCGATCCGCACGGACTTGCCTGCAGTCCAAATGGCCAGGTCTTCGTTACGATGGATGCCGGAGGATCGATCAAGATATACGATGTGTCCAATGTCACTCATTTACAAGCTGACATCGGAGGACCGCATCAACCAAATCTCCTTCAGCCCAGACAGCGTTAGGTTTTACGACCTTCGTGGTTCTTACTGCAACATCTGGGAACCAAACTGCCTCCTCAGACTTGCCGATGCCACATCAGAGCACACCCGCGAGGAAAGCAACGCGGATAGCTTTTGGTCCGATACAGCCGACACTCCCAGCACATCAATTTCTTTCCCCGCTTCCGAGAGCCATGCTGAGAGCAAGCCGGCCATAACAGCCCTAGACTTCAGCCAGGCATCTCATGGAACACTCATCGCGCACGCCAACGAAGATGGATCCATCAACGTCTACGACACAGTGGGCAAGAGGAAGCACGAGATTGACAAAACCATGTCCAAGATGCTTGTTGAGCATCTCGCTTGGAACCAGAAGCAGGACCGACTGGCTTACTCGTTGACCAACGGTGCCACCACCGTGAAGGCCGTGTCAATCAACTACAACGGAGAAAGATCACTGTCAACCGAGACTGTGTACGCCGAGAAGAAGTCACCCACGGACCGGGGTCGGACCCGGCAACTGCTTTTCCATAACAAAGGGGACCGTCTGCTGGTGTGTGGGATGAAAAGATGCCAAGTCCTAGCGATGCCCGACGGGGCGGTGCTGGCCGAGTACCATGTTCAGCAAGGGGATGGACCAGTGAGGTGGCTACAACATCCCTCTGAGCCCGAGCTATTGCTCCGTCTTTCCGTACATGCCGTGGCTGTGGTTTGCTGGGACGACCTCCAACTGAGAGCCCGGTTCAAGATTAGCCTGTCTGGCAGCTCTGACCGGACTGCAGAGACGGACAGCGACACCCCGGCTCTCATGATCGATGCCATACTCGACAGCTACGATCAGCGTCTCCTGTTACTCCAAACAATGACCGAGCACAACAACCGTCCCCGATACATCTTTGCAATACTTCCAACCCAACAGATCCATGCTCGCTTCCATTCCCCTGAGTCCTCGCCAACCTCTGCTCCAGCCGAGTTGGACAACGGCGTGACCATACAACAACTTTCCATCCCACCATCACTTGCCTCCATGGTGGCTCACGGAATCGGCATTCTTCCCAACGGACGCTTTGTGTTCCTCGATCGACATCTCTGGGTCTGCACGACACCATTGTCGCTCTCATCACCTTCATCGCCCCCACCAAAGGCTGTGTCCTCAAAGCCTGTCGTCAGGCGACATTTCTTTCTTCCTCATGATTGGGTGACGACCCAAGGACTGCGATTGTGTCGGCTCCTGCGTGATGGGACGCTGCTCTGTCCCAGCCAGGGGGAAGTGGCGGTTATGAAGGGCGATCTGATATTTCACGAGTTTTGAAACTCAACGGGGGTTTGGTATTATCTCATTCTCAAGCATTGACCGGCATTTGGCTGTTTTATAGATGTAAATAACGTTAGGTGTTAAGATTTATTTCTAACGATATACAAGTCTTCCATGGACACGGGGTAACATGGAAGACTGCCAGGACTTTCCGAACCCTTTGATACTTGCCTGGTCACCACGAGCCCATAATTAAGACTCTCTCAGCTTCAGGAACAAAGCAAGCAAAACGGCATCTTCTCTACATGTGACCCATGCACGTCCAAGCACAATACACCTCTCCTGTCAATAGTTCTGGGTGTAGGGTGGGTAGCACAGATCGGCCAGGCGTGCTGGATTTGGCAAGTGATGGGATTCGTCAAGGTAGATACGTAGATGCACGAAAGGAACGCCGGCGGCTCCGTGAATCATAGCCATAGAACAGTGTGTTGGCACGCGATCAGACAGAACTATCCATCACCGGAGCCTTTCGGACTCGAGGGCCTGATGAGGAGCATTATTAGAAGGAGATGTGAGGGGCTGGTTAGAATGCTACTTCACCACTGCTCGATCTGGAAGGCCACTAGATTAAGCCCCGGCAAGCGGTCTTGGGTGGGCGGAAAGGTGCATAGCGAAGACCTTAGCTCAAGTGCTAAACTTGCGGAGAGGGTGGGGCTGTGTGCTTTTGATTCGCAGTCAAGTCAAGGAAGCACCACTCGATGCAGGAACGAATGGACCCGAGGAGGCTCTGGCCCAGTGACTGCGGTGTTTTTGACCGAAGGAATATTCTTGCAATCAAATCCGAAACAAGTGAGTCCGAGATCTCAACACTGACAGCTGAATAACCTGGTTCTGGGAACCGACATAGGGCCGCGGGGATGGGACAGGGTTGTAAGACCGGCGGCCGGACGAACTCTTGGTGTCCACGTGGAGATGCCCAACAAGGGGGAGATATCTCTGCTTCCAGCCTTCCAGTCACGACTCACCATCTCAAGCTTCGTAATACTACCTGCCCACCTTGTTCTCGCCCCACCCCGCCGTGACCCAGCCTGAGCATTTCCCTGGCCATTCATCGCCATTCAAGCTTGTCCTCGAGGTAGCTGATCGGCACTTCCTCCCCTTTTCTCCACCACCCCCCACTCTGCCCGACCGACTCCCGAGGCATCGCTGCGGCAGCGGGTCAACTGCGGGCCAATGTCATGGCGCCATTCCTGGTCTGCCCTGACGAGGTTACATTGAGATATGGCGTGCATGACCAAGAGGTCTACCCCAGATCCTTGATTACCGCTCTCGGTCATGATGGGTTTCACAACCGGACCGAACCCACTCGACCGTTGCTGGATGTCTCCAATGTTGCGGAGGAAAAGCCTGGTTATAGAGTCCTTTTGGCCGAGAAAGGAGATGGTCGTCTCACAAGGCTTCTAGAACCAGGGAAACGCTAAGGCACCAGTACACCGAACACCTACACAATGGTGCCAAAAATGTGGTTACTCCACCATCCCCGGAGCGATCCTCTTCAGTACCTGAATTTCGGAGAGTTTCGGTTGCTTTATTGATACCCAGTACTCCGAAAACACAACATGAGACCGACTTGCATACCAGGTAGGTGTCTACCTTGGCTACCTAGGTAGGTACTAAGGCCTTTCACTTGGTTGAAGTACCTGTCAGGTTCTTAAAATACCGAACAGTCTCAACACAATATCACAACGGACGTGATACGGTCCCTCATATGGACCATGCCGGGCCCTTTCCCACGGGTACCATACGTGTATCAGACCCGTCTCTGTTCATGGGGTTCAGTCCCATGAGATTATGAAAACTCCCACGTACATGCACAGACATCACAGTTTCCATGAACACTCCTGCCTTTGCACACCAGAGATCGGCCATCTACCATCCAGACTTAAGCCCGTTATGTTAGGTGGCCCTCTCTAC
This sequence comes from Chaetomiaceae sp. PYS4301M, assembly GCA_023628425.1. Classification (NCBI taxonomy): domain Eukaryota; kingdom Fungi; phylum Ascomycota; class Sordariomycetes; order Sordariales; family Chaetomiaceae; species Chaetomiaceae sp. PYS4301M. The sequence goes on along the minus strand of JAMAKR010000019.1, from coordinate 442,655 downwards.
GGGCGTTTGCGAATGCTTGGCGCATCCGGCGTGCGGCACTGCTAAGCTCCGAAAGTCAGGTATCTCTTCTTGGCAATGGACCACGCCTCCTGAATCGGCTCGGGAGCACCCGCTCGTCTGCCGGGGATCCAGTCGACATCGGCTGAGATCCCGAACCGGGAAGGTGTCTCCTTTTCGGCCTGCCCCTTTCCTTCACCACTGTCAATAAGGGCGCCGAGACCTCTCCGTTGCTGGATGCTATCACCAGAACACGCCGACGAACTCGAAAGCCGCCTGCCGCAACTTGCCAGGTCCCGGGCTGGTTTGACCAGACGACTCACCGATGTCGAAAGCGGCAGGTCATGGGAGTCCTCAAAGTTGTTCTCCGGGAGCCACAATCCACAGTTCATTCTCAATATCCATCGTGGATTAAGATAAATATCTCCAGATTCCCCGACCTGTGTGTCATGTCCAGCCTCAGCATCAACGTCAACATCACACATCAGCCTCCGAGTCCAGCTCCTCCAGTTCTCACAAGCCAAAATGCACTTCTCTACCGCCCTTCTGGCCCTTCTGCCCGCTGCTCTCGCGGCCCCTACCGTCGAGCACCTCGACAAGCGTGCGCCCATCATCGCCGCCAGGGCTGGCCATGTCGTCCCCGGCAAGTACATTATCAAGCTGAAGGAGGGTGCCAGCGAGGACGCCCTCAACCATGCCGTTGGCAAGCTCGGCAAGTCCAAGGCGGACCATGTCTACAGGGGCCGCAAGTTCAAGGGCTTCGCTGGCAAGATCGATGCCCCCGTTCTGGAGGAGATCCGGGCTCTCCCTGATGTAAGCCCATTTACCAGCTGACAATTTGAGAGGAGATTCCAGTGACTAACGCAACTGTTACAAACAGGTCGAGTATGTTGAGGAGGAAGCCATCTTCCGCATCAACACCTATGTTTCACAGACGGGTGCTCCCTGGGGTCTCGGCCGGATCTCTCACAAGGCCAAGGGATCTACCACCTACGTCTACGACGACAGCGCTGGTGCCGGTACCTGTGCCTATGTGATTGACACTGGCATCTACACTGCCCACTCGGTATGTTCTCGAGGACATGAGGTATTCATATTCTTGCTAACCCCTAATCAGCAATTCGGCGGCCGCGCTACCTTCGCCGCCAACTTCGTCGACAGCTCCAACACCGACGGCAATGGCCACGGAACCCACGTTGCTGGTACCATTGGATCGAACACTTATGGTGTTGCTAAGAAGACCAAGCTCTATGCCGTCAAGGTGTTGGGCTCTGACGGCTCTGGCACCACGTATGTCGACTTCCTTGTTCTTTATCTCGCTACTGGTATCAACGCTGACAACCCACTAGTTCCGGCGTTGTTGCCGGCATCAACTTCGTTGCCGAGGACGCCCCTAACCGGAGCTGCCCCAACGGCACCGTCGCCAACATGTCCCTGGGTGGCGGCTACTCGGCTGCCATCAACAACGCCGCCGCGGCCCTTGTTGACGCCGGCGTCTTCCTTGCCGTCGCCGCTGGCAATGACAACGCTAATGCTTCGGGCTACTCGCCGGCCTCCGAGGCTTCCGTCTGCACCGTTGGTGCCACCGACAAGAACGATGCTAAGGCCAGCTACTCCAACTATGGCTCTCTTGTCGACATCCAGGCTCCTGGCACCAACATCCTGAGCACCTGGATCGGCAGCACCTCGGCTACTGTGAGTTCTCAACCTCTCCAACGCCCCTTTTCTTCAGAATTTGCATCCAACAGTCGCACTAACACATGAATTCTCCAGAACACCATCTCCGGTACCTCGATGGCTACGCCGCACATCACTGGCCTCGGTGCCTACCTCCTGGCCCTGTTTGGAAAGAAGTCTCCTGAGGCTCTCTGCACCTACATCAAGAGCCTTTCCGTTTCTGGCGCCATCACTGGTCTTCCCAGCGGCACCGTTAACAAGCTTGCCTTCAACGGCAACCCCTCCGGCTAGACTAAGGGTTCATGATCGTTATGGATGAAAGCTAGTGGCCGTATCAAGAGTATCAACGACGATATGGTGAATTGGGGGAGAGAAGTTGGTTTGTTTGTTTGGTGGGGAGGAGGAGGCGGCCAGGGAGGAGGGGGGGGGGGGGGGGTGGTGGGGGGCGGCGCGAACGACTCGGGAGTATCCCTTTGATGAAAACAGGGACTCGACGGACGAGACTTTTAATCCTTCATGTCCAAACTTTCTGGGTGCCTTTATAGCTTTCACAGGGCGATTAGGCCAACCATTGCTTTGCTTTTATCAAATGGACGAAAAATTACTTGCAAATTCCTCCTTATCCAGGAGCCACGGAACACAGGTATGGTACATTGTTTGCAACAAAATCGTGATTCCTCCAGAACGCCCAAACATCAATCTCAAATTAAAACAGGTATTGTCCAGTGTACAACCCCTATGAATCATGAACGGCATTATCCTCTAAGTTGACCTGGGACTCTTCACCATACGCGCCTTTTTCGGTCCAGTGCGTGCGCCAGGTCTTCACGAGACCTGCGGTAATCCAACGAGGAGTGGCAACATGGACAACCTGTGTGACTTGTCTAGCAACAATGGTCGGGGCGCGGCTGTGAAAGCTGTGTCTTGCATGAAGACCAACCCTGGGTCTTTGGGGTCCTTAGGCGGCATGGGAGGGGTTGCAGCTGAGACGGGTGTTTCGACTATGGCCTTCACCGGAGACGCGGTTGGCCATGTGGTGTTTGGTGCAGCAGGCGGCTCTTCCACCGGTCTCGGTGCTCGAACAAGCACGCTTGCCTTGGTCCAAATTTTGGCGTTGCTGCCTTTGGCATCTTGCTTGCTTCGCCGGCCCGTCCCCCCGCCCACGCCAATGGAAGGCTGGATAACCATGAGAATTTGGCGACCGTCGCGGTATCCAGGGAACGCATCTTCGGAATTAGCATGGGTGGCTGGCGGGGGAGTCGGCTGCATCTGGTAAAGGTCCAGCTCGTCGTTGGAGGATCTGAAGTTTGTTTCCGCCAAGTCACACAGACCCCTGACCCAGGGCGTATCTCGGCGGCACCACAGTTGGCAAGAAAAGCGGAGTGCTGCATCGATCTCCTGTGCCAGGCGGTGTTCGAGCTTCTCAATGCCCGCTGCGTCCTGATCCTGGAGCAGGAAGCGGGCCGGGCTTCGCAGAAAGGCGTCTTTCAGCCTTCCAGCGTGCCTGAGTCTGGCCTCGGCGAGCAACCGGGCATCATCGGTAAGGAGGATGCTGTCGGCCTCAGTGCTCATGCCGCTCTCGCAAAAGGCCTTCATGAGGGCAGCACGCCAGGCGGTTGCGTTGGTGTTGCCGTTTTGAGCTGGAGAGGTTGCTGTGTCAGCCCCAACGTACCACGAAAAGGGGCCAGTAGTTTGAGACATACTTTTTGACAACAGTCGAGAAAACTCCTCCATTGTTTTCCTCGTCGGCAGATCTTGGTCCAACAGACCGATCCCTTGTTCGGCAGAGAGATCAGGTGGCTGAATTGTTGTAACCAGCCGAGGCAGCTTGCGCACGTCTTGAGATTCCGCCAAACGTTCCTGAGTCAAGGGAATGGGCCGAGGAGACCGGACGTCGCGGGGGGGCGCGATGGTAAAGTTGCACATGGCCAGGTCCATTCTGAACCCAACTGGCGATGCGGAATTGAGGCGTGGCATAATGGGACTCTCCATCTCAAGAGCGCTGGGGGCGATGGCATCAAACACCCAGAAAGGAGATGAGAGTGTCTCCCTGACGATGAAGTTGGCCAGCATTCCGTGCAGAAGGAGTCGAGCGGTGTGAGACCCGTCATTGTCAGCAGTGGCCAGCAGTTGTTCGGGCAGTTGTCCGTTATCCGAGAGCCGAACGAAGTGCTTGACTCCGTCGCAAAGTTCGCTCTTCTGAGAAGGGTGGAGGCCAGACTGGACGCGGCTGGGGTCAAGATGGGCAAAATCGCAGGCCCACTGGCGCCATGTGTTTGCTTTGGCCGTGAGCCAGGAGGTGATGGTGCTGTCGCCCAGTGGGGCCTCCCTGGATCGTTCGAGCGCAATCCGCACGAGTTCTTCCTCCTCCCGGACCAGCCGGGCCTCGAGGTCTTTAATGCGGGCTTCGAAGACCTTTTCCCTGTTCACTAGTTCCTCCTTCCATTTGTGCCGTCGGGCATCGTGGCGTTTCTGAGTCGAGGCCAGCCTGCGTGCAAGCTCCTGGTTGTCGTTTATCAAGTCCCGCTCAATTCGTTGAAGCGCGGCAACACGCTGGTGGAGGCTGCGATTCTCCTTTGCGAGGTCTTCCCTGGACTCAACAGGGGTCATGGACCGAAAGAATCTGTCCACCTTTTCGTTCAATGTCTGGGTTGCTGGACTGAGGTCTCTGCGCTGGAGTGACCGCGATCTGTTCTCGACGGGTGACCTGCCCGGCGTTGGGGTGCTGCTGCGCGCAGAGTTTTGGGCCAATCCTTGGCTTCTGCTCAAGGTCACCGAGCAGGATCGAGACCGGTCATGGGGACGAGAGACACTCTCGCGAATGACAGCCAGAGCACGGGTTGTGTCTCTGTCGAGGTCACCGTCGCCGTATTCGGCGACAACAGAGTTTGGAGTTTCCGGCGGCTGGAGGGGAAGGCCGGAGATGGTGCGGGACGAGGGTGCAAAGGAAGCCTCGGGTTTGGACTCGGTAACAGGTTCTGGCCAGCTTGCATAATCTCGTAAAGGTAGGTCGGAGCTCTGGGATGCCGTGGAGGAGCCTGTCAAGGCGCCCGCGGAAGGGTTGATCGCGGCGGGAGGGGGAGAGCGAGTCATGGCGGCCGGCGACTGACTGGCTTATTAGGTTGAAAGACTGTTCTCAGGGCCCGAGATCAGAGGCGAAGAGCAACTTGGATATCGGGCCAACAAGAAGAAGCGTCAAAAGAAGGTTGGATTCTTGGTGACCGGAGTGGCCTGGGTGGGGAGGGAAGGAAAAGCATATATTGTTGCAGTTGGAAGACACTGTTCTTTCGCCATTGGCACCCCCTTTCCCAGGGCAGTGGTGCCGTCCTCGTGGGGAAGCGCGCTTACTGTGCGCGGCGTCGAGGTCCATTTTCCCTGTGAAAGCGAGGCTTGTCCGTCCTTGGCCATCTTCATGGGAAGCTGAGGTTGCCATGGGCAAGCGAAGACGGTCCTGTGCATGTAACCGCCAGCAAGTGCTCCCAAGCGTCTAAGAAGCGGCCATGGTAGGCCCGGCGATGCCCCCCTGGTGCTGGGCTGCAGGGGATGGAGTCGGCGGTCCAAGTCGGCGGTTCAGATCCCACACCTCCAAGCTGGCGGCGTGTCCTTCGACACTGTGCGTGCAGCGACGCCCGTCCTCTTCACCTTCGCGGTTGCTGTGGGCGCTTAAGTGACAAGAGAAACAAGAAGCGGAACCAATGAGACGCCGCGACAGCGGTTTCAGACCAGATCCTTGGGCCACGCGCTTGGACCAGTCCCCGCACTGCTCCCCTCCACCCTGTGTTGATGGTCTGGGGTACTTCGTACGGAGGATTATTTTCGGCGCCTAAAACTGGCGTCGTGAGAGCGAGGCAGATCTTCTGTTCTTCTATGTTTCCCTTTGACGTTAATTTTCTTTTGCTTTCTCTTTGGGTCGGCAGGCGGGTGATGGATGAAGACCATGGACAGGACCAACCTGCTTGGGGACCCACCCATCCCACCCAACCTGATCACCGGAGCCGGCGCTAACCGCAAGAAAGACTCGAGTCACCAAAAAGACCAAATATTATCTAAGCGATAACCATCCCTAACCCTTGACTGGAGCTGCTGCGGCCAGAACGCCATCTCAGCAGATCCGGTTTGGGATGTGCATGATGAATGAAGACCCAAGTTGAAGAGGTCAACACAGACGACTGGGTAGATGGTTTGTTGCCTTTGACGACTTGTTTGCATCAACACGTTGGGGAGTAGACAGAGTCTGTTACTCTGTACAGCGCACAGTGGAGTTGTTATCGCCGATAAAGCTCCCATCACCACAAGACACGGACCGGGCAACAGCGGCAGCTCTGCTTACCTTCCTTGTTGAGACCTGGTGCCCCTCCACGCGTCGCCCTCACTGTCCAAATGCCCCGCACTTTTCTCCTCCCCTCGTCCAATTTGATCTCTTCAAGTCACGCTCTTCGTTGCTTGTCGAGACGGCCACTGATCTCCAACTTTGCTTCGTGCCGCAACATCACCACTGCCACCCACTTCACATCCTCGCGACGCAGCTGTCTCCAGCAGGCCCGAACGCCGCGCGCCCTTAGCTCCCGCCCGTACCTCACCGACGCAACCCGCGCCCACCAAGCCCGCAAAATGGCACCCCAACTGGACGGCTATTTCCAGCAGGTCGACAGCCTGTCGGACGCCTTCATCGAGCGCCTGCGCCAGGCCGTCGCCATCCCGTCCGTCTCGTCCGAAGCCGCCCGCCGCCCCGATGTCGTCCGCATGGGCGAGTTCCTGGCCGACGAGCTGACCAAGCTCGGCGCCTCGGTCGAGCTGCGGCCGCTGGGCAAGCAGCACGGCACCGACCTGGACCTGCCCCCCGTGGTGCTGGCCCGCTACGGCAACGACAAGAACAAGCGGACCATCCTGGTCTATGGCCACTACGACGTGCAGCCGGCTGAGAAGAGTGACGGCTGGGAGACGGAGCCGTTTGAGTTGACCATTAAGGAGGACGGTCGCATGCTGGGCCGCGGCTCGACCGACGACAAGGGCCCCGTGCTGGGCTGGCTGAACGCCATCGAGGCCCACAAGGCCGCCGGCATCGACTTCCCGGTCAACCTGCTGATGTGCTTCGAGGGCATGGAGGAGTACGGGTCGGACGGGCTCGACGACCTCATCAACGAGGAGGGCAAGAAGTACTTTGCCGATGCCGATGCCGTCTGCATCAGCGACAACTACTGGCTCGGCACCGAGAAGCCGTGCCTGACGTACGGCCTGCGCGGGTGCAACTACTACAGCATCGAGGTGTCCGGGCCGGGTGCCGACCTCCACAGCGGTGTCTTTGGCGGCACCGCCCAGGAGCCTATGACGGACCTGGTTCGCGTCATGGGCTCGCTGGTCGACACGAATGGCAAGATCCTGATTCCCGGCATCATGGAGCAGGTGGCTGCCGTGACTCCCGAGGAGGCCGGCCTGTACGACAACATTGCCTTCACCATGGAGACGCTGCACGACTCGCTCGGCAGCAAGACGACAATCTTCGAGGACAAGAAGTCCACCCTGATGGCTCGCTGGCGCTACCCCTCGCTCTCGCTCCACGGCATCGAGGGTGCCTTCTCAGCCCCCGGCGCCAAGACGGTCATCCCGGCCAAGGTCATCGGCAAGTTCTCGATCCGGACCGTGCCCGACATGGAGATCGACAAGACCAACGAGGTTGTCTGCCGCTACGTCGAGGACGTCTTCAGCAAGCTCGGGTCCAAGAACACCCTCAAGGTGTACCCGCAGCACTGCGGCAAGTGGTGGGTCGCCAGCCCCAACCACTGGAACTTCTCGGCGGCGGCCAAGGCGACGGAGCGCGTCTGGGGCGTCAAGCCCGACTTCACCCGCGAGGGCGGCAGCATCCCGGTCACGCTCACCTTTGAGCAGGCCACGGGCAAGAATGTGCTGCTCCTGCCGATGGGCAGCTCCAACGACGGCGCGCATTCGATCAACGAGAAGCTCGACAAGCGGAACTACATCGAGGGCATCAAGCTGCTGGGTGCCTACCTGCATTATGTTGCCGAGGAGCCCACGAACTAGACGGGGGAATGGGCAGGGCAATGTTGTGAAGTAATCATATGTGCAAAGAACAACATACAATCCAGATCATGTCAACTTATCAGAGATTTGACGAAATGCATGTGAAAGGCCATTAGTGACCCATTATCTGCCCATGTTATTTCCATACCCTCCCTCCTTGTATCTACCGTTATCCCGGGTATCAGTGTCCTCTGCCGTTCCGTTGACCCAATCTGATGCCCATGCCAACCTGTCCCAAGTCCCACGCCCCGTCCATACCGAAGAGCTAACCTGCGGCAAAGAGAGAAACTGTCCAAAGGGACTCTCGGCAAGAAATGAAATGAAGAACAACCCAACCCAACGCCAACCGATCATGTCCCGCCCAAAGGGAAAAAAACACCGTCCAACCGCCTCACCAGCCCTCGTCCTGGTTCTCAATCCTGCTCCGTCTCCGTTCGCCAACCACCTTGGCATCCCACACCCCGGCAAAAATATCATCGCACTCGTCCTCATCCTCGGAGTCAAACACGACCGGCTCGTCCACCCCACTGCTTGCACTGTGCCTCTTCCCCAGCTGTCTTCCACCACCACCACCCACCGGCACGGCAGCACCCTTCCCATGCCCACGATGAGCAAACACAGGAGCAGCACCACCACCAAAATCGTCATCAACATCCTCCCAACTATGAAACCCCACCACCCGCCGCGTCTCAAGAATAAACTTGCCCACCTTGTACCGCTGCGACGGGTCGCGCGCGTCAATGTACTTCCACCCGACCACGGTGCCGCACCCGACACAGCTGATGTCGGCCACCACGTGCGGGCCTGTCACGAGGTTGCGGTCCTCGGAGCGGCCTACCACGATGTTGACTAGTTCTGTTGGGGGCCGTGGTGACGGCGATGGCGATGGCGATGGGTCTGTTGGGTTGGGGTTGGTGCTGGTGCTGGTGCTGCTGCTGCTGCTAACACTGTCGGTGTCGAGGGGTGATTGTGACTGGGAGGCCTGTCGTGAACGTGGGGTGGGGGACAAGGGAGAGGGAGAGGGGGGTGGTGCGAGGAGGTAGGCGCGGCCGTGGCGGCCGTGGAAGCATTTGCTGATGATCTGGGAGTGGAAGGCCAGGTCGGTGGAACAACCGCGGCAGCGGAGGGTGGTGGGGTGGGCGCGTGAGAGCCGGCGGCCCGGGGAGGTGGGAGAGGTGGGTGACACGGGGGAGGTGGACAGGGACGGGACGGTGCTGGTGGGTGAGCCCGACGAGGTCGGGGACGGGGTATCAGAGGTGCGCCGGCGGCGGAAGGGAATCCGCAGAGACGGCAGTAGGTAATGGGGGAAGACGGGGGTGCTGGTTGAGGGTGCCGGCGGCGCGCCGTTACGGCGGAGGGACATGATCTCGAACATGGCGAGAAATGAGTCGAGGCGGTGTGTAAGTGTGTAAGTGGCGGCGGTCCTCAGAGCTCGGTGCAGAGAGAGCTCAAGGTCCAGCAGTCATGGGCAAAACACAGTTCTTTGCTTCTTCGGCGGTGAAATATGGCTAGCTTCCTGTTGTGCTCCCCGGGATGCCCGGGATCGCAGACGAGCATTAACGGAAGCGTGCGGTCTTCGGAGTCTTGAAGCTGGTCGCCTGACTGGTAACAAGACCGGAACCGGTTTGGAGACGGGCCAACGGCCTCATACTAGCCGGCTTGTTGGGTAAGTACCTGAGGTAAGCAAGGTCGGCGACCCATCACTGGATCTGTGCCCTCAGCGTCTCAAGTGACAACAGTTGACGCAATGACATGATTCGGTACTGGTGGGAGCACCTGACAACCCCCGCATTGCCCGCTTTGTCCGCCTTAACGTTATCGATCAATGCTCTCCAGCGAGACGACTGCGGGGATCCCTGCTTCAAACCCCAAGCGCCGGGGCTGCATTCCTCACAACAGAGCCGCAGCCTAGAATCTCAACTTGGATTTTCATTTCCAAACGTGAGTGTTGCTGGCTTGCAATCCGAAGCCAAAGATGTGGAATCCCGGAATGTGGTTGGCAGTGTGGCACCCCGGAATTCGTACGGGACCCTTCAACTGCGCCGGGCCTGCATTGGGGTCCGGCGTGGCGCGGCATAGGCCCCGGCCCACAGCGGCCCGAAACATGGATTTCCGCTGCACAAGCTTCGATCCAAGATCATGATCGCGAGCCGAGCTGGCTCATCAGGAAGGGAGGGGTCAACGCCACCCAGGTAGCTGGCCAAGGCTCGGCTTGCTTGGGATAGATCAAGAAATAAAGTAAAAATAAAAATAAAATAAAATAAAACATTTGGGAGAGAGCGAGTCCATTCGTGCGGCCAAAGAGTGAAGGAAAACTGGGTGAAAACTGTATGGAAAGTTGGCGACCAACAGCTCGGCTGCTCTCCCTCAACTGGAAAGTTCCAGCTCTCTCTGCATTCGTGCCGTTCTGCCGTCAAGATGTCGAAACGTGAGCGGCAAAGTCGTCTGGTTGGTCAGAGTTTGGCCACGTCTCCACCTTTTGTGCCACGTGACGCCTCCTTTGACGCCAAGCACCCACTTTTTTCGGTGCTGTCGTGCTTGTCTGCCCGATTTTCCTGATCGCTGGTCTCGTCCTGATTCAACCGAAACCTGCAGCCTCCCTCGCCCAACAGCCTTTCGTCGTTAAAGCCCAACGCCCGCCTCCCTCGGCCACCGACGTCAATTCCCATCGCAAAACCCAAAATCAACAACATACTTGCGACCGCCGTCTCCAGCGCTCGAAACATCCCCCCATCAGCGGAAATCCAACCCAACAGCAGTCTCCCCAGTCAACACCCTGGCATCCCAAAACAATGGCGCCCATGAAATCACCCAAAATCAATCATAGTAGTAGTAATTCTGGCGAGGGCATTGTCCGCAATGCCGACATCCTCGCCAGCTGCTACATTGTCGACTCGGCCACGGCCTCGCTGAAGGGCCTCCACTACTGCACTACGGGTCTCGCAGGGACCGAGTGGTATTCCTGAGGTCCCTTCAACGGGACTTCCATCGCCGCCATCAAGCCCCCCCCTCGCGGCCCTCACGACGACGAACCAGCTCGCGCTGACCCCCAAGGCGAGGTCATCATCTGCGCGCGGCCACGGCGTCGGTCGTCACGGCGCAAGCACGCCAGAGAACAGCAGTGCTTGGCATCGCCGTCGAGGGGGGGCAACACTGCGCATCAGGGAAGAATGTGAGAGGTTCTTTTGCGAGCCGCTGCGCGCCATGTTTCTGGGTGAGACGGACTTGGCGATGCAGGGCTCGGGCCTGGCCAGTGTTTATTACAACAACAGCAGCAGCAGCATCAACGACAACCGAATTGACGGGACTGCCCCCACCGCCGTGGGGCAGCACGGACAGTTGACGCCGCCCGACGACTTCCCCATTGCGGATGAAACCGCGATGGGCCGTCGGGGCTTTGGCGTCAGTGCCCGTGGCAGCGTCCTCGGCTGGCTGGAAATCTGGGACTACGCGGGTGGTTCCAGCTTCCGTGGCTTCGTGGCGGAAGATGCCGGCCGGGGCACCAAGTCGCTGTTCGTCTTTTTCGATGCGCACTCCATCACCCGCGATCTGAAGCAGGCGTATGTCTCCCTCGCTCTCCTTCTTTGACACAAACTCGAGGCTAACAAATAACAGACTCGTCGCCCTCATTGAACTCGCCGAGGGCCCCTTTGCCTGCTCGCACATGGTCATCTGTATCGAGCGGTCGATACCCGAGGAGGAAACGAAGGGATTGACAAAGGGTCTCCAGTGGGCTGGGTTCTCGCTTACGACACTCGACTTTTGGACAACGGGATTGGACGTCTTGAGCAATCGGTGGTTATTCATGGGAATGGAACTTTGAGCGGACGAGGCGCATGATCGGGGTATTTTTAATTACTCTCGTCGGGGATTGGTTCGGCGGCTTTCGCGAGCGCTTGGGATTCTTCGGTTTCATGGTCTTTTTTCGTGAGGTTTGGTGTTCCCCTTCTAATTCGGCTCCTGGTGGTTGATCTCCAGTTTATGCAGCGGGGAAGCCAGAGCGGTTGATGCTCGCTCGTGGGTATTGTTGTTGTTCATCGGTAGCATTATGTGTAACATCTGGATATGAAATCCAACGGTCTACTTGTCTATACCAAGAATGACTTGTTCTCCATTGTCATCGCCTCATAAGTCGCCCTCAAACTTCCTGACCGCCAGCCCCTTGTCGCCCAAATAGTCTTTTACTTGCTGCACCGTGTACTCACCCCGGTGGAACATGCCGGCACCCAACGCGGCATCCGTGGTCGTCTCTTCAAAGACTTCCAAGAAGTGGCCGGGGTTGCCGGCTCCACTGCTCGCAATGACGGGGATCTTGATGGCCTCCTTGACCTGCGTGATCAGCTCTAGATCGAAGCCGCTGTTGGTGCCGTCCTTGTCGATGCAGTTGAGCAGAATCTCGCCCGCACCCATCGCCTCGACCGCCTGGGTGAGCTCGACGACGTCGAGGTCCCTCGTCTCGCGGCCACCCTTGATGGTGCAGGCGTACCAGCAGTACTCCTCGCCGTTGGGCCCGGGAGAGGACGTCTTGACGGTGGCATGGCGCGTGGCCTCCTGTTTCGGCACGTACACCCTCTTGGGGTCCACGCTCACGACAACGGCCTGGTTGCCGTAGGCCTTGCTGATCTGCTCGATGGCGGTGTTGCCGTAGAGAGACTTTCCGCCGTTATAGTACTCCTCCGCCGCGATCACAGCATCGCTGCCGATCGACACCTTGTCGGCGCCGCTCTTGAAGTACATGGTTGCGATTTCCAGAGCCGACACCTTCGTCCCGTCGACGTCCACCGTGTCGCGGATGCCGCCGCCTATCGTCAGGGGCACAAACACGGTCTCCGATGTCCTGCGCAGGATTTCCAGCATGGGCAGGTCGGCAACCGGGCAGTCGCGGAACGATGTGATGTTCAGGAAGGTGACCTCGTCCGCCCCCTGCTCGTAGTACCTCTTCGCCATCTCCACCGGCTTGCCCAGGTTGCGGACGGACCGGTCGTCCGACTTCTCACGCACGTCGTACTGATCGCCCTTGGTCACGACCAGATCTCCTTGGTCGTTCGTGCGAACGTCAAGGCATGCGATGACACGCCTCGTCAGGCCTTCCCGCGCAATCATCTCGTCCACGTTCCCCTCAACGCCCTGGGGCGGGTGCTCTGCGAGAGCCTTGGCCCCTGACCCGTCCAGAAAGGCGCGGATCACGCGCAGCCCGGCGACGCCGCTCTTCTCGGGGTGGAACTGTGTCGCAAAGACATTGCCCTTGGCCACGGCGCCGACGAAGGTCTCGCTGCCATATGTGCCCGTCGCGACCGCCCAGCCGAGCTTCTCCAGCTCCCCCTTCTGGTAGGGGTATTTGTATGAGTGGACGTAGTAGTACTTCGAGTCCGGGCGCAGGCCGTAGAGCGTCGGGTTCGTGGGGCACGATGCGTTGTTCCACCCGATGTGCGGGACCGACTTTACCGAGTCGTCGAAGCGGTCCAGCTTGCCGGGGATGACGCCCAGGCCCGGGCAGTCGGCGTCCTCGGCGGATGTGGAAAAGAGGGCTTGCAGGCCGACGCAGATGCCCATGAACGGTTTCCCGGCGTCGATGTGGGCGCGCAGGGCGGGGAGGTAGCCGGCGGCCGAGAGCTGGGAGAGGCAGTGGCCAAAGTGGCCGACGCCTGGGAGGATGAGTTTCTGCAACGCAACCCCAAGTCAGAACCTCGGCGCATCTGGCGAGTGCTAGTCGTTCCATTGTTATCCCCATACCTCAGCATTTGCGACCTCCTCCGGTGACCGGACCCACTCGACCTCGTAGCCGTTCTTCTCGATGGCATTGACGAGGCTGCGCACGTTGCCGGCGACGTAGTCGAGAAGGTGGACTTTCGGCATTGCGGCGGTGTTTGTATTGTTCGAGCAATACGGGACACCGGATGGTATTCTTGTTGGCTGTGAATAGGAACTTAAAGAGAGTCGGGTGAGTCAATCAATGGCGTGGGCTGGGCTGAAAAACTTCCAGGGGGGTTCGAACAATGGCGGGGCAGCGGCTGGCTATCGCAGTACCCCGCCATTAGTGTGCAGGGGTCCTGATTCTGCCACCAGAGACCGCTAAGATTTTCCTCTGTGCCTTCCAGGGGCCGGGATAGCAGCTCCTTCGAATGTAACAGCACGCTTTGTGCTCCTTACAACATTGTCCAGCCGTGCAAGTCATCCTAACCAACTGCCAATTCGCCTTTCCGCGACGGTACGCCAATCAGTCGACCCCAACCTAGATTCCAGAACCCCAGGAACGACAGCAAAGCGAAATTCCAGTAGTAATCGCCATGGGCTCCTCTGGCCGGCAGCAGACAGCCGCGGTGCCTGACGATGACGACGGGTGGGAGTACGAATACTCTGCGGCAGAAACAGAGGTATGATCACATCAGGATGGGCAAGTCTGCCTCGCGCTGCTGACGAGTGGCCCAGACATACTACTTGACGCTGGACCTGTCAGTCCGCGACTTTCTCGAGCGGCGCACCGACGACGTCGTCCACAACACGCGGACCGGCTATCGAGTCTGGTACAACCCTCTCTTCAACGCGCCCGAGCCCAGGGCTTCTAACCCAGACCTTCTCGACGACAAAGACGCCGACGACGAAGAACCCCCCGAGCGCGAGGAGGTAGACCTGGACACGATCGGCATGCCAGTGCCGCAACCCCATGGCGAGCCGCCGATTGACCCTCTGCTCGAGCAGTCTGCCAATAAGGACAGGCATTTGGACGAGCAGGAGGAAAACAAGCCGGCAGAGGAAATCCAGATCCTGGAACTGCACTCCAAAGAGCCGATTGTTTCATACCGCAACCATGTGTTTCGTGGCTCCTGGTGCGAAAACATCGGCACGGAGATGATCTTCACTCCCCACGACGACGACGCGCCTCTGCCCGCCCTCCGCAATCTACCTCAGAACATGGACCTGATCGCGGCCAGCGCGTCGAGAATCAATTTCCGGGAGGCAACATTGGTGGAAAAGGAGAAGGACGCGATGCCCGACCGGCTCTTTTTGGGTTTTGGGTACTCGGAGGAGGACATCCCGGACCGATACAAGCGCAATGGAGGCATCTACGTCCACATCGGCGGCGACAAGAGCGGGCAGCGACAGCCGCAAGCACACTTCCTCGAAGATCTAATCGCTCTGAAGCGGAAACGCGGCGAAACGGACGAGGTCACGGTGCAGCCGCTCGAGACGAGGCAGAACAAACTCATGGTGGAGGATGAGGAAGAAGAGCGCAGGCGTAGGAAGCTGCGCCAGGATCATGCTCGCAACGTGAGGTGGCGCGACAAGAGGAGGGAAGAGCGAGAGTTGGGGCTGGGATCGCCGGAGAGGAATTACGTGCCGCGGACGGGAGGGCGAAGGGGATGGCCACGGCGGGCCAGACGCGCTGCGCTCATCAGACGGGACACGGGCGCGATATCGCGATTTGCTTACAGAGCCGATCGGGCTGCAAATGCCTCAGCGCCAACGCCCGCCCGTTGGAAGGACCTTCCTGGCGGCCAGAATCGCTGAGTGCGAAAATGTGCGAATATGTGTCAAAGCGATCGAAGGCTCGAACCCGGCGCTTCCGAAACTCGGGATTCTGGTCAGCGCTGTCAGGGCGAGGTCTTGGCATCCCGGCAAGCCTTGTGGGCCTGTCATTCGTCCACGAGTGCCGGTTGGAGGGCTGCGAATGGGGGGCACACCTGACTTGGGCGCCTGTGCTGGGCCAAAGTAGCGGTACCTTCCGTGAAGGCGGGGCTTGCACCCTGCACCCCGTATCGATACCGCATACCGCTTCTTGGATGACGCATGCATCAGTTCTTCGGCCACCAGGCAATGCCTGACATGCAACCATGCAACCTGGAACGGGACGGTCTGCGTTGTTTCGAAAAGCCGGCAACGCCGAGTCCAGGCCCGGGCTTTTGCATCTTGCATCGAACTGACGACTCTCTCTCTCTCCCCACGCAACCTCGTTTTTGTTCCTCTGCTGCATCCCCGACGGCCCTGGGTTCGACTTCCTTTCAGTCCTGCTGACCGACACGAGCATTCCGTCCCTCTCCTGCGCCGCCAAAAACATTCCCTGCGCCACGGCAACCTCCCTTTGTTTCCGACGCCGCCATAACCACGGAGTACCTCGCATCCACTCCATCACCCCATCTGATGTCTGACCCGTGCGATCGTTGTTGAACGGCCAACCAACAACACCAGAACCCCGCCGTTGAGAACACCAACGCCGGCTCTTTCGGCCACCACGACGATTAAAAATGACGGTCATGGTCTACAGCCTACGTCGGGCGACACTCGCCACCTTTTTCGTTACCGGCCTTGTCTTCCTCCTCTGGCTCCTGCCACGACTTCTGAACCCGACGCCGCCCGATGCCGAAGAACGCGAGCGAGACAAGCACTGGGTCAACACGTCGCCGAACTGGGTGGATCGCCAGGCATGTCGCTGGCTGAGCCTGTGCGGCATCCAGCACATCCGGTGGGATGCGCCCTCGCGTCTGATCGACGACGAGCCCTCGACCCTGGACGAGCTCAAGTCGCTGGCTTTGGGATTGAGCACCTCGTGGACCTTTGGCGAGAAGAGCGAGGTCAGCGACTGGGAGACCGCCCCTGCCGAGAAGGACCTCAAGCGCCGGATCCAGGCAAACAGCGCCGGCAGTGCGCAAATCTTGGACGAGGTGCCGGATTACGTGCTGGAGCACGCGCCGCTGGTACATCTCTATTCTGGTGAGAACTTTTGGCCGTCCGACATTGCCGAGCATATTCGGCATCTGAAACCCTACGAGAACTATGTCTTGGTGAACACCAGCGAGCCTGTGGATCTGGGAAATATGGCCAGTCTGAATGCCCAGCCCGGCACTGTTCTTCTGACCAGCGACGATGACGTCGAGTCGCGGCCAGCGTGGCTGCACAGCCGCACGGCGATCCCGGCTCCCTTTGAAGACGATGGGTCAGACGGGAAAGATGGCGACAACGACTCGGAGCATCACCCTCATCGACCCGAAGACGACACCTCTTGGTGGGACGTGGACAAGGACCACCCGCCCCGCCGTATCGTGCCACCTAGAGAGTCGTTGCAACGACACCGGGGTCTCCGCAAGAAGCGCTCGATGCCTGCTCTTCAAAAGCCCATGGGTGGCCTCGCGTCGCTGGCTAACGAGAACAACAAGCCGAATGCCAGCGGCTATTCCTCAGCGCCGGCCGTCCTCGTCCTCGTTGACAAGGGAGCAGGCATTCTCGATGCCTTCTGGTTCTTCTTCTACAGCTACAACTTGGGCCAGACGGTGCTCAAGATCCGCTTTGGAAACCACGTCGGTGACTGGGAGCACTGCATGGTGCGCTTCCAGAACGGCATTCCGCGCGCCATGTTCCTGAGCGAGCACGCAGGCGGCAAGGCCTACCTGTGGAAAGCGCTCGAGAAGCGGGCCCAGAAGGACGGGAAGCCGGCACGGCCCGTCATCTACTCGGCCGTCGGCAGCCACGCCATGTATGCGTCGCCCGGGCTGCACCCCTATGTACTGCCCTTCAAGCTCCTGAAGGACATCACCGACAAGGGCCCCCTGTGGGATCCCGCGCTCAACAACTACGCCTTCTGGTTCGACTACGAGGTCGACCGGGACGAGGCCAAGAATTCCACCACTCAGGAACAGACCAGCCTGATCCCCGCGGCATCGAACCCCGACCTGCCCACCTCGTGGTTCCACTTCGAGGGGTACTGGGGCGACGACATCTACCCACTGAGCGATCCGCGCCAGTGGCGGCTGTTCGGCGAGTACCATTACATCACCGGGCCGCTGGGCCCCAAGGCGAAGTGGCTGGACAGGCGGAAGGTGTGCCAGACGGAGAAGTGCACCATTGTGGACAGTATCGAGGCGGGGAAGAAGTCGGCTTGGTACTAGGCGGCGTGGTGGTGCATATGATGGGTGGGGGTTTTGGCCGGTAGACAGGAGGCGTTTGCTGTGATACCCTTTTCCTTTTTTCTTCCTCACTCTCTGTCTCTCTCTCACACACTCTCTTTCTCTCTCCCTCTCTTTTACTACTTCCGGTCGGTCCTGGGTCCTCGGGTTTGGTTATGGTGCATTGTGTAAATGATGAAGCTTGAAGCGTTAGGTAGGGTATGGGTACTTGTGCATAGATCGTTAGTCTCGGTTTGGTCAATGGATTTCTGGTTTGGATGATTACGTACCGCTGCATCTCCTGAGATGGGACACGTGTTTGGGCGACAACGTCGTATTGCTGAAGTCAGCATGTAGTTGCCAAAGCATGCGCATGCTGGCCATGTTGGTCAGCAAGGCCTTTTGAGCGTAAGTCGTTTTTTGACGTGGGAGCCAAGATCTTCTGAACACCGACTTGTTCGTAGCCCCAATCTTTGTAAGACGACGGTCCGAATCGACTGGGCTCCTAGCTCATTGACCCATCTTGGTTGATGATGACGCTTCCAACTGGACCGTATCACTGTGACTGAAGCGATATCGGCTGGTCAGGCTCTGATGCTGATGGCCAGCTCCGGCTCCCATGATAGCGAAGCGAGGGGCGTGGTGAAGCCCCGGAATGTGCTGCTGGCAAATGCGTTGACACGTCAGCTTGGGATGACGTTGGTTTTGGTTTGGGAGAACTTGTGTGTTTGGACAAAGCAGCATAGGCCATCTTGCCCCTGAAAGAGTCACGGAGCACTGACCCAAAGTATATCAAATCGCGAGGATCCGATTCTCTCCGAGTGCCTGAACAGAGAATATCAATAAGCTTGCCGCTACACGATCTTGATTTCAAGGTTGAGTCGTGCCTAAGACTACAAGAGTGTCTTGTATGACTGCCACAAGGAAATGGAGAGCAGAACAGAAAGATAATGCCTTAGGACCTGACCTATTGGTCTGTCCTGGGCCCCTGATCTGGCAATCTTACTGACAAGCAGCCAGGAAAATCAGTATTCGCGAGGGTCTCGCTTGAATTGAGAATTGAGAGAACCGAGTTGGGGGAGAAAAGAAGGGCTTGTTTGCTTTCCGTCTAGACACCAAAGCGTGATGATTGTTTTTCTGGTCAAGGGTCCTCCTGGTTCCTGCCCCTGAATCAAACAATGAAGGTGAGCGGGCGAGGTGCTTGTTGACAAACAGCCTCAATATCACCGGCTGTATGTTTGAGCTGTGATGAGTGACATCCCTCGGTTGCTCGACCTTGGCATTTGCTGGCTGGTCACTGAAGTGATCAAGAACGCACAGGGTCAGGGTCAGGGTTCCCAGTTGTTTGCTTTTGCTTCTATTTCAGGGGGCCGGAAAACTACACTATGGCCTTGGCCGAGACTGACTTTCCGTGCTGCCTGCCGATGTTGAATGCCGAGAAGGTCAGAGCATCACATGGCGAAGCGGTTGGGTTGGACCACGACCATAATTGGAGCGCGTGGGTTCTCTGCAACACTCCCCCACGGCAAAAGCGGCTCTTCGCCGTTGAGATCCCGTGTTCCGGGTTGACGCGCCAGACTGCAGTCTCGCAAGAATGAAATTTGGCTGGTGGCAACCCCATATTGGCCGCGGAAGCACTGCCCGGCATGAAGGCAATATCTGGTAACGAGGCGTCTTAGCGGCTCACCAATGATTTCGTGATACACACTTGAACTACTGTAGTACAGGAAGGTATACCAGTTTGTGTAAAGCCATACCGCGTCAGGATAGGTAGTTCTAGATTGGGTTTCCCGGAGAATGACCCCGGGCGGCTTCGGCAGCTCCCGAGGCCAGAGGTGGGCCACGGTGCCTGAGAGCTAACCGACAGGAACGCGGCTGAGGTCGTCTTGGTGAGATCAGGCTGTTTCTCGAGGAGCAACGTCGCGGGTTGATGATGCTACCTCAGACCCCAAAGTCTGGCGCTGGGGTCATAGGCTAAAGTGACAGCTCCAGTCAGCTGAGTGGTGTCTGGTGAGAGAGGTAGCATCGTGCTGTCGGCTGGGCAGCATGAGACACGCGCCGCTTGTGGCGCCAAGGGGATTTTTGATGTCTGGCCGTGAATTACCGCCTGCAGTCCATGGGATTGTCCATGGTCCACGCACGTGCGCCGTAAGTTCCGAGACTCAGTCTGTCTGTGCGTGTACTACATGGTTCGAAGATGGCTTGGGGACATCAGTGCGCCGAACTACCCCAGATTATCACCGTTGAGATGCCTGGCATGTATGTACCCCGCCCGGACTTCAGAACCCTCGTGGGTTCAACTGCCGGCCTGGGCTGGCTTGTTGGGAATGTCTGTCCTGTGTACATATCTAGCCTTACAGGGCGGGCATGCACTAGACAAAGAAAGCGGACTGAGCTACTGGTCTTTTAGTCTGTCACTACAACCATCAAGCCAGTCTTGTTGTTTGACAGGAGGATCACCAATCTCACCCCCATCTCGCGAAACGAAACCAACCCGCCGTCTAGTGTCGCCCCGTTGCATTCACCCGCCGCCTTCATGTCAGGCGAGGTGGCAATGCCCTTGTGCAGATGTGCCCAATGACAAACAGGATGCTCCATGTGCTCTTCCTGTCTTCTCCGTGGGCGTCCCGTTTGCCGCCCTTCCTCGGAGCAAATCCTCGGTGTTTCTGCGGCCGACTTCCTTGTTGGAACAAGTGAGAGTCTTGGCTCTAGAATCAAGCTAGAAAGGTCCTGATGTGATCATTTTTAAACGGTCCCAGGCCCCTGGGTGGCACCAGGCTCAGTTTAGCCGGCGGTTGAATCGGCAGTCGCTCCCTGTATGTACGAAGAAGTCTGCAGGCGTCTGTTCACACTTTTTGCTGGTGGCTTGCTGCGGCTTTCAGAGCGGCAATGGACCTGGCTGTTGCAGTGTTTCAGCAAGGCTGACAACTCCTTCTCATTTGCTGACCCGGAAGCTTCATCAATGCCTGACCCGGTTTCCCAGACTGTTTCCCCCATTCCAAGACCAAGACCAAGACGGGCGGTGCGGCCGATCCTGCGGCTCATGTGGACCGGGTGCATGGTCATGATTTGTGCCCAAGATGGGTCTGCTATGGGAAGGGAGGATGCCCATAAGTTCATAATGTGGTGTTTGTTTTCCTTGGCTGTTTCCGCCGTTGCATTGTGGTAAAAACAAGTCTCCTTGGCACGGAGGTTTATCCCTGGGCACACCGCTAAGACCTGCCTTACCCCATGATCGCCGTCTGGGCGGCGCGTGGGGTCCGGGGTCCCCGGGGTCATGTACCTCAGTCCATAAGTCGAGTCCGGTTCATGGCTTGGAGAAGGGGAGAAAACAAGGAGAGGCTGGTTTTACTGTCATTTGAAGACTGGCGATTGCAAACTCGTGCTGATGGAGTCAGAAGAATAAACCAAACCCCTGTTGCTCACCGCTACCCTTCAACTTTCAAAGACAAAGATGAGTTGCCGGGGACTCAACCAAGGTACTACGGTTACAGTAACAACCTGCATTGACGCCAAGGGGACCATCCAGATAAACGCGCCAAGGGAGGGGTGTGTTGCATGACACACAGACGAGATCTGAGGGCGGTTAACAGGGGCGCGCTGGCGAGAGCTCCGAGACTAGCGCACCCCGGATTGGACCTGGAGGCTGCCTCAGCCAACCTGGAGGTATGAACTTCCCGAAATAGTAATGGAGGAAGTTCAAGGCCATAAGCTCCGAGAGAGGTGGAATTCGGGGCAATAGAGCGGAAGGAACCAGAGAGTGTCATCGATTCATCGTGTATATAAGTCAGGAAGCATCCGGATCACCTCTCGGCCACCACTCCATCACTTCCTCACTTCACTCCAATCATCCAGACAGACTTCACAACTGCCACAATGGTTGCCTTCTCTTCCATCTTCTTCGCCGCCTCGGCCGCCGTGCTGGCCACCGCCGCTCCCGGCGAGCTCCCCGGCATGAGCAAGCGCCAGACGCTCACCAGCAGCCAGACGGGCACCAACAACGGTTACTACTACTCGTTCTGGACCGACGGTGCCGGCAGCGTGCAGTACACCAACGGCGCCGGTGGCCAGTACAGCACCAAGTGGTCCGGCAACGGCAACTGGGTCGGTGGCAAGGGCTGGAAGCCCGGTTCTGCTCAGTAGGTTACCATATGTGTATCAATACATCAGGGACCTTGACTAACACTCTTTCCTTCTTCCCTTCCAGGACCATCACCTACAGCGGTACCTACAGCCCCAACGGCAACTCGTACCTGTCTGTCTACGGCTGGACCAAGAACCCCCTCGTCGAGTATTACGTCGTCGAGAACTTCGGCACGTACGACCCCTCGACGGGCGCCACCAAGCTCGGCACCGTCACGTCGGACGGCTCCGTCTACAACATCTACCACACCAAGCGCGTCAACCAGCCGTCGATTGAGGGCACCAGCACCTTCGACCAGTTCTGGTCGGTCCGCGTCAACAAGCGCACTGGTGGTTCCGTCAACATGGCGACCCACTTCAACGCCTGGGCCCAGTCCGGTCTCAAGCTGGGCTCCCACGACTACCAGATCGTGGCCACCGAGGGCTACTTCTCGAGCGGCTCGTCCAGCATCACCGTCGGTACCGGCACCTCGACCGGTGGCGGCGACACCGGCGGCAACACCGGCGGCAACACTGGTGGCAACACTGGCGGCAACACCGGCGGTAACACCGGCGGCAACACCGGCGGCAACACCAACGTAAGCCTGACATCCTGTCCCATGATAACCATGACCATGTGTTCCATTCTTGCTAACAAAACACCCTCTAGTGCTCGGCCATGTGGGGACAGTGTGGTGGTCAGGGGTGGACGGGCCCGACCTGCTGCGTGTCTGGCTCGACCTGCAAGGTCTCCAACCCGTGGTACTCTCAGTGCCTGTAAATGGGGACTCGGGAGCGGTGAAGTTGTACGGGCAGAGCTCCAAGACAGGAGGCCAAGATCCAGGCTGCCGACGGAGTTGAAGAAGTTGTTGAGAATGGTGGCGTTCAGGGCTTCAGGGGTTGGAGTTCAGGGGTAGCAATTCAGGGGCTGGGGGTGATTCGTGTACATAGTTACTTCGCATCCATTGGGTTGCAGTAAATACACTCTTGTCGACGACAGCTTTCACACTGGCGTGACGTGACGATGTGCTGTGATGGGGATGGGATGTAAGAACTGGCAACTCGAATCATAACAGAATTCAAAGCAATGAATCCCGAAGAATAATTCAAACACCAGCATACACTGCAAATTACCCTCTTTATCTCACTGTCGGGTTGCCTGCCCAGAAACCCTCCCCCACATCTCACGCTGATTCGATGCGCAGAGCATGGTGTTCAGGGGCACATTGGCCAATGGGCTGCCGGGCTTGTCCACCAACTGACCTGGATTCTCACACCGCCAACATCAGACATCGACAAGGTCTCACTCTCCAAAGTCCGAGAGTCGGCCCGATCTGGCACCATGGGGCGGGGTCGGCATTTCGACCTGTGCGGGGATTGGTGAACCAAGAAATCATGACGGCCCGCAGCAAGCCATGCTCGATTGAGGCCGGCCTGGGGAAGCATTACCGTCGGGGCTAAATCAAGTACCGTGGATCCTCCTCAACCCCCATTACCACATGCAGGGCAGGTATCATGACTTGGGAAGAACCACAATGCATCCAGGCTCTCCTCTTGCCCAATTTGACGCCATCTGTACACTCTGTCTGGCTTGGGCACTCGTCTGACCTTGGAAACGCCCCAAAGAAGAAAGGAAGATAAAGCAAAACAAAAATGGCAGACAAGTTCCCACGCCTCCCGCCCTCGGGGATCAAGGTGATCGTGGTCGGGGCAGGCTTTGCCGGGCTGGCGGCGGCCATCGAGTGTGACCGCAAGGGCCACTCGGTGACACTCTTCGAAAAGGTCGACGACATCGACGAGATCATGCGCATCGGCGACATCATCAGCTTCGACCCCAACGGGTCCAAGGCCTTTGAGCGCTGGCCGGGCGTCGTTGACCCCATGGAGGCCATCGCGCGGCAGACCTCCTGGCTGGACCTGTTCCACCACGAGGGCCAGTTCGTCACGCGCCAGTCGTTCGCCCACGAGAAGGCATGGGGCCGCCGCATCAACGGGCACCGTGGCCAGCTGCACAACATCATCTACCGCCACGCCGTCGACAGGGGGATCGACATCCGACTCGGGTCGAGGGTAGAGGATTATTTCGAGACCGACAACCCCCCGCAGGCCGGCGTGGTGGTCAACGGAGAGCGGTTCGCCGCCGACGTGGTCATTGCCGCCGAGGGGGTGCGGTCGCGCGGGAGGAAGATCGTGCTGGGCTCCGAGGAAAACCCCAAATCGTCCGGCTATGCCGTCTACCGGGCCTGGTTCCCCGCCGACCGCATCCGTGACAACCCGGTGATCCGGCACCTCGTGGTGGATGGGGACACGCACCAGGGGTTCATCGGGCCGGATATCCATTTCCTCGCGTCGAGCATCAAGAACGGGAGCGAGGTGAACTGGGTGTTTACGCACATCGACGACGGCAACATCGAGGAGAGCTGGCAGTTCCCCGGCAAGCCCGCGGAGGCCCTCAAATACCTCGAGGGCTGGTGTCCGGTCGTGCACGAGCTGGTCAAGGCGACCCCCGAGGGGCGGCTGATCGACCACAAGCTTGTGTACCGCGACCCCCTGCCGACGTTCATCTCACCCCAGGCCCGCATCGCCCTGATAGGGGACTCGGCACACCCCTTCCTGCCGACGTCGATCCAAGGCGCCAGCCAGTCGATCGAGGACGGCGTGGTGCTGGCGACGTGCCTCGAACTGAGCGGGAGGAACGACATCCCGACGGCGCTGCGGGCGTATGAGAAACTGCGGTACGAGCGGGTGCACCGCGCCCAGGCGACAGGCCCGCAGACGAGGGAGCGGTGGCACAAGGCGGACTGGAGCAAGGTGTGGAAAAATCCCGAGATGATCCACCTGGTCAGGGAGACGTGGCTGCTCAACTTTGACGCTGAGCGAGATGCCTACGAGCGGTACGGGCAGGTCGTGGCGGAGCTGGAGCAGGTGAAAGCGCGGTTGTAGTTGCAAATTGTATGTACATACCACAGGGTGGCTTTCGTCATCAGGTCATGATGCTCGTCGCCCGCAGATAATCCACCACGCTCTGCTCAAAGATGCCATCCTGGACCAACTGCTCGGCGGACTCGACCACCCAAGTCTGGCAGTTCCGCTGCGTAATCTTTGTGCGTCGGTCAACCTGCACCTCCCCACAGTCAGTATGGACTTGACTCCTGCTTTGGGTGACAGAAACACAAGTAGCAAACCCAAACTCACCCCCGCTCCCTCACCCCCAACGGCAGCAACAGCCCTCAACGTCTTCCCCGGCGCCGGCGCCCTAAACAGCACCCTCTCAAACCCACACCTCGCCTCGCCCTCCACCACCACCTCTCCCAAATCGTCAGGAAACACCTCCCCCACCGGCTCAAACCACTCCCGCCCAACCCAAGCAAGCGGCACCACCCTCCGGCTCGAATTCCCGCGCCCGCTATCGCCGCTCCAAGCCCACCGACCCCTCTGCACCTCCAGCCGAAACCCCGTCCTGACATCCCCTGCGGCCTGGATCACGACTCCTTTTTGGTCTTGATCTCTCCCAACACCTCCTTCTCTGACGGATGCAGCCCCCACTGGTGGATCATGATTGCCGCCTTGACTGGCAGGAGATGAACTAGAGGGTGCCCCAACAAAATACTCCCAGTGATCGGCAAACGGATAACCGTTGTACACCAGCAGACAGACCAGCACAGCGGTGGGGTCCGTTGGGGTTGGGGATACAGCGGGTGGTGGGTGAGTGTGGGCGTGGATAGCAGCTTGTGTTGCTGTTGTTGTTATTAAGACCTTGCCTTTTCCGCTGCTGCTGTCGGTGCTGTTGGCTGACGGGGTGTCGGTGATTGTTGTTGGGAGGCCCGGTGGTGGTGGTGGTGCGGGGGGCGGGGGAGGGGGAGGTGGTGGCATGTTAGAGACGTGCTGCTGCTGGGAACGATGTGGAGGTTTGTAACTGTCCTTGTTGGGTGGCAGTGAAGTCGAATGATGGGTTGTTGTTGATGTTGACATGGGATGTTGGGGAGGGCGAGTGAGAGTTGTTTTGTCAACACATGGAGGGGGCGTTTCGGTTGCCGGGGTGGGGCTGCTGCAAGCCGCGTTGGGGGCGATATTTCTGACCGGGAACGTTAGCCATGAGCGGAATGGAGAGACAAAGTCAGTAGCATGAGGGCCCCTCGGCAGCATGTTACCAGCGCGGAACATGCGGAGCACAAGATGGAAGGAATCCGTATATTCTACCCTCATTATCATCATATTACCGAAAGACGCCTTGACCCATCCAATTCCAGTCCGATCCCTCCAACCCGAATTCGCCCGCATTCTCGGCATCACGCCGTTTGTCACAATGTTCTGGAAAATAGCAACATATCATCCGGGTATCCGCAAACACTAGGTAAAACAACTCGCCCAAAGAAATATAAATAAACAAGAAAAAGACTCAGGGGCACATCCACCACAAACGCGGTCACGCTACCCCTGGCCATCAACAATAGGAAGAGCCGCGCCGTCAACCGCCGGTTCGTGGACGGCCGACTTGAGGCCAGCAATCTCACCCGATAAGGCGTCAGGAACGTCCTCAATGGGTTGTGGCTCTGCCGCTCCGACGGCGTCTTCGAGAGACTTGGCTTCGGGGGCGGGAGGAGCCGTCGTCAGTTGAAGCTGCTTCATCTCGATAGATATGGCGTCGTGGGAGGCATCGTCCGGTTCATTAGTCGCGATATCTTCGGTTGGCGGGCTGGACACGTCGTCCAAAGCAGTTTCCTTCGTCTCCCTCGGTGTAATACTGCCGCCGCCGGGCTCGTGTGCTGGCCCGGAATCATCCTCGACCGCATCGGACACCGCCGCCACCCCCGACCCCGTTGCGATCGGCGTGACGCTGCGGGAGGGCTCAGCGTCTTCAAGGGAGCCCGGCGTCTCAGGCAATGCCGAGGCAGCTTTGTCTTGGTCGTCAGGCACCACTCGAGACGCGTGGTTTGATGATGTCGAGGCCTCCGCCGCATGTTCGGACAAGGGGACGTCGCCATTGCCGGTTTTGACCGAAAGATAGTCGGGTTCCTCAGTGGGAGTCGGGGCTGGCGTGGTTGCCAGCACATTCGCGTCCCGCCTCGCCGCGACCACCCGCTCCTCGAACGTCTTCCTGTAATCTGTCATTCTCAGCAGCCACTTGCCCAGCACCTTGATGAGCCGCGTCTTGTCGACGGGCTTGGCAACGTAGTCGTTCATCCCGTTCTCCAGGCACCGCTCCTTGTCGCCCTTGAGGGCATAGGCCGTCATGGCGATGATTGGCACCCATATGCCGGCGGCTCGGATGTCCTTGGACGCCGCGTGGCCATCCATGATGGGCATGTTGATGTCCATGAGCACGGCGTCGTAGGCGGCGGGCTTGCCGCGAACCATCCGGACGGCCTCGGCGCCGTTGGCGGCCAGGGCGACGTTCTTGAAGCCGATGGACCGCAGCATGCCCAGCATGACCTTCTGGTTGATCAGGTTGTCTTCGACGACGAGAAGGTTCTTGGTAGAGGACGCCATCCGGAGCTCCCGCTGCAGCACGTCAACGTCGGGATCGGGAATTGGGGCCGCCACCCTCTCCCGCTCGGGTATGGGCTTCTTCCAGCCCTGCATCTTCTCCAGGCTCTTTATCTTTTTGAACTGTGCCGTGAACCAGAATACACTGCCGACGCGCTCGGGATTGGGCCGGTAGCCGATCCTGCCGCCCATCAGCTCGGTGAGCGACTTGGCGATGGACAGGCCCAGCCCGGTGCCCTGGTATTGCTTGGTCGTGGTGGCGTCGTACTGCATAAAGGGCGTGAAGAGGCTGGCGGCGGCCTCTTCCGGAACGCCAATGCCCGTGTCCGTGACCTCGGTCAGGATTGTGAACGTGTTCTCGTCCTCGCTCTGCACCGACGCCCTGACGCGGATGCTGCCCTTGTCGGTGAACTTGGCAGCGTTGCCCACAATGTTTTGCAAGATCTGGCGGTACCGCAGGGGGTCACCCTGGACCGACTTGGGGAGGTCGGGGGCCAGAAAAAGCTCAAAGTGCACCGAGGCCGGCAGAGAGCCCTGGGCGCCACGGACAACCGAGGTGACGATGCTGGTGATGCCCACAATGTCCGAGTGCATCGAGAAGCTGCCAGAGGCCAGCTTGGAGTAGTCGAGAATGTCGTTGATGACCTGCAGCAGCACCTCGCCGGACTCGTCCATGACGTTGACAATGTCTCGCTGCCTCGCAGACAGCGGCGTGTCGAGCAGCAGGGTGCAGGCCGACAACATGCCGTGCATGGGCGTCCGGATCTCGTGGCTCATGTTGGCCAGAAAGTCCGACTTGAGCTTCTCGCTCTCCTCGTAGGCGGCGATGAGGCGGGCCTCGGCCGACTTGCGCTCCGTCAGATCGCGCGTGACCTTGCCGAAGCCCACGTGCACGCCGTTCTTGTATACGGCCGTGATGACGACGTTGGCCCAGAAGCGGGTGCCGTCCTGGCGGTAGCGCCAGCCCTCGTCCTCGACGCGGCCCTCGCGCATGCAGATCTCGAGCTCCATGTCGGGCTTCTTGACGTCGAGGTCCTCCTTGCCGTAGAAGATGGAAAAGTGCTTGCCGACGATCTCGTCCCGCTTGTATCCCTTGAGCAGCTGGGCGCCCGTGTTCCAGGTGGCGATGTAGCCCTTGGTGTCGAGCAGGAAGATGGCGTAGTCCTTGACGGCCTGCACGAGGATGCGGAAGGCTTCGTCGGTCGAGAGGCCCGCGCCGGCCAGGTCGTCTTCCATCGGGGTCTGGGGGCCTTCGTGCCACTCGAGCATGATTGACAGCAGCTCATGGCCGTTGAAGATGGGGACGACGCGGGCGCGCCAAGAGACGCCGTGTTTCGTGTTGATGGGCGTGCTGGTGCGGGGGGTGCGGGCGGCGATGGCATCGTCGATCGAGGCTGTGAGCTGGACGAGATGTGCGGGCCGTGGGGGATGCAGCTGCGTCTGGAGGAAGGGGAGCAGCTGCTGGCCGACGCACTTATCGGCTGGCACGCGCCAGTCGGCCAGGAAGCGAGACGAAGCTTTGGTGATGCGCCATGACGGGGAGAGGAGGAGGAGGGCGAGCGGAGCGAGGCTGAAGACGAGGCCAAAGTCGGGTCCGGCAGCAGCAGGCTCTTCTGCAGCGGTGTCCTGGTCCATGGTCGGTTATCAGATCCGGTCTGGCAGCCTGGTCACCGGGAGTCGTCCTCGAGTGCCCAACTCGGATAGCCTCTCAGGGTCTCAGGTATGCGAGGTAGCCTTCCGCCTCCAGACTGATGCTCTAGCGCAGCCGTCTCCAGTCTTGCCTTGGATGGGAGTCGCGGGGTGCCGATGAGGGGTCGGGCAGCGGAGTCGGGCAGCGGGCGGCGGGCGGCGGGCAGCGGGCGGCGGGCAGCGGGCAGGCAGCGGGCGGGGAAGAGGCGAGTTGGGCCCTCTGCAGTTGCGTGCAGCAGCGGCTGTGCAATGTCGGGGTCAGCCGTGCGATCTGGGTCTGCTGCGGTTGAACTGCCTGGGAGGCAGCATGTGTTGTGTCCCGGCCGGCGTCGGTTCTCGAGTCGATTCCGATTCCGTCGGGTGCCTGTAGTGTCTGGGCCCCAAATGAGAGTCTGATGTTAACCACTGTCTAGGGTTAGGGGGATAGGTAGGTACCAGGTAGTATGTACTCGGCGCTGTGCTCTGCTTCGTGGTGCGTGGCTCTGTCGGCATCGCGGGGAGCGGAGGTGGCAACCAAAAATTCGATCCCCCCGTTGAGCTTGAGCCAGTCAAAAACCAGCCAAACCCAACCAACGGCAACCAACAGACTCAGTCAAGCCGGTCGAGCCACTCAGGCCTAGCATCCGATAATTTCTCTGGGAAGCGTTGCATGCCGTGCGTTTCGGTTGGGTGCGGGGTCGCTGCCTTCCAATGTGATGTCACCCGCTGGATGCGCTGGATGGTGCCCTCCGATCATGGTTTGCAGAGGTGGTCTAGAATGAGCTAGCGTGGGTCCAGGCCGGGCCAAAGCTCCGGCCCAACAAGGGTGTCCAGGCTGGCTTTTTGGCTTTTTCTGCCTCTCTCCCCTGCAAAAACCCTGCAACTGCCTGGGTCAAGAACCCGAATGCTTTCGCTTTCGACCGGACGATAAACATGATCAAATGGCTGCCCGGGTCGCTAATTAACTGACTCTCGCAATTGCATTGTAAAGTCGCTGCAGCAATTTCTCCGCACACCGTTTCGATGGATCAGAAGTGACAGTCTGACAGCGCCTAGACGTTTCCTTGATCGTCGGTCGCTTTCGGTTTGGTTCGCGCTCTCACGAGCCGAAATTGCTTGCACATCCTGCCGACTCCTCTGTGGGGGCACTCAGATCCACCCAACCGTTTCTCATCCAGGTTTCCAACTTCCATATCCTTCTTGGATGGATGTTGCATTCGACCAGACAACCCGAAGAACACCAAATTTGCTTCCCTCCTTGTCCCTTCTTTCCATTTATTTTTATTTTTGCAGTTGTCCGTCAGATATTTTACTCGTCTCTGCGTCGTTGTTTTGGAGAGTCTCCAACCTGAAGTCCACTACCACGGTCCATGTAGCACAGCACCCGAGCCTGGCCCGGTACCGGCCCGGCATGTACATACAGTACCTCCGGAGCTGGGACCGCGCCCTGGGACGGAACCAACAACACACACGTGCCACACAACAGCTGATGCCATAACGTACCTAGGTAGGGCGGCAGATAGTACGCACAGCCTGAGACTGGAGATGGCCGCAAGCCGTCGTCTGATATCAGAGAGCTTTCTTGTGTTGTTGCTGGATCGGGATACCCTAGCCAGGGACGGGGCGACTGCTGATCACGCGCATACCGGCGACCATCAGCATGATGCGAGGTGATGCAAATGGCGTCAGCTCAGGCTATCCATCGTCATGAGGTGTAACTGGCCCCGACTTCACAGGTCCTGGAACATGAGATAAAGGCCCGCCCGCGCCGCCTTCTCAGCATGTAACGGACAGGACGACGATTACACGATGCAACAACTATCGCGCAGCTTGATATCACGAGCTCTCCCGGCACTCCGACTTGGCCAAACATCACTTCTGCTGCAAAGAGCATCCGTTCCGAGACCAAGACACCGAAACATGTCTCTCTGGCACCCGCGCTTCTCGCACACGGGCACGCCCGGCTTCTCATCCCTCTTCCGCATGCTGGACGACTTTGAGCGCTACGCCGGCAACCAACTGGGCACCCAGGGCGGCGTGGCGACCTTCTCGCCCAAGTTCGACGTGACCGAGCACGAGAAGGAGTACGTGCTCCAGGGGGAACTGCCCGGCGTGACGCCCGAGAACGTCGAGATCGAGTTCACCGACGAGCAGACCCTCGTTGTGCGCGGCCACGCCGAGCGCAAGCACACCGAGGGCGATGCGAGCCTGCTCGAGGGACCCAAGGAGACCAAGAAGATCGAGGGCGGCGGAGGTGGAGGCGGTCAGGGCGCTGCAGCCAAGGGCAAGGAGGTCGAGGAGGCCACGGGCAAGGAAGGCGGCGAGGAGGGCGAAAAACCAAAGTCCAAGTACTGGCTGAGTGAGCGGTCCTACGGCGAGTTCTCGCGCGTCTTCAGCTTCCCGTCGGCCGTCGACCAGGACAAGGTAAAGGCCAAGTTCAAGGACGGCGTGCTGGACATTACGGTCCCCAAGGCCGAGAAGAAGAAGGGCGCCAAGAAGATTTCCATTCAGTGAGTGGCAGGTAGCGGTCAAGGTATAAGTAGCAGCTCATGATCAAGAAATATACTGGGTTTTCAGTCAACCCCTGCATTGAACATGAAGCCCACATCTCCGATGTGCTAGTTGAATGTCAAATGAGGTTGTACATACATGTACATTTAATATGCTATGCAACCCCTGGCTCATGTCTGTCAGCGACCACGTCTTTGGTATTAAATGGGACATGACTTACCAACATTGAACCGTCACAGTGCTGCTTGCGGTGTGGCTGAGGGCAGCAAACCAAGTTACCGAACGCGGAAGGCAGACTGGCGGGCCTATCCCACCGCCCTGTCCAGGACCCATCTGGGGCCCCGGTCGGTGGTTGGGGCCGTTACATTCGCCCAGCTGCTATGCCAAACAGTGCGCCAGGCCCAGCTGGGTAAAAATCGAGGCCTCTGCCTCTGCGGCCCGGGAGAGTGAGATTGTGATTCGGTGCCCCGCTGGGCTGTGTGCATGAGAATTTACACGTGTATGCCTAGTCTTTATTTCTTTGATTGTCTCAGAACGAGTTCTCACAAACTTTCCTTTCTCCCAAGGACACCTTTGGAGAGACTCGGCTCACTCAGGGACACCCGAGTCTTCAGTTGGGAGCCACAGGGAGGAGCACGCATACTCCCGTCTGCTGGGGGATCCGGGAGCGGACTGGCACCTTAAGCCCAACATGGCCCCGTACGCCCCTGAATGGCTGGACAACATCCGCCGGCCGCGCCCAACGGCAAACCTACGTGAGCCCCACACCCTTCACCGCCCACGCCAACATCACGATTCCCGTCGCGACGACCGTGAACGGGTGCGGGACCGGGGACTTGACCGCGAGGGTGGCCATGACCGGGACCGTCGTGGCCACCGCAATGGAGACGGCGCCGTCGAGGTGCGCATCGTCAACGACATCATCGAAGACCACCCGGACCACCCCATCAACATCAACTTCAACTACGGCCCCGTGCACGTCCACCAGCCCTGCACCTGCCCAGACCACACCGCCCACACCTGCACCCCAACCCCGCGACGCAGCACCCTCCCCCCTTCCTACCCAACCTACCCCTCCATATCCTCCCCAGCCGACCACACCCATCACCACCACCACCCCCGCCGCCGATTACCCCCCGACGGCCCAGGGGGTTACGGCCCGGCACCACCCCCTCCCCCAACCCCAATCCGGCCCAACGGCGGCGGCGGCGGCGGCCCCAACCTCAACGGCGCCTACCTGCGCGGCATCCTCCGCCCGCCACGCAGCCCCTCCCCGCCGCGCAGACCCCTCCGACCCCCGACCACAACGACGACCACCACCACAACAAGAACCACCCTCGTTCCCTCGCCAGATTCATCCACTTTTTCCGTTTCTTCCTCTTCGTCATCTTCCCTTTCTGATTCTGATGAGGATGATGATGACGACGATGGGTATATTCGGCATCGCCGTGGGGGTGGGGATGGGAATGGCAATGGCAGTGGCAGGGCGTATAGGTACAGTGTTCGGGGTGCGACGACGCTGAATTTGACGCCGACTACTCTGGGGGGCGCGGCTGCTGCTGCTGCTGCTGCTGCTGCAGGAGGCGGAGGAGGAGGAGGAGCGGGTGTGAAGATTGGGGTTTGTGAGGGCTGTCGCAAGCGGTTGAGGCTTGTGAGGGAGGGGTTTTATTCGTTTTGTGCTGATTGTGCGGAGTGGTATTTTCAGGGGCAGGGGCAGGGGGTTGGTGGTGGTGGTGGTGGTGGTGCGGTTGGGGCTGGGTATGGTTCTGGATTTGATTCCAGGGGTGTTCCTGTCCCGACGGGGAGGGTGAGGGTTGGGTCGAGGGGTGCTGCTGCTGCTGGTGGCAGTGGTGGTGGGAACGGGGGAGGGGTGAGATATGTGCCCGTCACGAGGGAGAATGCTGCTGCGGCGGCGGTGGATGGGGCGGTTGCGAGGAGGGAAGTCAGGGAGAGGGTCAAGTGGAGAGAGGTGGAAATGGAGCTTAGGGAGGCAGAGAGGGAGAGGGAGAGGGAGGCGTTGAGGGAGAGAGAGAGGCAGGCGTTGAGAGAGAGAGAACGCGACCGGCAGAGGGAGCGGGAACGCGAGAGAGCGCGGCAACTGGACAGGGAGGCGATGAGGGACGGAAGAGGGGTCCGATGGGTGCGAGAGCCGGATGGAAGGGATAGGGGGTCGGGGAGAGAGAGGAGGTATTATCCCGGCTCTACTATGGGCGCGTACTACAGTGACTCGGAGCGCGATCTTGGATGGTAAGTGGGTTGAAAACCTTCGTTGGTCGTTGTTGGGTGACTGCCTGTCTTTCATCCGATAGCATCCATGATCCGGGGGGTGACGGGGAGGGCGTTGGAAGACATCTTGGGTGTATGCAGTGATGAGTAACGATTATGACTTATACCCCTATAAACCAGACTATGAATGGACAGGTCTCACAAATACGAAGTGAATTGGTCAACTGAGTCATGGTCTGTGTTTCTGCCAACTCCACGTCTCACAACCTAAATCCAGCAGCGTCCAAGCGAAAGCGAAGGTTTTCAATTTCAAATGACAGCTGAAATAGGTGCATCATCTTGAAACTTTGATCATTCCAACCAACGTGGAGCTCAAGAATGAACAAAGAAGCCCCCTAGTAGTGTCTTGAAGTATCCAGTTTCGTCTGGTTTGGTTATGACTCTCGATGACGTAGACCAAGCAACGCAGCGAGATCTTGATGGGACCCAGCCCAGACACTCCTACACGATAAACTACATGACCCCTCTTACTGATTCACCAAGGCACCTTGAGTTCCAATCAACACACTCCCTTCAGTCTAAACTCCACCTCCATAAATAAACACAAACATGGCAGCACCAAGCGAACCACCCCCCTCCTACGAGCAGGCCGTCCACGGCGGGCCCGACGCCCTCCCGGCCCAAGTCCGCAACGGCATCCCCGTCCATGCCCGCCGCAGCATGGAAGACGAGCTTCGGCCGCTCCCGCACGGCTGGGTGCGCGAGTTCGACCCGGAAACGCAGCACCAGTTCTTCGTCGACACCATGTCGTCCCCGCCGCGCTCCATCTGGCACCACCCCTACGACGACGATATCTACCTGAACTCCCTCCCGCCAGCAGAGCGCGAGGCCATCCGCGCCTCCCACTCAGGCCCCCACCGCCGACCCAGCGCCGCCGACATCGCGGCCGAACACACCGACAACGAGGAATCCTCCTCGGACACCGACACCGACTCCTCCTCCAACAGGGACAGGCCCGCCGGCAAGGAAAAACGCACCCTCGGCCGCAAACTCAAAGACCACCTCACAGGCACAACCCACGAACAACGCGCCGCCGAGCGCGCCCGCCGCGCAGCCGCCGAGCACGAGATGTACCGGCAGCACCGCCTCTTACGCCGAGCAATGCTCGAGGCGATGCGCACCGGCCGGCCGCAGCCGATCGGGCGGGACGAGAACCGCGTGCACGTGTTTCTGGAGCCGCCGGGCCACACCTTCCCCGGTGTTACCGGCGTCCGGCGGCTGAGTCCGTACCTCAGCGAGGTGGTGTATGACGGGAGCGATGGGCGGCGGCCGGGCCCGAAAGGGAGGTATTTGAGGCCTGAGGGGGATATGTATGGGCTTGGGTATGGCGGGTATGGGTGTGGGAAGTTTGCTGGGGGGCGGTGGGATCGGCCAGTGGATCCGTATGAGAGGGGTCTTGGGCGGGGGTATGGAGGGGGGATGGGCGTGCCGATGATGATGCCGCTGATGGGGGGGTTGATGTTGGGTGGGTTGATGGGTGCGGCGGCGTTCTGAGTGGCCATGTTGGACGTAAATGAAAAGTCGTGAATGATTCATCTTGCCACTCTACCTACTCTGAACTGAATTGGCTCAACGTTTTCCATGCTCGGCCATGAACGAGTCTGCTCGCCGATATCAATCAACCATCCCCTGACTCCTGACCGGCTGCGTTGGGGACCCAGCTAGGATCGGCCAGTTGGAAGCCGTCTGGAACAAAGCTCGGTGCAACTGGCATAGCACGTTAGCTTTAGCCTTCCTTTTTGATTTCAAGATGGGAGGGGTGGTGGTTGATGAACGCAACGCACCTGTCGTCCCAACAAGCGTCCATGCGCCCCAGCTCCGCGCCCTCTGCCACTCCCACCTCGCGATCGCCACCTGCGGCTGCTGCCCGTCAAACACATCCGGACCCAAGTGCACCTCCCTCACGGGCGACCCATCGTCCCGCGCAAGGGAGAGCGTCAGGGGTGCGCCGGCATAGTAGTGCCACACCTCGACGGCTTCGACGCGGTGCCAGCGGGAAAAGCCTTCGGCGCCCTCGAGGAGGTAGTAGATGGCCGTGCTGGCCGAGCGGGTGGTGTAGTTCCTGCCGCTGGTCTCAGGCTCGTGCTCGGTCACGTTGGCTGTGTCGCGGAAGGTCTCGACGTAATAGCCCTTCTCGACATTGGGGCTGAGGTTGAGCTGGGCGATCACCTCTCGGGCTGTGCGCTCGTTCATGGGAACTTGGGGGCGGTAGTAGTGAGGTTGGTTGCTGTCTGGCGTGCTCCGGGCATCCTGGTGGCTTTCCAGTGTATTGGGTGATGGTGATGGTGCTGCCGCAGCGGCGTATCGTCGGGGACAGATAGAGAGACCGCGGAGAACGGCGAAGATGGTGGGACGAAGCATGCTGGCGAGGACTCGACAAGTTTACAGTTTCTTGTCCTTGTCGGGACTCTGCTGGTGCGGGTGGCCGGGATTCAACTGCTATTTATCTACAGTGATGGTCGTACAGACACCGATAGCAGCGTAAGCCTCCCTTCGACTGTCGATCTCGGCGATCTGGAACGAAGCTGCTGGTAAGCTCCGTGGCCCGTCAACGCCGTCTCCATCCAATTTCGCCGTCTGCGGGCCTTCAGGGACGGTGACACAAGTAGTCTTGGATTGTACGTGTCTTGCTTGCTGATGTACCTGCTCGGTAGGGTCTAATTATGGACTTGCGGCGGCAATCGATGTCTAATAATCCTGGTCCTGATTATGGTAGTCAGCTGAGAGCCCGAGACATCGTCAAGGCAAGCGTTAACTGTCAAGTAACACAAAGGACCGGCTGCAGAGCCAAGTGTTAGAACTGCCTTGACCTGTGTTGCCTTCCAGGTTGGTTCGTGTGGCATACCTGGTACCATGTATGTACCGTACCGTACCTCGAAGGCTCATGTTCTGTAATCGATGCTGTTGTCCATATCGACGGGCACTCATTATCCATGCAGTTGTTGTTCACGAAATGATTGGGAGCAATTGTCGGGAGACAGACATCGGGCCGTCGCGTGAACAGACAAGCCGGGTGGCGTCCAATTCTCGCTGCACGCTGTCAGCCATACGTCAGTCGGCTCCCTGTTCCAGTCCAAGGAAAGAGACTCGGAACATGCAATTCTTTAGGGAGGATGCAGCAGGGGGGAAAGAGGGGACTTCGTCGCCTTACTGTAGTACACTTCCAGATCCAATTACGGCGCTGACTCGTAATTAGCAAGGGGTCTAGAACTTGGAAACTAGTGTATTTCAACGTCGCCTCGAGTTGTTTTGTTGTTTGTTTGTATCCTGAACGTTTCAATTTCATTCAAACCTCCAATTCTTTGCTGGCGCAATTGCGGCCATGGTTGTCGATCAGATTCAAAAACCGATGAATCGAAAAGGCGTCGGCACCGTGCATGAAGAGTGCAGATGAGTCATGCCAAATGCAGCTGGCTGCTTCTGCGACCGATTGCTGTTGGCGCGTTCTTGCCCTGTCTGCTGCTGCTGCTGCAATCGCTATTGCTGCTGCTGCTCTGCTCCTGCCGAGCAGCGTTTGTGTTTGCGCTGCACCTCGCATTTCGCACCAACTGCATCTTGGCGCCGCAAAAACGAGCAGCCCCTTCCCTCAGGCATTCTCCCAGGCTTTCCCTTAGGCCTTCCATCCCCACACCCGACATCTGGACCCTTCGCAGTCGACGTCGATTTGCCGCACTCTTTCAACTCTGCAACATTCCGTGTTTACACGAGGTACATTAAAAATGAAAAACCTCCACTTTGGCAACCCCGGCTGACCTCGCGTGATGATCTTTTAGCCTATTAGGTGAAGGAGCCCAAAAGTGACGATTCGCAACACTGAGCTGAGGACTGGAGTCGGCCGACCATCCTGCAACCTTGCACACCTCAGTTTCAGCTGATAAAGAGACCATGGAAGACACGGCCGCGACGGCTGCGGCGGCGGCGGCGGCGGCCGGGGCCCCGTCGCACCTCGACCGCGACCTGTTTGACCTCTGCATCCAAGCATTCGAATCGATCCCGGCGGCCGACGAGAACCACACCGTCGCCGCCGCCGTGCGCAGCCAGTCGGGCAAGACGTTTGTCGCCCTCAACGTCTACCACTTCACGGGCGGGCCCTGCGCCGAGCTCTCCGTTCTCGGCGCTGCCGCGGCGGGCGGGGTTCTCGCCAATGACATCGAGACCATCGTCGCCGTGTGCCGCCGCGAGGGCAATGCCTTCCGCGTCATCAACCCCTGCGGCCGCTGCAGGCAGATGCTGCTGGACTACAATCCCGACATCCAGGTCATTGTTTTGAATGCACAGGGGAGCGAGGTGGTGGCCCGCGCGCGCGATTTGATGCTGTATGCCTACATCTGGGAGGATGGGAACACGGCCAAGGACGACGAGAAGAAGCCCGCGTTGGAGGGGTCGGGGAGCTGAAGCGTGAGGGAGGGAAAGGAAATATACCTTGGTTTTTTGCGTCTGTTTGTTCTTTTTTTCATCAAGTATCACACCGTATCTGCCTTAAACATTTTCGCAATGTGTCTTACAGCGGCCGTATTGCATGTGATCCAAACCTGATGATCCACGACGACCCGGGATGATGGCCTTCCGAAGAGCGGGGTTGCGCAACCCAAAAGACGGCAGCCGCCTGTCTGAGCCTGTCCAGGATGGTCTGCAGAGTGTGGGCGCGCAACTTCCGGGAGAAGCACGAGTCCTACGTCAAGTTGCAAGACTGGTTTGACTTTATTCCCACATTCGGCACTTAGACACTTCGTCATGGCCTACCTTACCTGATCAACCCTAGACTGGAGCCCCGACAAACAGGAGCGGAACAAGGGAGATGACGTTCGAGACGCCTTTCCGTCCCAATTGAAAAGGCGGCAGGTTGATCGGTGAAAACAACTTCCAAGGCCTGCTTAGCATAGTGGCTAATGCGTTGCACTTGTATCACCTCGACGACATGCAAAGATCACAGGTTCGATTCCTGTAGTAGGCATCACTTTTTCTACCCTGCGCCTTCTCCACTTGTTTTTGCCCCTTTTGACTCTCTCTGCCCTGTGCAAGGAGGGAAAACAATTTCGCCTGACCAGCTAGTGAAAGGAACGTCTCTGACATGATTCAACGCCACAAGAAGAAAAGCCCGAGAAACCTGCTCCAGGAGACCCTTCTCTCGGCACCTCTCAGCACCTCTCGGCATACACTCTGTTCTGATACCTCTCCCTCTCGAGACACATCTCCGAGACGGTCGAATAGCCGCCCCAAAGTGGCTGCGCGGCTGCAGGGTGAGCCTCGGCCATGGCCACATCGCCACCGTCGTCCCGACCGTCGTCGGGAGCTTCGTCCTCGGGCGGCGCGTGCTGCGTCCCGTCGGCGACGACGACTGCTGCCGCTGCCGTTGCTTGATTAACCGCGCCATTCGTAAACTCGACTTGGTCCAGTTCCCTCTCGGCCGTCCCCGTGCCCACCATGTGCGCCTGCTGTATCTCGAGACACCGTCCCTTGTAGTCGTTGAGCTCCTCCCTCTTCTTCCGGACCAGGTGCCAGTTGACCCTCCCCCAGTCCCAGCGGTGCTGGTACGCCGCGCGGCGCACGCTGTGGTAGGGCATGTATGGGCTGACGGCCTGCGTCCAGCGCACCGACTTCTCCTTCCCGCTGCCGACGTGCTTGGCGAGGAAGACGTCGGCCATGGCGATCATGGTGCCGTACGTGAAGTCGTTGGTCGGAAACTGTTTCCAGTCGTCGGCCGTCATTTTTGGCAACAGGTCGAACCACTCACCGGTATGGTCCAACGAGACCAGCTTGCGGAATGCGTTCCAGACCTTGGCGAGCTCTCGGCTGTAGTTCTGGAACATCCACTGGCTCAAGTCATAATAGTCTTCTTTTGGCTCAATCGACCCATCGGGAAATCTCTTTGCGATCTCTGCGCGGAACTCGTCCGATGAGACTTGGATGCGGAGCAGGTGCCAGAGGGCGTAGCCGAGGTCCTGCTTATCCCGCAGTGTCTCGGCCTCTGGGATTGCCGGATTCTTCGCCGCACAAAGCAGGTCGGCCCGGTCGTTGTGGGCCTGGAAGGAGAAGCCAAAGTCGCCAATGATGATTTGCGGAAATGCGTCCGTGAACTGCTCCAGCCGGGGGTCGGCCTTCTTCTCCTCGTCGGTCGGGTAGTGCAGCCAGATATTGCCCAGGTGCATGTCCATGTGGCAGATGGGCTGCCAGCCCGGGACCACGTTCGCCTTGTTCACACTCTTCCCGTCTTTTCCAATGTCGTTTTGGTCCCTCAGGTTGTCATCCCGCGACGGGATGTGTCCCGTGTGAAGCCATGACAGGCCCCGGCCGACCTGGGAGATCAAGTGCCAGATGAAGCCCTCGGGCACCTGCTCGCCCTCCGCCTTGTACCTTTGGATCAGGTTGCCTAGCGTTCCTCCATTGTAGTACTTGTAAAAGAGCGTGATGTCGGCATTGTGGTGCCGTGGGCCGATGTCGTTCGCATCCTCCTCCACCCCCTCGCCGTCTTCATCTATTATTTTGAATCCCACATCGTGGGCTTGGAAGGCATACAGCTGAGCAAATGGCGTGGGATCCATGTTCTCGTGCGACAGCGGTAGCTGGCGCCGGACGAGCGGGTCGGCGGTGCTCAGCGTGCACTGCTCGACCTCGGGGGGCATCGCGTGCTTGTCGTCGGCAGCCTGCAGCGTCCGCGTGATGGCGAGGATTTTCTTGATCACCACCAGCTCCTGTGGGCGATCGACGCTCGCAAACAGCCCGACCGCCGCATCGGGGTGCGCCAGGCGGTTGAACTGCAGCCAGCGGACGAACATGAAGCCGCGCGGCCGCCGCTGCAGGTACCGGGTCGATTCGTGGCTGGCATCCTGGAGGAGGGCTTGCCTTTCGGGGAGCTCTTTGTTTTTCAGCGGGAAGAAGAGGATGGTCTGGTGCGAGTACTTGAATGGTGGGCATGTCGACATGGTATTAGTATTTCAAGCCGGTGCGGGATGATCCTTAGGAGAATTGCTCGACGGAGAGGCAAGATACCGAGGTTGACGCCAAAGATGGTTGGACAGAGTCTGAAAGTTGGGTTGCAGCTTCAATGGAAGTTGGGGGTTTGGTCCTCAACTCGAGACGACAGTCGTGTATTGACTTGGGTCGAGTTCTTTGTTGCCCTTGCTGCCTCATGCCAAAACAACAAACATGCACCTCTTCGCGGCGGTTTTGTCAATGAATGGTGACAATGATTGATCCTGTCCGGAAAAGTCCACCCTCTGCAGCTCTCCTGAGCCGAGGACAAAGAGCCCTGCAGCTTGGTTCTCAGAGCAAGCAAACATCGCCGCGTCCAGCCAGCTGAGTCGAACGTGGGGGGCCAGCCTGGCCAGGGCTGTGCCATCAACGGAATGGCATCGAGGCGAAGTCCCAGAAATTCACATTGTGTGTGTGCGCGTCAATCAGCTCTGGATTTGTGGAACATTCTTTTGATCGGAACGGGGTAGCCTGGGGGTCGAAGAATCTTCAATCTACTGGCTGACTGGACCCTGAAAGTGAAAGGCATCATGCGAATATTAGTTCAATGGGGTGCCGACTGCTCCATGCGCACTGTGGGGTCTCAAGAGGGTTTGAATAGAGGGATTGGGTCTGTAAAACAGGAAGAGGAGGGGAAAGATCGAGGGAGAGAGGAAAGAGGCTGTCTGTTTGAAAGCATGCACCATGCAGCCTGCAACTAAAATAAGAGATACTGAGATAATACGGGAGGAAACATTTTCAAGGTCAAGATTGGTTATCACGAAGGAGGAAATAAAGGTTCAAGTTCCGGATATCACGCCTTCACAGCAAGCCAACTGAGGCAATGGATCGGTGAAGCGAATGTTACGGATGAGGATACAAAGTAAGGTAAGGACAAGAATGCTATTTCCCTTTGAGCGAGGCAGCGGTGGGGCTCACGTGAGTACACACGTGCCTCTGGGGTGCCCATTCGTGCCTGAGGCCTGTTCGTGTGGTGTGGAGCTCCACTTCGGCTTCTGGGCGTCAGAGCTTCGACGAACCTCGACCACCACGACATCGAACCCTCGCAATTGCCGTCACATCCGCCCAATTGCAGCCCACAATGGCGTTAGAATCAGCAGAGACACCGCGGCGTACGCACCCCGCCCTCTCTGCCGACCTTGGAGACACAATGCGACAATGCGCTGACAACGAAAACAACAGGGGCGACCCGCGAGGAGATGCGCGATGCGAAGCTCCCCCTCCAGTACCGAGACAGCTGCGGCCACCTGCTGATTCCCCTCAACCGCTGCCGCTTCGAGACATACTACATGCCCTGGAAGTGCGAGGTACGAGTTGCGCCCCGACCCGACCCGGTCCGGCGGAGGACTAGGACCAGGAGAGAAGAGCGTGGCTCGTGGCTCGCCCAGAGACCCGATCGACTGACGCTGCCTGCTGCCACAGGACGAGAGGCACAGCTACGAAAAGTGCCAATACGTCGAGTTCAAGAAGCGCGTCGCCAAGATGGACGAGCTCCGGGCGGCCAAGGCCGGCGCTCGCAGCAACTGAGGGGCCAGTCGAGGCCGGGGGAAGGGGCGGCAGAAGGGCCCGCCGTGTACATAACGCTATGCGGAGAGGCAGTGGGAGCTAGGATTGATAGACGGCAATACACTGCGTCGCACACTTGTCCGTCTTTTTGCTCGAGCAATCCGTGCCTTGCGAAATCCACATCGACCGACTCGGAGACGAAGGACTCCCACCTGCCGTGGATACCGGCCACAGCCTCCCAGGAGAGAACACAGCAGTTCCGGGCGACTCAATCGAGTGAGGATTCCGAATTCACAGTATCCCCAGAGACGACAACATCTTGGACAGTGGCCCGGAGCCAAGCCGACCCCACGTGCGCCGGGGGTGGAGGGAAAAGCTGGGACGCAGCCCAGTCTTTGCGGCAGGAGATACGGCCGGAGAAATGTTCGTCGGGACCCAAGAGGCGACTTCAAGGCTGATGTGCCGAACAGTTGATAGGTCAACGACCTCGGGCCATCTGGAGTTCGTCAGGACTCCAGCTGGTCCTCCTCCACGCTGAAGTAAGCAGTATCCCGCTTTTTCACATGCACTGATGTCGCCTCTCCCGAACTCAGCAGTTACTCCCATCGCAAAAAAAAAATTACGCGGGGAGGGCCTTCCCACGCTTCCGTCATCCGTGGGGTTCTGCATAGTCTCCCGCGCTCGGTTGTCGACTGGACGCCGGAGAGTCTTCTACAGAGGGAACTCACCCCACCCTTCCAAGACTTCACTCTTGCCCGCGGAGGTGAGATTTAACTCGCCATGCATGTGATAGCGAATCCGCTGGGTATGCAACCAATACAGAACAAACCAACCCAGTTGACTGGACGGTTCCAACTTCTGAACTTGCCGGCATCGGCCGGCTTGGTACCTGCCTTCAGCATACGGGACGCATCCCTGACGAGTCTGACGATGTCGGCCCGTTCAGGTCCCTCCAGTCAGGGGTGGGCTGATACAGAAATACCGATGTCCAGGTAATGTACATGCCTACCTGAGCTGACCGTTTCCCTTTTTCCTGCCTCCTTCGCGGTATCAAAACCGGGGCATGTAAGACTTCCTCACCAGGTGACTTATACCAGAGGGAAATTACAGAAAGTTGGCTGCAAACTAACAGCTCTGGAAGCCGTGACGTTTCGGTCTCACTTTCACCGTGAGGGAGGCCAACGAAGCACCTGTGACTCTGGAGACTGCGCCCCTCAGGTAGAAGTTGGTACTTTCAAACTCATCCTTGGAACCGGTCTGCTGACACCTGCGGAGCTGACTGTATTCAAGACCGGAGGGGATGAGCGTGTCAATGGCTGCCGTTCAGTTCGTCAACAGGGAACACAAACCCCCAAATACCGGCAAACATTTACGGTAATAAGAGAAGCATCTGAAGCAAACAACGACGAATCTTGTGTCTATGTTCAGCATACAACTGCGCTGTCGCGGTGTCAGATAGGCTGCGTCCTTCTGGTTGGACCTCCGCCGCTGATACGCGCCGAACGTGCAGATCGGAGATAAGACAACCCTCAACTGGTTTCTTGCCGCTCCCTGGTGAGGATGACGAAGATCGCAACCAGTTATCGGCCTGGTCCAGAATTCCAGGCCCAGAGCCAGATCTCGAGCGCAGCATCCGGGAAAAATCTGAGACAAGCATCCTCCCAGGGTCCTGGGCTCCTCGAGGGGAGCAGCAGGTTCTTATGCCCCGCGGAGATGGTGCTACCCTGATAAACTTATCATCTTGAGGTCGAGATAACGTTCCTTTCCTCAGAAACTCGGTTCGACCCGACGGGCTGCCGACGTGGCGTCCCTTTTATCTCCGCCAAGGGCACCCCTGGCCAGAGCCTCAGCCCGATGCAGATAAGAAGATAGCGTTGGCGCACACAAGGCTGGCCAGGTTCCTTGTGGGGGTCTTGCGCATTTCCCCCTTTCCCGACGTGGGATGGCGTTGATCTCGGAGATGCACATCGCAGATGAGTCTCTTAGACCAAGTGAGGGTGGCCACCACATCAGATCGCCGCCATTGCTGCCACCAAGGCGTCACAACGCTTGGCGCCGACATGTTCTTTACTGGGAATGATTGAATTCTTATATATTGATCAGAGGGGAGGCTCGGACGAGAGGTGGAATTCAGTCAACAACCCCTGGACCCGCCCAACTCGTCCCCCGACTGCGACGCTGCCAACTCATCCGTCGAATCAACCAACTGCCGGGAGCCCAGGATGGGATTCAAAGCATCAGATCTCTGGCGACAGCCAGTCCTCAACCCGGTCAACAAGAAGGCTCACAGCGTGCCCATCTTGAATCCTATTGACCGGCATGGCCGTGTCTTTTTTTTCTCGTGGCTCGGCTTCATGCTGGCCTTTTGGGCTTGGTACACCTTTCCGCCGTTGGTATGCTATTGTTCCCGGATCGCAGGGCATTAGAGAGTCTAGCAAATGCTGACCGTTTCCAGTTGACTGTCACCATCAAAGAAGACCT
Source organism: Chaetomiaceae sp. PYS4301M (assembly GCA_023628425.1). Lineage (NCBI taxonomy): Eukaryota > Fungi > Ascomycota > Sordariomycetes > Sordariales > Chaetomiaceae > Chaetomiaceae sp. PYS4301M. The sequence continues at coordinate 398,031 of JAMAKR010000019.1, read as the reverse complement.
CCATCTCACAAAAGCACAAGTGGCCAACTCCAACATCGTCTCCCTCGTGGCTACCCTGGGTGTCCGGTTCATAGCGGGCCCTCTTTGCGACCAGTTCGGCCCGCGCAAGGTGTTCGGCGCCATCCTGCTTGTCGGGAGCATTCCCATCGGTCTGGCTCCCCTGATCAAGGACGCAACAGGGCTCTACATCATCCGTCTCTTCATCGGCATCCTCGGCGGGTCCTTCGTGCCCTGCCAGGTGTGGTGCACCGGCTGGTTCGACAAGAACATCGTGGGCACTGCCAACGCGCTCTCGGGAGGCTGGGGCAATGCCGGCGGCGGTATCACCTACTTCATCATGCCCGCCGTGTACGACTCTCTCGTTCACCGGTGGGGACACACGCCCCGCGAGGCGTGGCGCATCACTTTTGTCGTGCCGCTGGCGTGCTTGATCACCTGTGGGATTGCCCTCCTTCTCTTGTGTGAGGACACGCCCATGGGCAAGTGGTAGGTTTTTTCTCGTGTTTTATCCCGTTCCCATTCTTGACTGAACTAACCCCATCCTTCAGGAACGACCGCCACTCCAACGTCCAACACAACCTCGAATCCCACGGCATCTCGGGCACCATCGTCACCATCCCGGGCACCATTGCCGACCGCAACACCCATGGCACCTCCACCCCAACAGGCAGCATCAAGACCTCAACCGACCTCGAAAAGGGCTCCGAAAAGAAATCCCCACTCCCCGCATCCGCGCCCGGCACGCCCCCCACGACAGTAACAACCACCGCGGGCGAGGCCAGCCTGACCGTAACCGAAGCGCTCGAGACGGCCCAAGGCGAAGTCGTCCTCCAACCATCCCTCCGCGAGTCGCTGCAGATCGTGTTCAGCCAACACGGACTCTTCCACGTGGCGACATACGCGTGCAGCTTCGGCGGCGAGCTGGCCATCAACTCGGTGCTGAGCGCTTACTACCTCAAGAACTTCCCCTGGCTGGGGCAGACCAAGGCGAGCAACTACGCGGCTGTGTTTGGGTTTCTGAACTTTGTCACCCGCCCGCTGGGTGGCGTGGTGGGTGACTTGGTGTATAACTACTTTGGGAGGAGTCTGTGGTTGAAGAAGGCGTGGATCCATGTGTGCGGCTTGCTGACGGGGACGTTGTTGATTGTTATCGGTGTGTTGGATCCGCACCATCTTGGAACTATGGTTGGGCTGGTTGTGTTGATGGCTGTGTTTCATGAGGCTGGGAATGGCGCCAACTTTGCGCTCGTGCCGCATGTCTATCCGTATGCGAACGGTGTCTTGTCGGGGTTGACGGGTGCGGGCGGGAACCTTGGGGGTGTGGTGTTTGCCATCATCTTCCGGTTCATGGACAACGGGACCAACTACGCCAAGGCGTTCTGGGTGATTGGAGTCATTCATATTGCGCTGAACCTGGCCGTGGTCTGGGTCCCCCCTATTCCGAAGGGCCAGATCGGTGGGCGCTGATTTACTAAGAGAAAAGAATATTGTGTTTTGGATTTGCATACACTCTAGAATAGGACAATCAATCTCAGTTGGGGCCTCTATCTCTGTCTTAACTCTTGAGTCCTGGGACGTGATCGATTTCCATAAAAGTCCCGTCCCGGTCACCACACTCCCCCTGAAGCACACCTCACAGCTCCCTCGGCATCCCTTCTCTCCACCGGCCCAAAACCCTCCCTACCTTCTCAATAACCTCCTCCTTCTTCCCATCACCGCCATCAGCACTACCGGTACCATCCACCAACTCAACCAACCCCAACACCACCCCCTCCCAGCACGCCAAACTCCCCTCAAGCCCCTTCAACGTCCCCAGCCTCCGCAACGTGTCATCAAACTTGCCCCCCTCCGGCGCAAACCACTCCTCAGCCGGCATATCCACCAACACGCGCCAGAGAAAGCTGGCTGCCGCGTACCGCCCGCAGATGGCGTCGCCAAAGGCTTGCATTTCTGTTGAGAGTTTGACTTTGGCGGCTGTTTCCTTGTCGGGTTGGGGTTGGGGTTGGGGTTGGGGTTTGTTTTTGTTGTTGTGAGTGGCTGGTCTGGGTTTGGGGAGGAGAATGCCTGCTTTGGCTAGGGCTTGGGCTGCGAGAGTCCATCCTTCGTGGGCTGTCGCGAGGCGGGATTTGGCTGTTCGGGCGCGTTTGATGGCGATTTGGTGGGGGGTTAGGTCACCTGTGCCTGGGGTGTTGGTGTCGGTGTTGGTGGGTGGTGGTGTTGGGTGAGGGGGTGGGTTAGGAGTGGGAGTTGACTTTTGTTTGCGGTGTTTGGCGGTATCCTGACTTGTTTTGGTAGTTGATTTGGGGGGGTTCGGGAGCTTGGCGGCGGTGTTCGGCAACTTGCTGCGTCTTTGAGACATTACGGGGTGTTGATGGGGTATTCCTATCCTCTAGTCTCCGTAGATCAGGGTGGATTGGTCCGCTGCTGTGTCTGCAAGGGCCGGGAAAAGGGGGGGTGCTTGTGGTTTTATATGGCGCGACCGGTGAGGGCACTGGAGGTCTCTTTGACATAGGGGCCCGACAATGCACTGGTTGATGCCGTTGTCCATGGCCTCGGACATTGGATGCCGATTGTCTGTGGCTTGTCACACCCTAAGATGCTGTTCACAGGAACAAAGCAAGTCGGCTGTCGATGAGTAGCACTTATGTCTCACTTGACAATCAGTTAGGTACCTCTACCGTGGACATTCTCATGCATTGTGAATCACATATAAAAACTACGAAGGGTTTGCAACCACTCTGAGAGTACTCTATGTTTCTGGTCCATCAAGGATGCTGAAAACCTTGAGCAGGACTCTCCCATCTTCGAACTAGAAGGCAGGGGTGCGATATTCACCATCTCATGTAAGTACCTGTTCGTGGCTGCGATCGTTGCATACCTCAATAGACGTACAGTTCTGCCAATGAACGTGATGCTATATTCCTGTCTTGATTGGCGCTGTTCTCAATGCAGTATTAATACTATGAGAATCGAGTTAATTACCCCCGACTCTCTGAGAAAAGCGGACAACCCTGCAGAGGATCATAGCCTGTTGGCCATTGTTTCCGCGACTGATTTGCTATTTTCACATATACAATCCAGCAAATTCTGGAGAGATAAATCAAGATGTGTGTAGTGCTCGTCAATTGGCAAGTGGACTTGCAGACCCTTGTGGTAATAAAGTACCAGTCAGGCTGATAATACCTCAAGTACCTCTGCTTCCTACGTGTATCCTTAGCGGAATTACAAGACGATCATGTTTGTTCCATGCGAGTAGTTGACTCCTGGGGACCTTACCATATCTACCAGGTGCCTAGCCCACTCCGGGCCGGTCAAGAGTGGTGCCGGCTCGGGTTGGCCACGGTGGGAAGTGCACGGGATCTGCCCATCCCATTTGACTTGGGTGCATAAAACCCCGGTGCCCCCAGTCTCACGCCATGTGCTTGAATTGCTCCATTTGTGCTGCTCAGTTTCTTCTTGAGATGTGAAATATGAGGAGCCAGTGCCGGCCGTCGGGGTATTTCCTTTATCGTTGGCCCCAGCCTCAACTGAGACATTGATCAAACCCAGAATGTGATGGAAAGCCGCTGGAAGCCCTGGGGTTTTCAGGATGGTTTTCTTTGTCTCGGGACAATTCCGACGCTTCACCAGGCTCGACCAAGCAAGACTTCTCTTTCTGCCGGTCTCAGGAGCACATGGCGCTCAGGGGTATCAACACCCAATAGGTTGGATCAAGCCACGACAAGGACATGCGGGCTTCCCTTTCCTTGTCTAAACGCGATTCATGGCTTGCTGCAGAAGAAAAGCACACAATGTCATGGGCGTGGCGGGTAAGCAGGTTGTGCAGGCCTAATGTTCTCACTTTTTCCGTCAGGTACATCGGCATCGCCGAAAGAATGATGGAAGCCAGAACCTCAACCAGCAACTGTGGTGGAAGAACATGAAGATTTAAATGGACTGATCCCTCAAGCTCAACTCGGCATGCTGTCTTCAACAGCAACTTGCCCGCTCTTCCACAACAGAACAGTTTCACTTCAACACGAGCTTCTCAAATAGCAACTTCCTGCCAGACCTCACAAATCACGTCCCGTCGAGCACTCAGCATGGCACCCGTCCACTCTACACCATCTGGCTCTCGTCTCGTTGCGCAGAAGCGAGGCGCATATGAGAAGCCTTGCCCCCCCAAGCCGTCTCCAGGCCCATCCACAAATCATGGGTCTCAGCGGTTGGTGCACACAACCCACACGTTTACTTTTCAAGCTCTCTAACCCACCCCTCAAGCTCTTGGACCTGAACACCGATTCTGTCGGTCATCAATGATTCGTTGAGGAGGGTGACTTATAAGTCCAGGACACTCAGCAACGGACAACTTGGGAGAGAGCGAGGAGGATGGGGGAGGAATAATCATTGAACCAATCCAATAACACCGCTTAATATTTGCTTTTGTATCCCTGAAACCGATAGGCATAGACTCAACTTTTCCTGGAGCAATCCACCCATACTCGGCACTATGGCCTCACGCATCCCAGTCTGGTGACAAACAAATGACATGGCGAAGAGAGGAGTCAAGAGCCTCGACAGAAATCGAATCAATGATCACACCCATCCAGCCCCCTTCGCATACCCCATCGCAAAGTGGCCAGCAACCACGCCAAACAACACGGCCACGACGCTCGGCGCAGCCTTCATCAGCTTCAACCACCAGATATTGAAGTACACGGCCTCGATATTGTTGCCCATGGGATCCAGCACAAACGCGGCATAGTAGCCCTTGACGTACTCGGGTCTCTCGCCGGGCTCGCCGTTGGGGATGCCACCCGCTTTGCTGTGTCCAGTGGTGTCAGCATATCTCATAATCTCATACCCTAGCACCCTACCACACGGGCCCAGACCGCATGTGGACTGGACCCGGAAGGGAGAAGAGACTTCACGAAGAAACAAACTCACACAGCACCACGAAACCACCCCCTCACTCCCTCCTCACTCCCCACCTCAAAAGCAACATGCACCCCCCGTCCGCCCAGTCTCTTCCGGTTCTCCTCAGCCGTCAGCGCCGGATCAACAAGCTGCGGCCGACCTCCCTTCCCATTCCCATCACCATCCGACTCATCGTCACCGCCGCCGCAGTGCAGCCAAAAGTCCGGATTGTGGTTGGCCTGCAGGCCGAGGAAGACGCCCTCTTTCTCCTCGTAGATGGTGTATCCCAGCGGGGCGAGGATGGAGAGGTAAAAGTCGCGCATGGGCTTGTAGGTGGCGGGGGTGGTTGGGAGGGAGATGTGGCCGAGGGGCATGGTGGGCGATTTGGGCGGTTGGGCGGTTCAAGATTTTGGGGGTTTGGTTTTGTTTTGGGTGGGTGAGGAGGACTGGGGTGAGTTGGGACTTGCTTGATCAAGACACCAAGTGAGTAGGGGTATTGTTGGGAGTCGTCAGTCAATTCAATGTTGGGAGGCAGTGAAATGGGGCACAGTATGTCTGGTGGCGATGATGGAAGAGGAGCAAACGCAGGAGCAGGGAGGAGAATATCTACTCTTTTGATTCCAATTCTAAGTGTCCAGGGATCGTGGCACCCAAGGGCCAAAGGGCGCCAGGCAGCATCTCGTAAAATGGGATGCCGAGACATGCCACAGCTCTTGGATCGGACAGGGCTCCATCGAGACCAGACAAGACTGCTGCGAGTGGTCGGCGCTCAGGGGCTCACGTGGTGCCGCGCCTGTTTGGCGTGCTGAGCGCAACAGGGAAACACGCCTCCGTCTCGGCGGCACGCGTCGCTCGGCCGAGTCGTAAATTCGAGCTCGGGTCATCATTCCCTCCGTTTTGGGTTGGGCCAAGAAGTCAAAGACGTCAGCTGTGTGAATCGGCGGCAAAGAGCCACACCCGCCAATGGGAACCCGCTGGGGCCGTATCCGGACCCTGGTCTGCAGCGAGGACAGTGCCAAAGCAAAGCAAAGCAAAGCGAACAGACTGCAACCAAGACGCCCTCATGTTTCTGGTAATGGTATGTACAGATGTCCACGACCTCTATTGGGCCCCCGCCCCAAACAGGGCCTCCCGCGTGTCATACTCGTACTCGAGCGCCTTATGCCAGTACGGCGTGGTATCCGCCTTGTTGATGGCCCAAGCCTCGTCCAGCGCCTTGACAACCTCCTCCGGCAGCGGCCCCTTCTCGAGGTCCGTCAGGTTCGAGTCCAGCTGGCCGATGCTCGACACGCCGATGATGATGCCGTCGTTCCCGTCCTTGATCTTCAGGGCGGAATGGTGCACCACCCACCGCAGGGCCGTCTCGACCATGGTTAGGCCGGCCTTGTCCACTGCCTTCTCAATCACCTGCAGGGCGCGGAAGGTGGTGTCCCTGAAGTAGCGGTCGCGGTACACGCGGCCCGTCGAACCGGTATCGCTGAAGCGGCCCTCGGCGGGGACCAGGTCGGCCGACTTGATCTTGCCCGACAACAGGCCGCCGGCGATGGGGTTGTAGACGACCAGGTCCAGGCCGTAGCGGCGGCAGGCCGTGATCAGCTCAGGCTCGATGGAGCGCGTGATGGCGTTGTACATGCCCTGGTAGATGGTGGGACGCACCCAGCCGTTGTACTTGCACGTCAGGACGATCTCGGCGACCTCGAACGAGGTGAAGTTGGAGATGCCGAAGCGCACAAACTTGCCGGCCTTGTGCAGCTCGTTGATGGCGCGGAGAGTCTCGGCGAAGGGGGTTGCGCGGTCCTGGTTGGCCCTGTCAGATTCTCTACTCCGATCTTGTCTCTCTCACTCAGGGCCCCAAGAAGAAACGTACCGCAGCGTGCAGATACACGATGTCCAAGGTGTCGGTGCCCAGCTCGCTCAGGCTAACGTCAATGGACTGCAGCACCTTGTCGTACGTGTTGTCTCCCGACTGCGCGGGGTACTTGATCTTGCTCGCCAGGGTCAGGCCGCGGTCCTTCCAGCCGGCCTCGCGCGTGAAGGCCTCCTGCTTGCCGCCGATGTAGACGCGAGCGGTGTCGACCTCATTGTAGCCGCGGGACTGGAACAGGTCGAGCACCTTGCCGTACTCGCCGACGTCGGTGATGCGGGCGCCGGCCGACTCATCGGGGCCAAAGGTCATCAGCCCCAGGATGACGCGGGGCTTGGGCGACTGAGCGATGAGGGGAGACATGGTAGGCGATTTGAGGGTGGCTTGTCTGGTTGATGTTGATGTTGCAGTCGTGTCGTGTTTAGGCCTCTCAAGAGCAGGTCAAAAAAAACTAACCAAAATGTCAGTTGTTGTGTTTGTTGTGAGGTGAGAATGAGTGAGGGGTTGTTGATCTTGGAGAGCGTGAAAGAAAGCCGAAAACGCACTTGAACGAGGGTTTCGGAGTGGGGATGGTGATCACGGTTGGGGTCTTCGGGACAGAGACTCGGGTACTGACTGACCTTTATATAACGACGAGCAGCGAGGTTCTTGTTCTTGATCTGTCGACACTGGGCCGAAATGGAACATAAAAAATCACCAGTCAAGGAAATAAGACGACCTGTTTACAAATGCATGCTGCTCTCGGAATTAATGAACCCTTGCGGTCTCGGTAAGCACGACATGGATGACGACATCTTCCCCCCCGCGCGCTAACAGCGTATATTCAGGTACTCGGTACCTGACTGAACCTTTTGTCGCTGCTCTTGGGTCGGTTTCGGGGGAAGAAGCGCGAGCCGTGGTCCACTGTGCCGGAATCGAGGACCGGCAACTGGAGGATGGAAGAGGGAAGCGGGGGGCGGGGTCATTCTGCGATTCGGAGATAACGTTAACACAGGGCCCACAGCAGTGCTGACCACACCTGGCAGGGCAGGGAAAGTGCCGCTGCCGCCAGGTGAAGGAAGGAGCTGAGGATTCGGGGGTTTTCCTGGACATATTTCTTCACCCCAACCCACCATACATAGTACACAGTACAATTCGACAATCAGGCAAGACCGATACCGACTTTCCATCTTCTCGGGTTTCTTCACAGGCGATTAATAACGCTGGAATCCACACACGCACCGAAACCTCGATTTCGTCCCGCTCTTAACGTGCTAAATCCGGCCAATTCCAGGAGCAAACATCAGCTGGAAAGTGGAAACACCACCACCTCCATCTCACAATCTTTCAATTTAAGCCCAAGTCCTGTATCTTGCACAGTATCAACTGCAAGGTTCCCAACACCGCCCTGTCTGTGTGCACCTCCCTCATCCCCCCATCTCCCCGCACCCGCATGAACAAACGGAGCAATTCGCAACCCTCCGCAGAACACAGCGACAACCAACCCGCATCATGAAGCATCTTTCTGTGGTTACACAAGCAGCGCTAGCCCAGTTGGAGCTTAGACGTCCATGCAAGTCCAGGCCACACAGCGCGCGTGATTGCAAGTGAAATCTGATGAAAACTGATGAGGCGTCCAGTCATCGTAAAGCACCGACACCGGTGAGAGCCTTCGAGAGGAGGCGTTGCAGGAGTTGGACGGGAGGGAATCGATCGGATGTGCTCCCCCTCCACTCCACGGCATCCCGTCCCCCCCTTCCGGCCGCTCCCCCACCTCCATGAATCCCAGCCAGCCTCTGAGGCTCTCACAAACTCCCATCATGGCTCTCGTCCCACCCAAGGTCTCAACTCCATAAAAGGCATGTTTGCTGTCACCAGTTTACCGGTTTGAACTTGTTTTATTCCCATCCCGATCACCTCCAGTTCCTCTTCAGTTTTGAGTTCACGTAGTCTTCTCTCCGGTTCAGTCATCTCAACTTCTCAACTCGAGTTCCAGTTCAGTTCCAGCTTTTGACTTGCATTGCCTGCATCACATCAAAAGAAAGAAAGACCCAGAAGGGAGTGAGTTAAAGGAAAGAAAAAGGCAGTCAAGAAGGAAACGAGAAAAAAAAGACAGCATGCCTTCGATCAATTCCCTCCCCCTCGAGATCCTCGACGGCATCATCCGGGAACTCTGCCTCTGCTGCTTCCCGTCCCCGACCCCCAGGATCCGGATGGAGCGGTACTGCTTCCAGCGCGGCTGCGAGTGCAACGAGACGTTCGAGTTCGACCAGCACTTCATGGGGGACCTGGCCGCCCTCAGCCTGACCTCGCGCCACCTCCACCACCAAGCAACCCGCCACCTCTACCATCAGCCCCTCACCAAGCGCTGGTGGCAGCTCGCCGCCACGCTCCGCGCCCGCCCGGACCTCGCCCTCCACGTCCGCGAGCTGCACCTCCCCTTCCCCATCCCGGCCCCGCCCACCGACCGCGCCCCCGAACTGGTGTCCTACTTCCAGACCGGCTTCGACGCCTACGTGGACGCCCTGCCGCCCGTGGACAAGCTCTTCCTAGCAGCATCCCCCATCATCGCCACCGACCACGACGGCGTGCTCTCAAACGCGCACAACATCCCCGTCGACGTCTTCGCCAGCCTGTGCCCCAACCTGCGCCGCCTCGACGCCGGCCTAACAGACGACGACGAGCCCTTCCGCCTCTCCCAGCCCAACTCCCTCGCACGGCTGGAAAAAGCGGCGCTCCTCGGCGCCGACACCATGACAGAGGGCTTCGACTTTGAGCGCATGTCCCGCCTCTTCCAGGCGGCGCCCAACCTCGCCGAGCTGGTCATCTACCGGGCGGGGGAGTGCGGGCTTCTCGAGTCGGTGGCGCCTCTCACAAAGCTGACGACGCTCGAGATCCGCTACAGCCGCATGAGCAAGCAGTCGCTGGCGGCGATGCTGGACGCGTGCCCGAACCTGGAGAACCTGCGGTTCGGCATGCGGGACCCGCGGGCCGACGAGGTGGAGGACGACCACTTCACCGTGCCGGCGGCGAGACGCGTAGTGCTCGAGCACGCGCCGAAGCTCAAGTCCTTGTCCCTCACCTTGGAGGAGGACGGGGAGTGGGACTGGGACGATTGTAGTCAGGAGGAAGTGAGGCGCTCGCTCAAGCAGCAGGGGATCAAGTTCGAGTGGGAGGATTGATGTTGAAACCTCCTCACCTCCTCCAGGTCGGCAACTGACAATGACTTGATGACTTGGGCATCAACATCAGGCAATGAATGCACATGAATTGAAGACTACCGAGGGTAGCTAGCTGGCTAATAGAAGCCCCTATTTTTGTATTCGGCATGCGGCCACGCCCCCTCTCCATCTCAACCCAAGGTGGCATCGTCATGCGATGGCATCTCAAAAGGATCCATCACACATGGAAAATCCCCATCGTCATCCGCCGCCCGTAAATCCGGTTTCCCTCCATCCAGAGCGGTCAAAAGAAAGGGCCAAGTCCATCCACACCCCGATTCCATTCCCAAACTGACCCACGCGCTCCAGCCAACCCCATTTCTGTGTGCTGATATGGCCGATATCCACCCCCACCATATCTCCCAACTGCCATGATCCAAGCTCCGGACTGCCTGTTCCCGAGCTGCAAAAACACCCTTGCAAGACGTAATGGGCCCGTTTTATCGTGAGCGCCGCAAAGGACGGTAAGAATGGAAGGGACTGGCGGCGACCCGGGAAAGGGCCTCCTCCACAATGCCAATGTTGGGGAGGACAAAGTCGGCAGCATCGACGCCGGCGAGAATCGAAGCCGAAAAACCAAGACACTGCTCCCAATATGCAACCAAGGAAAAAACAACCCCGTCGTGTGGTGTAAAGGAGGAGAGAAAAACGAACAACAAGAACGCAGGCCCCGAAAAATGTAAAACCCATTTGTCAAACGTCAGGTTTCGGTCGTCTCAAGAAAGGCAAAAAAAGAAAAGTGATAACTTCGTAAACCGTGCCGGGAGGAAAGTTTCTTTGGGAAGGAAATGCGCTGCAATCCAACCCGCAGAGAAGCCCGCGGCTCGCCCAAGTGGTGAAGAAAAAACAAAAAAGACATGGGCATAATCGTGAATTAGCGTAAGATGCGGTTATCCGGCTCACCATCTCCCCAGACCCAGAGCTGACTAGGCAGCGAGCTTGCGCTTCTCGGCGCTGGTGAGGACGAGCCTGGCCTTGCGCTGGACATCGCCCTCCACCTTGGCGCCGCGGTTGGTGTTCTTCAGGAGGCTGGCAAAGCTGCCCGGCGAATTCTCCGAATCCGAGGGTGCGCTGTCGACGCTCGCGCGGTGGGCCTTCTGGCGGGAGCTCGGGCGATCGGAGCCAATAGCCCCCCAGCTGCCGGTGCTAGTTCTCGAGCTGGGCAAGCTGCACTCGTCGCGGTCAATGAGGCTGCCCGACCCACTACGGCCAGAATCGCTGTCGTTGTCCGTCATGGGCGTCTCGACGAGCTCCTCGGCGCTCTCCGAAATGGGACTGATGCTGCCAGAGCTCCGAGCCTCCTTGCGCCTCTCGAGACCGGCCCGCACGAGGTTGTTGATGGCGGAGCGGCGGGTGCGCGTGACAAAGTTCTTGCTGCCCTCGTGCTTGGCTGTGGGCTTGGACTTGAGCTCGTCCAGGGACGGCGGGTTCCGCGGTTGACGCACAGGGTGCTCGCCAGCACGTCCTTGACCGGGTCCGTAACCAGCAGTCAAGGGCGTGAGGGGGAAGGAAGCCGTCTTGGGGCCGGCCGACTTGAGGGGATCCTCGTTGGTCGCAATCGACAGCTGCGCCTTGTTGTTCGCAACAGACGGGGACTTCTTATGACCCCGGCGGAAGGCATTGGCACTCGGCGGCGGCAGAGGCGTGTGGCTCTCGGCCGGAGAATCGTAACGGCGAGGCGGCGTCGGAATCCGGAAGCCTGTGGCGTTGGGCATCGCTGGCGGAGGAGAAACCTGCAGGCGAGGAGTGCCAACGGCTGGCTGACCGGCGTTAGCATAGGCGTTGGCCAGCTGGGCCTGGAGCTGGGCCTGGAGCTGAGCATTGAGCTGCGCCTGCGCCTGAGCCTGAGCCTGCATCTGGGCCTGCGCCTGAGCTTGGGCCTGAGCGTGGCTGGGATCCATGTACAGCGTCTGCTGGCCAGTGACATGGTCGTAGACGGTGTAGACGCCCGTTTGAGGCGTCGCGGGACCCATCATGGCCTGAACGCTCTGCATCTGCTGTTGGTGATAGAGCGTCGGGTAGCCCTGCTGCATCACCTGGGGCTGGCCGTTGATGTTCAGCCCTTGGAATTGCTGGGCGGCAGCCTGGAGAGCCCTCAGCTGCTGTTGGAGACGCTGCTGCTGCTCCGACAAGTAGGCGTTGGTGTACATGAGCTGGGCGTGCAGGTTGGGATCAATGTGCTCCCGGGCCTCGTCGAGCTGGAGCTGCGGGGGCGCCAGAACCTGTTCGGCGGTGTAGTGCTGGTTGAACGACGGCACAGAATTGTAGGACTGCTGTTGGGGCTGCTGCTGCTGGCTGGCGAACCGGGGCATCGATGTCTTGGGGCCGTTGTACAGGCCAGCCGCGTCGTACATGCCGGGGACCATCGAATTGCGGTTCCGAGTCTGCGGCACCGCGGTCGTCGGAGAAGGAAGATTCGGAAACGTGGAGGCGGTCGCCGACTTGGGGGCGGTGCGGAGACCAGCGAGCAAGTGGGATCGGCTTGTGCGAGGTGTAGGCAGGCCATTGTCCCGATCGGTAGGCGACGACTTCAGGGCGTCGAACGAGAGCGGCTTGATTCCCTGGCCTCCCCTGCGCGATGCCAGGCCAGAGCCCATGGTCAGGCCATGAGCCTGGTTGAAGGGAGTGTGGGACATCTGAGCGAGAGTGCTGGCGTCCATTGCTGAGCGACGGCGGCGAGGCGCGAGGTGCGAATATTAGAATGTACGGACGAAAATGGGCGCGGCGAAGAAGACGTGGTCGAACGTTCGACTTGCGGCGGCTTGGGTCTATCGGGTGTGTCTCTCTGGGAGGCGTCAAGAAACGATGATGCGAGAATTCCGTGCTTCAGACTATCAAAATCGAAATTGGTGCTGCAAAAACCGCAAAAAAAAAAACCGGTGGGCTGAAAATGCGTGGACGATGATATTAACAATCGGCGAAATGATCGGATGGGATGGTTGCTGAATGAGCGTCAAGGTCGGAAAAGCGATGGCAGAAAAGCTGGAAGGAAAGATGGGCTGGACAGAGTTGATCCGAGTCCTGGCGACGTTGAATGACGAAGGGGCAAAAGCAGCTTCGGCGGAGGATGAAGAAAGAAGGCAGCTTCCTGACCCAGTGCTCTGCTCCTGTGCAGTGGCAAGATGCAGACCAGCGTCAGTCGTGACGGGATGCAGCTGGGTTCGGCAGAAGGACGCGGGTCGACCTGCCAAAGAAAACAGATGGACGGCTTGGCTCCTGGCAAAACGTGCAAGCACAAGCACAAATGGTTTTACCCAGATTTGCTCGGTCCAAACAACGCCAAATTCCTCTTGTTTTTGGGCCGGGGTGACAAGCGTCGCGAGCTGTCTGGTGCTTTCTTCTCGAGTGGGCCGAATGACGGTGTCGGCGAGCTGGAACTGACTCTCTCGGTCGGGGAGAAGAGACTCGCCGAGTTGGAAATTAAACGTATGCGGATGTCCTGCGTCGTCCGAGACGAAATGCGACCTGGCCGAGGTTTGCAGGCAATGGCAACGAAGTGTACGATATGTGCGCAGATAGAATACAAGGATTAAAATCGATTTTTGGTTGGTGAGCCTTCCGGATGCCTCCCTTTTTTATCCTGTTTTTTTGTTGAATCGCGATTTGTGCAAGCGGGTCGAGAGAACGAGGCGATGGGCGAATTCTGGTAATCGAACCAAAAAAAATTACTGACGGGCAACGACGGCAATGGCGAAGACGGCGACGACGACAGCGCGAAGAGGCACCACGAAGGAGGAAGAGGGAAAGGGCGAAAAGGAAGGGTGGTGTGCTGGTGATGCAAAGAGGGAAAGGAGGAGCGAGGAAGGGGAGGAGGGCTTTCTTTCGGAAGCGAGAGATGAAGGCTGGCATCGACGGAGACTGGAGACTGGACAGGAGACTTGGGAGCAGGTGGGGCAGAAATCAATACTGGCTCATTGGGCACAAGGGAGGAGGCAGGGAGCAACATGACTGGCCAGCGCGCAGGGGGATCGCGGCAGGGGAGCCTGTCGCAAGCAAGGGCCGAGCGGATAGCGGCCCACCGTGATTGAATGGAGCGCCCGCACCACTCCTGCAACGGGCGCAAAAATGGCGTGTGTGCCTGTTCCGTTGTTGCTGTGGCTGCCACGCTGGGACCAAAAATCGGCGATTGCCCAAGAGCTAAGAGCGACAAACTGACCAATCACAACCCGATAATGCGCCCGAAGCTTGAGGCTGACATAAGCAGAACCCTGCATAGTACAGTGCACGCACAGTGTCTTGGCGGCAAATTATTCTGCTCCAGGCACCCATCCCTAACAATCCAGTGTTCGTGCCCGAGCCTGGATTGTTAACAGATGTTGGTCTTTCTCACAGCGCGGCTTTCGCTCCAGATCACACACCAAGAAGGGCCAGCTCAACAGCCGCTAGGCTCGACTTGGCTAGAAGCTGTGCTCGATTCTTCAGAACCAAGCCAATGGGCGTCGAGGGCGCTGCATCAGGCACACAGGCGACAGGAGCAGCTCGAGGCGAATCCCGTCGATTGCAGACAGGACGGGAGTTTGGTCCTTTCCACCTCATCCAACCATCCTGTTCCTGTTGCATTTCCTCCACCCAAAGCTGAGGAATGCATCCAACACACAGCACAGTACGGAGTACGGAGTGCGCAAGATGTCTCCGCACATCGGGAGTTCTGAAATCGACGGCAGTGTCGGGACTGCGCTGGTTGGTTGGTTTCGGCAGATTTTCTTCAATCTGCGGAAATCTGCGGGTGGCTGCTGCGTGTCAGAACTGGCCGCCGTCGTTCCGCCGCCTTTTGTTGGCCAGCGGTGGCGGCGGGCGGTGGACGGTTGGCGCGAGGCCCGGTTCAGCTTCATGACCCATCCCATCGACCAGCTAACTTAGCTCAAGCCTGTCGCATCCGCATCTGTCATTTTCGTTGCACATTGACCTCCCCCGCTCTCTTTCCTCCTTCTTTCCGCTTCTCCTATTTTGGCGCGCGTTCCGTACCAAGTCAGGTACACGACTCCATAACACCAGCATTGACCAAGGGTGATCTTCCAGATTGCGCTCCATGCGGCTGGAAAGGGTTTACCTGGAACCCACGGCACGACTCCACAAGGGATTTGCAATCGAGATGGCCTGGTCAGCTCGTGGCCGGCCTGGTAGCCCTACCCACTGCCTAACCCGTGTTGGTGCAGCGATAACGACATGGGGCCTCATAACGGAGAGATGCGCCGTCTTAGCGGCGACGAACCTTGTCTCCGACACCCGGATTGGGAATCTTCGCGTGTTTCGGAATCCTGGAGAAGCGTGAAACATCGACAGAGGGTCATTGCTCACGGCGAGGGCGACAGCCGTGGCAGAGAGCAGCCCGGCTCGTCGAAGCATCACCGGCCACCAGATCGCGGCCATCGCAGGCCCACCCCCTGAAAGTCGCACAGGGTTGCACTGTGGCTGCAGCCACGGCTTGCTCTCGTCTGATGCCTGTCGCCTCGCCGAGGGCGCCCTGTCAATCCGACGGCATCAGCGACGCTGGCCTGTTTCACCCAACCGAGGGCCGTGGGCCCGGCCTGAAGCTCTCTGCCGCAACGTCTTTGTTTGCGATGCTTCCCAGCAGCGTTTGCCATGTCAGCTGCACACCTGGACAACTTGCCGGAGCGGATGTGCTGGACTCTCAGCGCCACATGAGAAGCTAACCCCGCAGTCTGATATTAATATCCGAGCTGGGCTGTGTCTTTGATGAAACACAGCCTGCAGACCCTGCATGCCATTGCGTTCATCACTGTGCCAGCTCCAGCCCCGCTGTAACCGTCTTGGTGACGGGCGCGCGTCTTCAAGCCAACCCGCACACGAGGGCGCTTAAACCCCAGCCAAGTTCGTCCCATCCGCGTCCTCAGGGATAGGTAACTCTTGCCGACCGAGCTGCAACATCCGACGGAATGCGGATAACTACGGATACACAAAGAACGTTGTACTTGCACTTCCCATGTGTGCTCCCTGCATGGCAATAGGAGCCTCAATGTCGTGCACAGTGGCTTGACGGGGGGAGCCCACACTCGGCCAGGCCACGGTTCTTGGTTTCGACACTGCGCTGTGCCGCCAATACCTGCCCGTATCAGGGATCCCTCCTCACGTGTGTTTGTTTGGTGTTGATTCCACCCACAGAGAGCGGGGAGAGAACGTGGCTCAGTATGGCCGTCTGCAAGGACGGGCCCATTCCTTGCCCTCACGTTGTTCCCTCGTGCAGTCACTTTGTTTTTATTTTTAGCTGACCGTACTCTTACTCTTCCCAGTGCAGGGAGTTTAGTTGACGAGCTGTGCATAGTCACAACTCCAGCTGGTCTGCCTCCCTTGGGCCCACCCCTTTTTAGTGTAGTGTACACTCTCACCCCCCATAATGCTGCTTGCCATGGCAACCTGAAAAGGAACCCGCTGAAGGACCTGGGACGCTCGAAACAAGTATGCTTGGTGACCCTTACTTTCGGCCCCTTAAACGAGACCGTACACCATGGAAAGGTGACCTGTTCATGCCACATGACTCACGTTTGCCACCGCGGCGGAGCAGGAACCCGGATCCAGACGTCCCATAATCTCCCTCTGCGATTGTAACTGGCTTGAAGGAAACAGGATGGCATGATACAAAAGTCTGATCGACAAGACCCAGAAACAGCTGGTTTAGTTCTTGAGGTCCACTGCCAGCTGCTGGTAACATGGAGTCTGAAGCTGAAGGCGAGTCAAGGACCCGAGGCTTGACTAGTATCCTGATGTGCCCCTGGATCTAGAATCATCTGAACTGGACAAGTTGCTGGCAACGGGTACTCCCTGAACTTGCAAATAGTTTAAAGGGTTTCGTCCTCGATATCAACCCAGGGTACCCCCTTCATCTGAACACCCCAGATAATAACCGGTGGGTGACAGCCAACGCCCTTGCTGGCTCGGCCTTGGGTGCTCTGACGGGGGTTGTGCAGTGTACCAAGTTGTAAAGATGAAGTCAGAAAATACAACCCATGCTAGAATCTCGTTTGATAGATGGAATCCGCTGCTGCCCTGCCCTAAACCGAGAGTTGAAATGTTTTACAGCCACACGCCATGATTGATCCTCAATACGAAGGCTTAGCCTGTAATCCAGGTGATTCAATTGACTGTGGCAATGAAAGAACCCGTGTCATCGCCTGGGCCTGCCATGCTTGATGTTGTGATCCTTGGGATACCACAGGAGCCCGAGTGGGAGGCAATTGTCATTGACGACAGAACCCGATAACTTCGGGCACTACGGAAAGGATTTACGCAAACAGCTCGATCCCAATTGCATAAGAAGCACGTAGAGCTCGGTATCAATGCCAGGCATGTCAGGACCTCGACTATCAAGTTCAAATCATGATTGTCAGTCTCCCCATGTCTAATTACGTGCAAATAATACCGCATATTTTTTGAACACGTGGTAAGTCCATGGGAAGTATCTAGTGCCAGTTGTAGCTACCAGTCTTTCATATCGTCTCATTGTTATTCCTCTCCCGATCTTGTGCGTTACCTTGAATCTTCGAACTACCGGTGGTTCCTGTTCCCTCAACTCCAAGGCCGCCCCACCAAAACAGAGCCCCTAGATTGTGTGTCCGACTCATTACATCTGACAGATTACGTTTATGGCCGTGTATTAGCACGAGAAGTCTCCAAGGACCTGGCGTGAAGTAAGGTGTAACCGCTGGAGACCTGCTCAGCTCAGATACGCCCGTCTGACCACACTCCATGTCGCTAACCCGGACCGTGTATCTGTAACGGAACCAAGACCCCAATAGTATCTACGGTAGGCTTACGGGAAAAGACACAGAGGAGACATCTCCCATGAGAAGAGAAAGGGCGCCAAAAGCACCATAAGAGCCTAATTTGTTCCTCGCCAGGTCCCAGGAGAGTCCGTTGGCCATGGCTCGGACGGCTAGTCTCGCCACGTCAAGGAGTTCGCCAGACGGTACCCCTTTAGGTAGTTAAGTACACAAACTGTCAAGCAAGAACAACATAAACAGTTTTCCGCCGTACTTGGCCGTGATGGGACATGCCCAGTACGTGTACGCCCATCGTAGGCCTGTAGCACAGCGTGACCGACTAACTACAGCAGCACCTAGGCACCGTAACGAGATACCCAGGCAGGTAGGTAGCCTCTACCATCTGCACCAACCCGCACCTGGTTCATTTTCAAATCCCACTGTTGTAGGTATGCACAGAATGACATGGAACAGCCTGTGCCACCTAGAGCTCAGTGCGATGTATTATGTACAGAGTAGGTAGGTACTGAACCAAGGAAGATGAAAGCTGCCACTAATGCTAATGCATGTCGGTGTAGGTTGAATTACACATATACAGATGTTCGAGACAGACAAAAGCAACCAAAAATAACGCCCCAAGACCGACACCTCGTGACAGGATATAAAAATGAAAACAACAAGAGCCATGACAAGCGTCAGGGAGGTGTGACGGGTTGTCGTCGGGTGGAGTTGTGAGCCAACTGTCCTCCGGATGAAAGGGGTCCATATCGGAGCTCATCTTTCAGCTTCCGTTTCCCCTGTATTCCGTACCCATCCTGCGAATGAAGGGTGCCACCGCAGAGACATTGTTAACACGCTACGTGTCCATCAGTCGGATCCAGTCTGTGACCCCTGCGAGAACCGCGGAGAACCAACAAGCACCCGACGATGCCCACAACAGCCCCCAAAAAACGCAACATCACCCCACACAGACAGACCCGAGTACGACCTACATATGCGGAACGCAGGGCAAACCCCCCTTTCTCTACTAGTGACCAGTAAAACGCCCGCCCGCCCTCCTAGAGCAAAGTGAAAGCATGCACGCATGCTGCCGCGCTGGAGTGTTGCTGGCCCTGCATGACGTCCCCACCCCACAACTCAACTCAAATCGAACCTCCTCTTCGTTCTCCTCCTTTTGCTCAACTTCCGCCAAACCAACATATCAGACACAGTGCGTTTCGGCACTTTGGATCGCCTCAGATGGAAAGTCACCGCCGGTCCTCAAGAGGCACTTTATCCCCGTAGAAGCCGCCCTGACCGCCATCCCTCTCCGCCGCCGCAACGCACGCCAGACAGACCCCACCGCCGTACACGCGCGTGTGTCGTTTCCAGCCGTGTCCCGCGTCGTCCAGGACCGATATTATCTCCCCTTGCAGGTCGATCTCCTGCTGCGAGAGGAACACCCCCGGCCCGCCTGGGCCGCCGACAAATTTGTACTCTGGCGGTGCTGATGGGGGATCATAGTGACCTGACGGAGGCGGTGGAGAGGTTGGTGAGCTGGACCGGGAGAAGACATCGTCTCCTGGAGTCGTGGCTGCTGTGTATGAGGACACAGCGTCCACGGCGGTGGCGGGCGCGGCGATGCCGATGGGCACGTTTTTGGTGTAGGATCTGCGGCGGGGGAAAGCACTTGCGCCCTGCGGACTGGAGCTGAGCACGTCTGTCGAGCTTGAGCAGCCTCCATATTCCGGGTTCGGTTGATGGATGAAGCTCATGTCGAGAGCTGGTGTTGCCGAAGCAGACTGGCTGGTTCGGCCGGCCTCAAAGGGGAAGAACGCGCCTGTCAGCGTCGGGGGCGTCAAGGGTGGTGGCTGAGGAGGGCGTGCGAAATGTCTGGGGACCGTCAGGTCCACGGCGGAAAGAGAGGAGCCCTTCAGATGGCCGGGGCGGAGTTGGGCGCTGTCAGCCGACCCGTCTGTGGTTTCTGCGACACTGTCCTGTCCAAGATGCGGCGGGCCATCATGAACGTGAGTGCCGCCCCCTGCCTTGGGTGTTTCACCCGCTCTTTTGGACAACTGGTCGCCGAATCCATCTGAACTCTCGCTTTGACGTCGCCCAGGAGATGCCGGAGAAGATGTGCGCAGCAAGTAACCGCTTGTCGTTCTCTCCGTGACCGTCGCCGAACCGGGGATTGTCGAGTGGCCCTGGAGTGGTTTAGGGCTGCTGCTGATGCCACGTGATGCTGCTAGTGCTGACCACGGATAATGATCCTCCCAGTCCTCACGCTCAACACCATCCATCGTTGGTGCTCTGCCCAGAGGCTTGAGCTGACCGGGTACAACCCTGAGAGGGACGAACCCCCGCACCCGCCCTGGCTCTGACCGTTGACAGGCTGCTGGGGTTCCAAAGCTAGAGTCAAACCGCTGCCAGCCCTTTTCCTCGGCGGACTCGGATGAGAATTGCCTTGGCTTTTGCTCCAAGTCGATTGTTCCACGCTCGGAAGGGGGCCGGTGCGCGTTGCGCCAGTGTGTCGCCAAGAGCCGAACCGCGCCCAAGAAGAGAAGGCAGGCACCCGCAAGGTAGATATGTGTTTTCACGGCTCTGGGGTCGTACCAGCTTGGAATGTGCTCCTCCCAAGCGATGTCACCGGGAGGATGCTGCTGTAGGGTTGGCATTTCGGGCAGGCGTCCGGGGGGGAGAGAGAATTAGATTGGCGCTGCTTTGGGGGCCGCCAGGGGTATCCTTCCGCTGTAGTTCGGCCTTGGTGGGTGGTCGGCGCTGTAAGCTAGGGGTTCACGAAGGTGGCCCTGAACGCTGGGTGGTGGCACGGATTTTGCTGGGTTTAGGCCCAGGATTGCCGCTGGAGGAGGGTGTGGGCAGGTTCCACTTGGGCTGAACCAGCCACCCTGAGATGGGGGCTGACGCTGTGAAACTCTGAAACCACAAGACCTCCTCGCCAAACACCACTGAGGGTGTCAAGGATTTGGAAACGGCGTCGTTGCCGACCTGGCGATGGAGAAAACGCCGCTGACCGGGCCCACTGCTCAAAGCTTACGCGAGACTGTCCTTTAAGCGTCAATACCAATACTGAATTCTTGCAAGACATTGATGACCAACATCCTCGTCAAGATCTGGGTGTGCTCAGAAAGGAAAGGCACTTACACAAGGCCGTGGTCCTCATATGAGGTGAGGTCTTCCTCAACGCCAAACAAGGAACAGGGAGAAGTCAATGGCACGACATGGATGCGACGGCATAGGGACGACCAAACAGGAGAATCCTATGCAAAAGGAGTTCTGGTTGATGGACCTGGTGATTGCAAGCCGAGAGAGGGCGGCGGGAGTAAGTCTTTATGGCTCACGGGTCGGAGGCCGGGTGCGGTGGGTGGGAAAGTGCAGCACTTATAACCATCCCGGGCTTGCCCTTGCAAAACCCACCTGCTGCAGATGACGCAGGTGGTCATCCTGGTTGGATCTGGGGAAAGCCGTCGTGAGCTTGCAGGATGGGCGGAGATCGGATCGAGGAAGGGCTGATACGGTTGGGACTAAGCTTTCATGGGTGCTAGTGTCATTTTGTCGGACCCCTCGCTTTGGAGGTCAGCTCTGATCAGGACGCCCGCAACAGCCAATCCTGGGAGGACCGCCGTGCGACACGACAGGGTCATGGGATAACATGAGAAGCATGTTGAGTTGCCTGTCGCGCGCTCGTCTTAGCTGCCATGTCTGGCTGATGAAACTTCGTCCGACTGCGGGATGAAGAGTGCCACTGGCCAAGGAGCTGTGGAAGACCAGCTGCTCGTTCCCGCGGATGTCCGTACGAGTGCTCGGCATGGTGGCGGGTCGCAAGGAACGGCCGGGCTGCTGGATGGACATCAGTTAAGCTTTCGTGTGCTGCGGGCCTTGCAGGCCGCAGGAAGGCTGGAACCTGCCCACACGGCCTTGTTGCACGCTCTGGAAACCCTACCCTTGGCATCCGCACGAGGAGCGGCGAGCCACAAGGGGGAAGGCGCAATCCCTGTCACAACCTCCACCGACCACGGTCGCTAGCTGTCCACTAACACCCCGGCAGTTAGCCTTATTGGCAAATGCCAAGGTAAAAAATGCGGCCGCCAGCCTCTCCCTTCGCCGAGGGCCGTCAAAAGGCGAATGCGACGCGCGCTTGGTGTGTTGAGATGGGAGCTGAACTCAGGCGACGGCAAAGCAAATCCGGTTCTCGAGCTGGTGGGTATCATGCTGGGTAGTGTAATCTGTACTTTGCACGGTAGTCCATGGGAGGGGCGGATCATCAGCGTTGCGGGACCAAGAGAAGACAGCGGCTCAAGTTGGCCGCCGGTGAGACTGGCGAATTGGCGAAGGTCCAAAGAGGGGCCGCGGGATGTGCGCAGCCCTGTCCTGGGATCCAGTCCGAAGCTCGCAGGGGAGTGGTCCCTGGTTGCAAGGCCAGATTTGGCCTAGCAGCCCGCCGTTCAGCTCCCTCCGAGCCTCACCCTCACAGGTGCCGTCAGCACCCAGGCGCGTTTCGCTGGGGAATGAAACATGCCACGGGACCTCGCATCGCCAGAGGGCCCGGGACAATTCCTGTCTGTCAACAACTAACTGGTTATGGCAATTGCGGAAGACGATCCTTGGACTGGACCCGATCAGCCAGCCCCTTCAAGATGCTGGTGCTGATGGGGTGTCGTGACGCGCCATTTCCTTCGCTTGGCGTTTGGCCTCGCAAAGTGCAAGCTCTCCGTTATCGTGTATCTTGCGCGTTGGATGCAACAAGGTCGCTCCGGCAGCAAGACAAAGACCCAAGCATCATGGGGCATGGAGCATGCAAGACGCACATGGGCAGCTGCTGCATAAGAAGCGGCAGACTTCGGCGCGTCTCCGTATGGCTGGGGTCGCGGCGGAGGAGGAGGAGGAGCAGCTGCGATGCCACCTCACTGAGGAGTACAGCAGCTTGCCATTGCCATGCAGGATGCCTGTTGTCCGACACGGCAGCATTTCCTGATGCGAGTGAGAGTGAGAATCGACAAGTCCCCGCTGATAATAGGTCCTCAACCGGCCAAAAGTTAAAAAAAAGTTGGGGGCTGGAACACAGCAGCACGACAGTCAAAGGCGCCACCAACTTTCAGGCTGCCAAGGATGAGGTGGATGGTTGAAAGCGGGAAACTGAAGCCGAGCAGAAAAGCGGGGTGGCACCCTGGAGTCAATTCCAATCTGGAGGAAGGTGTCAAGACGGAACTTTTCACACCGCACAGGAAGGAAGGAACAGAACGATCTCAATTCTCAGGCCAACCTGGAAGGGACGGCACGACGCAATTGGACCCTCCCACCCTGGCCTCGTCCCCGTCCACCGAGGCTGTCCAAGTTCATCTCAGAATCTTGCAGTTCCAGGTTGGCCCGGTTGCTCAGAGCGCCCCCACGACAACCTGGAACCCATGCGAGAGGGGTTTCGACGGCCGCTCGCATTGTTTACCAACAGCGGAACTTTCCAGGGATTGCTGCGGTACATAGTACATATCCGTACATCCGCACATCCATGGTTCCGTCAAGGTGTTTGCGGCGTGCCGAAGTCGACGCTTTGTGTTGCAGTGCTAATGTCGATAGTTGGCTCTTTCGGGCGCGGCAGGACCACAGTACTACTAAGGTCAGCATGTTTTGGCTTCTGCCCTGAATGAATGCCTGCCGTCCGCATTACGCCATTCTGCTTGCAGGCTGGCGGGCTGAACATCCCCGCCCAACGGTCGACGACCCTGGCCGAGATGATGCAGGTTCATTCGCACCGATCGCCGTGCCGGAGCCCAGTCATTGGGTGGCTGTATTACATCCATCGTTATCGCACTTGGCCGACGTCGGCGCGTCACAATAAGCGAACGCGTTCCAAGGGCAAGACTGTCGTGTACATACAGGAGAAGGACAGGAAAAGCGCTTACTCGTGCCATTCCCTCGCCATTCGGCCTCCCGCAGGATTCCGTCACTCGCGCGACTGCCAGGGCCGCTCAACAACCGAGCAGCGTTGCATCGAGGGAGCATGATCGCCGGAGCCCCGCTGCGTTTCCTCAGCCCTACGGGCAGGACCCTTGCCGGCCCACTCCAAAAGCCCCTGACAACACCAACAGGCCCTGGCAGGGTCCGTCCCGGGTCTGTGCAAGTTCCCGGCCAGGCCAGAGAGTGTTCACATGAGTTTCCTTTCCGTCCGCATGCCTCCCGGGCATCCAGTGTTGTTGACCGCCAGTTTCCATTGTCCCGCACTTCCGGCATTTTCTTCCCTCTTGGCACAATTGTTCCCTTTCTTGATGTCTTCTTGTTTTCGTCGTGGACCCGCCAAGCAAGAGACCGCCATTGGGGCGATTCATCGTCTCCGGGCATTGGTTGGCTGGCCGCGCAATCACTCAGCTGCAATTGCTCACTAGCGCTTGCCACTCAACACCAACCTCACAACAGCACGATTGGCGTAACCCAAGTTCAGCCTTCTTCTGTCCAGACGCCTCCTCATTACGTCCTCCGTTTATTTGCGGCAGACAACATCGCCGTACGGGTTAATATACGAAGCATATTAGTATACGAAGCCTCGAGGGCAGACGCCGTTCGTTCTCAGCTCAATTCGTCGGGAATCTTCCAATGTTGGGCCGTGACTCAGCTCGCCTCCTCACATCCTCGTCGGCCGAATCACTGACACCTGTGGACCGGCCGAAGAAACAACTGATAATTCGCGTCCTTTGTGGCGATTTGCATCTGATGGCTTGGATTACGGTGTCTGGTGTCCATGGCCGCCGAGGATCCCGAAGCTAGGGTGCGAGGCAGGGCCACCCTCGTGATGCTCGCCGAGCCAGACCGCCAACATCACGGCACTCGGCCCAGATCGCTCACCACCACTTCGCGTTTCTTATTGAGTTGCCTACAGACCTGCTCCACCTTGGAAGCGCGTGATGAGGCTGAGCACAATAATAGGTTGCGTAACACTCTTCTGCCTTTCGCGTTCTATTCCCCACTGGCGAGGCTTCGCCGAGGCAGACTGCGGCGACACTCAAAATCCCGAGAACTTGCTGTCTTGGACTCTACGACAACAAAGAATCCGGCCATCTTTGGATCTCACGATGACTGGCCAGGCCAGGCCAGACCAGACCAGGCCAGGAATTAGCTGCCCCGATCTCATGAACCAACCAAGAGGTCGCGCCGTCGTGGGGTCTAGCTTGTGGAGACGGCCAAATGGCCGAGAACGTCCCGTCGCGGCGCCCGATCGTCTGGACCATCTGTCCGGAACGACTATTGGTGCATATGGAGATTTAAAGGGCCATTCACGGATCTCGGTGTCAATATTCGGGGCTGGAGGGAGGCTCAGAGAACCGAGATCCCGCTCCCGTGATGAGATCTGCGAGATCAGTGGAAGCGAGACGCCAGGATACGACCGCGAGGACACTTTCGCTGCCAATCAATGCCTCTCATCCCAGAATCACGGTGATGGCAGGTTTTGGCCATTGGGGTAGGCTGCTTCCGTTCGCTTGGGACCGGGGCTGAGGTCTTGCTCCGTCAAGCTGACAATCCCACCTTTGCACCGTGATGCGAGTGTTCTCTGTCAATGCGTCGCCTCGCGGCCAAGCAAGACAGAGAGTTATCCCCCTTCCGAGGAAACAGATCTTCGCCCGGTTCCAGTCCTAGGAAGAAGCCGCCGGGCATGAGGCCGAGCAAGAGACACACTCGAGACACACACCCACACCGGTTCCAGTTCTGGCATCGCCATCCATGTCCTGCTCTGCAAGCAACATCGGGCACCCTGAGGTTTAGTCAGATACCAGGGCGGGGCAGCGAGGATATCGTGTCCACGGTATTAGTGCAGCCTGGAAGTTGCGGTCAGCGAGACAACCAAGCGGTTGGCCACCGAGCCTTGTCTGTCTGTTCGATATTCGCCACTGGCGCGGCGGCGAGGACCAGGTTGCTTCCTTCCTTGCTTCGGTGTCCATACTGACATGCGGCCGGACTCAGCGCTGGAAGAGGGAAAAATATCCCGTTGCCATGCAATGACGGGCAGGGAGACAACGGGCTCGAAACCGTCTTGTAAACAAAGCTCCGTCGCAGAAAAGAGGTCATGGAAGTGGAACACGGGGTAGACACCAACTTCAGTTGTGTACGAATGAATAAACCGATCATGGCTCATATTGGAACCTGGCGGAGGAACGGATGTATGGATATACAACGTACAGGTCACTCGAACACTCAAAAGAGAAAAGAAAAACCAAAACCAACGTAAAAAAAGCCCTGTGCCCAAGCATACAACCCAAGCCCGGCATACAAAACGCCAACTCCCCGTAGCGTAACCCGCTCCATCAGCGGAGGGAAAAAGAGAGCGCAAAAATAAACCGTAAGAGGATGAAAAGAAGGAGGAAGAAGGTCCAGACATGACCAGCCAAATACGCAAATCCTCAGCATGCCAAGTCTTGGAGCCTCCCCTTGTGCCAACGCGATCCTCTCGTCCCAGAGAGAATCCCGTTCCACGACAACACGATTTGTAGTGCCCCTTCCCTCGGCGGTATCCAGCCAGCCAAAGATGGTCGTACATGCAGCCATAGAGAATCTCGGTCGTCCCACAAAAGAATCAAGCACCTCGCCGAGCAACACCGCGCACATCCACCCAGCCCTGCATATCCAGCCGAGCGCGGATCTGTTCCAGCTCCAGTTCCGCCAACACATTCCTTTCCCACGCCAGCCGCGGGCCGTCAACAACCTCCCCATGCCCATGCCCACACCGCGCAGCCCGCAGCAGCACAGGCGTGGCGAAGACCGAAGGCCGCAGACACGCCACATTTCTCTACAACGGCGTGATCCCGACCCCGACCGGCACGTGCAACCCACGGTGCTGCTGCTGCTGTAACCCGCCCTCGCCGTCCGTCACGGAGCCGCCGCCGCCACCGCCGCCACCGGCAGCCGCGAGGGCCTCGTCCTCGTCCTCCATCATCTTGATCAGGTCCTCGAGGTTCTCGTCCAGCGACTCCTGGTCCTCGGGCGGCAGGCAGCTCTTGAGCAGGCGCAGGTATTTTTCGATCTTCTCGCCCGTGCCCGTCAGGCCGCGGGCCTCGACGTAGTCGGCCTCGGCGCGGCGCTGCTCGTGGAGGAGGGCGCGGAGCTCGGCCGCGAGGCGGATGCGTTCCTGCGCGTCGCCGCCTTCGGACAGGGGGGGCTTGTTGTCTCTTTGGGAAGGGTTGTTGGGATTGGTATCTGACAATGGGCCGTTGGGTTTCGCCTTGTCTCGGCTTGCGTCGCCGTTGACCGCGGATAGTTCCCGCTCGACGGCGTCCTGTACCGCGATGCGGTTTTGGTGGGTCAAGTATGCGAGGACCTGCTCGGCGGTGGCGGCGGCTTCGGCTTCCGTCTTTGCGGCCGCCTCGTCGGCTTCGAGCCGGGACTCGAGATCGGCCACCGAGGCGCGCAGGTTGGCGAGCTCTGCTTGGGTGTTGAGCAGGATCCGCCTGGCCTCTTTCTCGGCCTCCTCCTTCTCGTCCAGCTCGTTCTCGTAGCTCTGGGCCAGATCCTGGAATTTTTGCAGCACCAGAGGGGTGATGCGCGATTGCACCGTGTTCGCTGCCTCGCTGCGGAAGCTCGCTTGGAGCTTGCCGTCGGACTCGCTGAGCGCGTCGCGGAAGGAGGTGTGGCGCTGCGAATCAGGGGCGAACGGACTTGAGGATCGTTGCGGGGGACCCCGGGCGGACTTGCTCTTGGAGGCGTTGAGCTCCTTAATCAAGTCCTCTGCCCTCACACCCTGAAGGTTCGGGATGTCGGTTGATGCGCCGCGGCCGATAAGGGCGCGAATGCACTTGCGTGCGTCCCGCATGGCGGCCAGGTGCACGGCCGTGTTGCCATCATTATCCTGGGCGTCGAGAAGCTGCTGGAGCTCATCGGCAGTGCGCGACTCCTGGATTTTGTTGAGGATGTTGTCGAGATAATACCGAGAGCAGGAGTGGCTTGTGACACGGCCACTCTTCATGACGGCAGCGTGGTGGATGACGGTGCATCCCGAGTTGTCTCGCGCATCCACGGTGCTAAACAGCTCCTTCAAGATGGTCGGGAAGGTTTGCTTTTCGTAGCAGTTTGTAAAGTTGACGGAGCGCATGAATGGGGTCTCGCCCCGTACGTTTTTGGCCGCGACGCTGGCACCAAAGCGCTTCAACTGCTTGATGACCTCCAAGTCTCCCATGGCAGACGCCCAATGCAGCGCGGTATGGCGTTCCGTATCGATCGGCCAGTCTGGTTGGAAGTTGGTTGGCGGGTCTGGGCGGATTGGCGCCCGCTGCTCATTTCTAGAGAGCAGGAAATAGTCCAGCAGCTCGTCACCGTAGATGGCGTGCTGCTGTTCTGTCATGTCCTGCAGCATCTCCTCGCGCTTCCGCTTCCTGTGGCCCGTCGAAAAATGCGACATGTCGTAGCGGTCCTCCTCGGCCATGTAGGATGCGGAGGCGACGGTCAGGTTGTCGGGGGTGTCTTCCTCGTTGATCTGGCTGGCGTTGTCGTACTCTTCTGGGATGGCGGCGGCGGCTTGGTGATGGGCGTGGGCAAAGACAGCGGCTTGGGACAAGGCCGTCTTTCTGTCTTGCGCCTTGCTGCCCCATTTGGGGACAGCCGGACGGGCCTTTGGGGCCTTTGGCTTGCTCGCGTGCCTCGGGGCAGGCGGGGGGCTCTCATTTCCTGGTTGGAACTCAAAGATGGGTTGTAACCGGTCGTAGACATTGTTGCGCTGGGCGAGCGACTCGCCGTGCTCGAGGGGAATCCACGTCCCTGAAGGGTGAACAAGTCAGCAAAGGGCATGTGAAGGGACGCCGAGCAGGACGTACCCTGGTATTTTCCATATCCGCCCTGAATCTTCTCGTGGACATCCTTCTGCACATCTCGCTCTAGAATACGTGTCCGTGCTGGTTTGTCAAAGCCGGCGGCCTTTAAGATGTGGGTGGCATTGATCCAATTGTCTTCTCGACGGCGCATGACATGTTCTTTCAGGTCGGGTCCGAACTGGTATTCGTAGACGGGGATCTGAAACGGAAATATTAGCAAGGCGATGGCCAGCAACCTGCAGTGCTGTTGCACAAAAATCCTTACACCGCTGTATGTCGCGCTGTATATCCCCGCCTTGGGGTGGTCGGCCGCCATTTTGCTGGTTGGCCTGGTTCAAGACAGGTACGATGTTGAGGTGTTGGGGGCTGCTTGTTGAGGGTCGAGAAATCGAATTCGGGGCTGATGGACGACGAAGTTGGCCGAAACAAGAGAATTGGGCGGACGGTGGGCTGTGCAGTCGGGTGACGATGATGCACTCGTGCACTCATGCATTCGTGTTCTCGGAGCGTCGGGGAAGGAAGAGCTACCGCAGCCGAGTCTGAGGTTGAAGTTGCGTTGCTCTGCTGGGCTCAAGAAATGCCACACAAGGCTGAACTGCAGTGAGCTCTGGCCGGCATCCAATTACCTGCGGCAGAATGAGGTGGTGAGAGCTGGGGTGGATTCGGAGTCGCGAAAAAGACGCGGTGCTGGGCTGAGGCGTGGGGAAGGGGGAGACGCGACGGGACTGACGCGAGTGCGTTAAAGTGGCCTTCCCTGCCACGTGACGGTCATCGTCGTGGTTTTGGTCTGAAGGGCTGGGTTAGGGTTGACGGGGCAGCTGGACTCCTGGAGTCCAAGAAGAGGTTTGAAGTTGACATTAATCCACTCCTTATCATCACCATTACCTATCATTAATTAAATAGAGTTTAAGTACGACGTAGATGTCTTCGTTCAAGTCGTGAAGTTTTGCCCTTTCACTGTTGTGTTTCGAGTCATCTTGCACAAAGAGGAGGGGATAATGCCAACAAGGAGCAACCACAGCTCGAGCTTGTTCATGTGCTCTGGTGCGATTTGTGTGGCAATGATGCGGACCTCAGCGTAATGTAAAAATACAAAACAAGGTCCATGTTATGCGCCATCAGCCCTACTACTTGTTGCTTGTCCTGGTTGGGGCCACTTGTCGATTCAATGTCGCCGACAGCATCGAGTGCATTTTCGAGGATGCTGTGTGAAAGACGACAAGAGAGCGAGAGGAGGGACGGAAGGTCGGCTTCTCCCGATGGGTTTGGTCCGTGTGACATGCCGAAACAGGCAGGATCTCCACTGCCCTGCCGGCTGCCAGGCACCGCCCTGTCCAGCAGCAGCCCCTGATTGGCAGATCCCCCAAACATCGGAAACCGCAGCTGATGCCATTGTCACGGATCCGGGTTTGTTCCACACACGTGTTCCACATGCGCCGACTGCCAATGTTGGTGGTGTTGGCGTTTGTCAGAATTGCAGCTTTTCATTGTCTTAATTACGCCCTCAACCCACTGCAGAGGGATGTCCTGCCACGGCAGCCTAGATGTCAGCCATTCTGCACTTTATTTATTTGTTGAATCTGGGCTTTCCGCTCCTGTCGCTGCCGCACCACAGCAACCGATGCACCTACGATCGCCTTGACTGAGTTTGGGGTTGACGTCACAGCGAAACTGCCTCGACGAAAAGGTCAAACCGAGAAAGGACTCGCCGAAACCTCGTGATTGAGCCTGGCAGAGCCTCAAGAGATCCGATATCACCACTTCGCCACGGTCACTTCAGACGAAACCCACCGCGAGGCCCGATCGCCGCTTTGGACCCTTCGACCATGCTCCATCCCAACGACGCGCGCTCCGTAGATCCGCTGCTCAACAAGTCGCCGTTCCACGGCAGCGACAACGACCACGACGACGACAACAACCACCACCGCGGTCGCCATTCACACTGCAGCTCGAGCGGACCCTCGACACGACTCCCGTCCACATCCACATCCAGATCCACGACCTCGCTCTACCCGCGCGTAACATCCCCTTCCTTCCCGGCAACCAACACCCCCACCGACTCTCCCAACCAGCACCACCACCCCCATCCCTACGGCGACGCAATGCCCCCGCGACGAGCCACAACAGCAAGCGGCGGCCTCCGCTCGCGCAGCCCGACCCTCGCCGCAGAAGCCGCCCACCTCGAAGCGCGCCGCCGCTACACGTACGCAGCCTTCTTCCTCGCCACCAGCCTCGTCTCCTTCACCGTGCAGACCGAGCTGGCCTCGTACATCCAGCACGACCTCGGGTGGGACAAGGCCTACTGCATGCTGTACCTGACGCACGGGTCGTGGATCCTGCTGTGGCCGCTGCAGCTGCTCGTTCTGCGCCTGCGCGGGCCGCGCCCCCAGCGGGAGCAGTCGTGGCGGCGGTTCTTGGACGGGCATGTGAGGAGTTTGAGGGGGATTGCGTTGGTTGTGGAGACGAGGGATGTCAAGGCTGCAGGGGGGGCGCATGGTGAGGGCGGGTTGTTGGAGTATGGACACTCGCCGTGGCCGTATCTGGCGCGGACGACTGTGTTTGTCACGACCGCGTTGACTGTCGCCGGGCTGAGTTGGTATCTTGCTGTGAGCATGACTACGCCGAGCGATCTGACGGCGATTTATAACTGCAGCGCGTTTTTTGCGTATGCGTTTTCAGTGCCGTTGCTGAAGGAGAGGTTGAGGGCGGACAAGATGCTGGCGGTCGCGGTGGCGATTGTTGGCGTGTTGGTGGTTGCGTATGGAGATGGCGGGTCGTCGTCGTCGTCCTCTGTGGACGATGGGGATGCGCTGGACCCGGCAACGCGGCTGGCGGGGAATCTGATCATCGGCGCCGGATCCGTCTTGTACGGCCTGTATGAGGTGCTGTACAAGCGGTTTGCGTGTCCGCCTGAGGGTCTGGACGCCACCAAGGGGGTCATCTTTGCCAACACCTTTGGCAGCCTGATTGGCGCCTTCACGCTGTTTGTGCTATGGATCCCGCTGCCAATATTGCACCTGCTGGGATGGGAGACGTTTGTGGTCCCGACTGGCCAGACGGCGTGGCTGCTGTTCATCAGCGTGGTCATGAACATGATCTTCTCGGGCTCGTTCCTCGTGCTCATCTCGCTGACGAGCCCCGTTCTCAGTTCGGTCGCGGCGCTGCTCACCATTTTCATCGTCGCCATCGTCGACTGGTTCCTGAACGGCACGCCGCTGAGTGCTGCCGCCGTGTTTGGCGGGATGCTGATCATCGGCGCGTTTGGCATGCTCAGCTGGAGCACGTGGCGCGAGATGAACGAGGAGGAGCGCAGGAAGCAGGTCGACTTGAGCGGCGATGAGGACGACTAGGCAAAGTTACTACTGCCTGGATGAACTGACACGCTCTCTCAGACCGGCTGATCCAGCCCTGAGATATGCTCAGACGACCCGGCCGCCATGTGCGGGTGGTCTGCGTTGGAAGACGGATCTCGGTGCCCTGCTCGCTGAGGGGAGGTTTCGCTTCCCAACAGATCCCCATCCTTCTCCACACCGAATTTGAGAGCCAGGAAGAACAAAAGGCAACGGAGACCTGACGAGCAGCAGCGACCGCTCTCCCCGTCCCCAGCCCTGAGTGGGCGACGTTGAGAAGACCACGCACTCACGCCAACCCAGCCAGCTCAGCGGGTTGGGCCAGTCCTTGGTGAATACGCCAAACTAGACGGCCCCAGGATTTACAAAGAGGACCTCGCCCGCGTATGGTTGGCTATATAGAGGCCCGGAATTGATAGATGGCATTGGATGGTCACAGCGAACGTTAGAAGACCGGTTGCGGTCACAGCGGCATGTTGGGGAGACGGCGTTAGACAGGTGTTTTGATACCCAACCTCAGCTTTGGTTTATATGTATGTACATATTCATCGTAGACTCGATAGCGACCATTCTCGAGAGAATAGAGATTACCCAACAGTTCCTTCACACCGTCCTGGCAAGATTCGCGCGGCGCCGCTGCCACCCGATCTCACATTTTCTCAGCACCACCAGACATCAAAGATACTCCTCCCTCTTCCTCGCTGGATGGGCAAAACCGACCTACCAATTAACAAACATCCCGAGGTCCGTGTCTAGTTCGGCTGGGTCAAGTCCGGCCGGGTCTATCAAGTAATCCATCCCGTCGTCCGAGCCTGGAAAGTCATCCAGATCATCATCAGACGGAACGGGTCCCTTGACAAAAGTGCCTCTCCCTTCGACCCTCCAGCCCGTCCGGCTGAGATGGACAAAGTGCACGGCGCTCTCCCACGCCTCGTCGTCGTCCGCGTCGCCCGTCTCGAACTTGCGCAGGTGTCGCCAGTTTTGCCTTGGGGTGTATTGGATCAGGGGGTGGCCCGCCCCGTTGGTGGTGTTGTTGTTGTTGTTGTTGTCGTCCTCCTCCTCATCATCGTCATCATCATCATCGCTGTCGTCAAAATGCAAAAACCCGCCAAGCGGGGACGCGCGCCGGGACAGCAGCTTGCGCATGACAAGCTCGTAGCAGCTGTTGCGCTCGAGCCACAGGTCGGCAGGCTGGACGTGGCCCATCTCCCGCTTGTCCAGAAGGATGTTGTTGCGCGGGACGATCTGCAAGTAGAGGTGCTCGACGCGCGGCAGATGCTCGACGAGCTGGCGGAACTGGGACATGAGCGGGAAGATGGCGACGTACGACAGCGAGGTGAGCGTCGGCGGGACCATGAAGACGTGGTCTGCGCCTTCCTCCCAGCCGTGCAGCAGGTGGCCCAGGATGGAGGGCGACTGCCGGTCAAAGTAGTGGTAGCTGCTGTACACGCAGATGGATGAGTTTTCGTTGAGGAGTAGGCGAGTCCAGGGACGTATCGTGACCAAGGCGTTCGCAGGACGCGTTTCCCCGCTTGTGAAGTTGTGGGAGGCGGTTGCAGTGGACTGGGAGGGGGCTTGGGGTGGAGGGGGTGCTTGCGGCGGTATGCTTATGCGTCTCGAATCTCGCGCCAGGGACAGGATATGCAGCCGCTCCCCGGGGGAAAAGAAGTCGGCATCACCGACGAATATATCGCACTGCAGGAGTCTCGCCAAGTTTTGAGGGGAGGCAATGATGGTAAACCTCAGAGGATCCAGCATGGCGAACAGCATATTCCAGAGCCAGTCGTTGTCCCCGCGGTACGCTATCGTTGGAGATGGGATGATCGGAGGCACAAGGGGTGGAACAACGGCGCCCACCCCGCGATAGACGACGACGGTAAAGGACTGCACATGGCGGACGAGATTGTTGTCACGGAGGAAGGAAAGAATGGGTACCTGCTCGGCAGGGTCGCTATCATCTCGGACGGGTTTGGCGAGGAGCTGGTCGCAGTGCTCAAAGGTCCAGACGACGTTGCGGAAGAGCACGGGCATGACAGTGGCGCGCCATCGCTTGCTCACGAGGGAGATGTTCTTGAGCGGGCATTCCCGGTCTCGGAGCATGTCACCGTCAGGCTGGTCGTTCAGCCGGCGGTCGGACGGGGCGGCACCATCGAACGCCCCGAAGATCTGGCTCAGCAGCTCTGTGGGGAGCGTGTTGATGGTTGTAGTTTCGGCGGACGCCATGTTCCACCGGCTCAAGGCCTTCCTTTCCCCCGAAAGATGTCAAGCTGCAGTAGTGACAGGATATCGTCGGTGGTGCTGGGCGAGATGCAAAGCGATCAAACTCGGTCGGTCGTGGGTCTAATCGATCGTCGATCAAGCGATTCGAGGAGCGCGGGGCGGATTCGGGGATTCGATTTGTTGGCGTCAGGAGTTGGGCGGGCAACGCGCCATGGAGCCGTTGGAAGTCGGGTGTCACATGTTCTTGACGATGCGATCGGTGAGAAGGAAGCACGCAGCTGTGGCGGTGATGGTTGCGACTGTCAAGGGTTGGTTGCTGTTGGTTGCTGTCGAGTGTTGGTCGTCGCCTGTCTCTCCCACCCGCACGACTTGCCCAGCTGGAAGGGTGATGTGATGTCAGCGGCCAGGCAGGGTCTGGGCGCCCGGTGCTGCTAGCGTTAGTGGGCGCTGTGGAGTCCTCGGGGGCTCCACTACAGTGGGGCTATCCGCTGTGGAAATCCCCCGTCAAGCAGCATTCGGCTGGAGCAAGTCCTCCTGCCCTGTAACCTCCAAAGCCTCATGCTACCTATTCAGCTCGAATTTGGGAATGGAACCCCCAACCTGGAGCCGTTCACATTCATCCTACCCAGGTGCCACCAGCAGGTACTACGTCAACTCAGATAAATCATATCAGGCGGTAGTTCGATTCAAGCTGCTCAGTTGAGACCAGGAGGACAAAGAACCTTCTCGCGACGCAACATAACGACTTCCCATTGTTGACTCAACTCCCGGCCATCCATCCGATCTCGACATTACACCCGAGGTCAGGTAGGTATACCTGGTACTTGCGAAACTGAAGGGAATCCCTCGCTTGCCCACCATTCTTCCGATCGATGACAGACACCCCGGCACATCAAAGTTCAATGCTTGCAGAGCTACACCCGGTCGTGGGTCTCGACGGCGTGGCTCGTCTTCTCGTCGGATTCTTCGGCATGCAGCGCGGTGTCCATGACCTTTTCGGTGCGGCGAGCATACTCGTCGGCCTCGAAGACTGCACAGGACGGGTTAGCCAACGCTGAATCGACAGGGGCAACGGGCAGAGTGCGGAGGAAGGGACCTTACGGAAGGCGAGCTCCTCGAGAGAGCGGCCGGACGTCTCGGGCCACAGGAACCAGATCAGGATGGCCTCGACAAAGATCCAGCAGCAGTAGACGAGCAGGTACTTCCAGCCGATCGCTTTCGTGCCTGCAACGGGTTGGGTTGGTCAGCACCATCCAGCGGCAGAAGCATCCACCACAAAACGGGGGAGGACGGGACATACCAATCGGGTTCACGTTTGTGCCAAAGAACTGCGCCGCCTTGCCCCAGAACTGGAAGATGGAGATGCCGCGGGCGCGCTGCGCGTAGGGGAAGATCTCGATGAGGTACGCTGCTCGCTTGTCAGCATTCATCCTCGGCTCAGAAGGTCAGAGGCCGGCCTCTGGGTCGTATGCTCACTGTAAGTCAGCGCGTTGAAGCACAGGTTGTACGCCGGGCTGTACGCGTAGATCCAGAACAGGGACATCTTGGCGGCAATGTCGTTCTTGTCGACGATGAAGAGCGCTGTGCACGTCGTCCACCCGACGTACACAGCTAGGATGGACAGGATACCCGTCAGGTACATGGTCCGCCGCCTGAACCGCATCACCACCAGCGCCGCGCACACGCCGCACACGAGCGACCAGCACTGGTTGCCGAGGTTGTACTTGGTCTGGAAGGCTGGGTCCGTGTACCCAATCAGCTTGAGCACGTCGCCCAGGAAGTACGAGATGACCACGTTGCCGGACAGTTGCGTGAAGAGGCCCAGCAGCGAGCCGATGAGGACGCGCCGCCGCATGCCCGCCGTGCGAATCATGTCCATCCACGACCGCTTCGAGTGCTCCAGCTCGATCTGCAGCGTCGTCTTGATCTCGATGATCTCGGCCTTGACGAACTCCGAGTTCGGGTTGCCCTCGGCGTGGTACTTGATCAGCACCTGCTCGGCCTCCTCGAACCGGTCCTTGCTCATGAGGAAGCGCGGGGACTCGGGCAGGAAGAAGACGAAGGCGACCTGCAAGAGTGACGGCGCCATCTGCAGCAGCGACGGGATGCGCCACGACCAGTCGTTGTGAATCTCCTGCGTGCCATACGTCGTGCCGGCCGCCACGATGGCGCCAATGAAGTAGCATGCGTTGAAGAGCGACGTGAGAATCGGGCGTTCCTTGGGGTAACCAAGCTCGCCGATCAGGCACGAGCCGGCAACAATGGCATATGGCAGCCCAAAGCCGATAATAGCACGGGCAATGATGTACATGGGTGCTGAATCATAAACGTCAGAGAGCGGTTTCCACACTATCAGAAGGGAGATGGGACACTCACCGTTGAACGAAAAGCCTTGGATGATGGTACCAATGATCATGACGCATGAGCCAAACATGATGCACCATCTGCGGCCAAACGTGTCGTTGATGAGCGGGATCAGGGGCAGGCCGATGACGGAGCCGAGCGGGAGAGCCGAGGCGAGGATGCCATTGTACGCCCCCGTGGGATGTCCAAAATCTGGAGGTGAGGATGGTCAGAGCCAGGTCTATCGTTGAGAGCAGCGGAGAACTCACAGTCTTTCCAGGCAGGGAGCAGCTGCGCAGAGTTGATGATCTGGGAGTCGAACCCGGAGGTCATCTCGATGCCGATGACACAGGGGAACAACAACAGATACATAGCCCGCAGATTCGGCTTCTTGTACCAGGGGATCGGGTCCTCCATCGCCATGCGATGGATGAGGTTCCCGTCCGCATCTCCGCCGCCGCCAACCATCTTTGCTGAACTTTCTTGGGACACTGGCGTAGTCGCCGGATGCTTCGTCGACCGGAGTCGTCGATGTCAGAGGCAAACCCACAAACCCTTATCGGTGAGAGGCGTGAGGATTGCACAGACGTCAAAGGGTCCTGCGCGAGAAAGGCCCTTCGTCGGGGCGGGAGCAGCCGTGGGTCTGGGGAAGCATATAAGACATCAGCCCCGACGCTGCTCGACGCAGGCCAGCATGCCAAAACCCAGCCCGTTGGCGCATCCCATCACTTGGCATGAACGCCCAAGGTCAGGATCGAAAAGACCTGGGCCGCATGAATCCAGTTGGCCTGGCCGCTTTACCCATCCAGACGTCTTCCCCCATATTGGGCGGATGCCAATCCCACGAGGCTCCTCATATGGCGGATATTGAAACACCACAGGCAACAGAGCAGGTCGGTCCGACAGGAACCAACAACCCGGCACACCGGCACACCTGGGGTATGCGTGCGCAATATCGACCACTTATATGAAGCGTCGAGGCCACTCTTGCACAGTCATATTTTAGCTGTGCCACCTCGCGGGTCGGGGGCCTTCCTTTCCTGGCTATTCGTGTCCGGGGAAAGACATGGGGAGCGGGAAGTGCGGGAGCTTTAGCCGGGATCAGCAGAAGCTCGGTCTCCCTTCCAAGACACCGCGGATCTCTGGGCATGCGTGGTGGCGTTGAGACAAGAGATCGTTCCTCGCCGGCAGAGAGTGCCCAGCCGGGCGCTACCGATACAAGTCACTGCTGGTACGCACGAGGGGTGGTCAAGTTGGTTCTTGGCTCGCCGTCAGTTCCAGGTTCAGGCGAGCGACTGGTTTCTCGCCTGACCGGAACAGTTGCAGTTCTTTTCACGAGTGCCGGAACGCAACAGAGGGCAACACCTTCAACAGCCCTGAATCCTCTCAAGGGAAGGAATTTCTTTCCTTCTGAGCCTGAAATGTGCAGCAGCTTAAAGAGGCAGACTCGACGCCGCGCGTCCGCAGGCTAATCCTCCGAAGCCTTGATGTTACATGCACACCAGCTGCCGTGGTGGGGCAGACGGGGATAAACCCGCTCCTCGAATCAGCCCAGGCAGGCCGTAATTGCGTCTTTCGGCTTAATTCCCGCTCGGCCAAGTCGGCATCTGCTCTTGGCTGCTTTCCCTGGGGGGCTTGCAAAGGTCTGTGGGTGAGCGTTGGGGCGTTGGGTCTCCGGGCTAAGCTTTGCTTGGTATATTCTGGGAGCCGCGCCAAGGGCTTGGGAGGCTTGGGAGGTGTGGTGTTTGATGTGATTGAGTTGATATTTCGTGGTTGAGCAGGAGTAGGTTTAGGTTCATTGCACAGTCTGCTCGCTCCTGACCGGAATGGCAAGTGATCGGCTCCCTGGTGAACGTGCTGACACCCTTGAAGACGACTGAAGCGGTCAGAGAACATCAGAGAAACCGCACGCGGAACACAAAAGTAAGGCCGGAGGAAGCGGCTCCTGTCAGCCCGTTCGGTTCGCCACTCACTGCCGGCCGTTGATGCTGGACCTGGCGTTGCATCACATTTGCTACCCATGTCTGCCCCTTCGGCCGAGACCGCCAACCACAAACGTTTTGTTCAGGAGGATTCATGGCAGAGGAACCAACACCACGTTAATTAGACGACAGAGAAGAGGGAGAATGTCGGCAGTGACATGATGCGTGCAAAAGGACCAACAAACAGATGAACGTCTCATGAGGGAATAGGGGCTGGAGCCTCGGAGGTTCCAAACAGAGTCTGATGTCCTCGGATTCGCCTGCAGCAAGCATCCTCCACAGGCCACTTAATTACAAGAGATTGCTTCGCGGTTGGAATCAACCCAGACACCAGGAAAGATGCTGGAAGAAAGCTAAAGTAGGTAGGTACCCAGCCTGCCGGTATCTTCCCGAGTCCAACCACGAAACGGCCAACACACAGACACAGAATCCCCATTCAAACCTGGGACCATACGTTGAATCCCCACACAACAACCCAATCTCGTTCATTCATCTGCAGCCGTGGCTACCTCCTATTAACATCAGCAACTCAAAATCAGTTCCAGCAAAGAATCAAGACAAGGTACGTAGGTACTACCAGTTCCACAGATAGGTAGCACAGGTAGGTAGCATACCTGGTGTAAGGAGGGTACATACCAACCTTTCCCAACCCCAGAGAACACACACGTGCGTGCAGGGATGGACGTCTAACAACCCCCGCACTCATACCAATCACAAACTCCCTCGCAGATGTTGGAGCACACGCAGCGGCCGTCCGAGCAGAAGCCAGTGCCACCGCCGCAGCTGGCGAGGCCAGCCGTGTCAATGTGTCTGCTGTTCAGGTTGATACTGTGACGCGCCAGGTTATTCGGGTTGTTGTTGGTGGTGGTGGTGTCGGCTGGTGTGGGCATGCCCGTGGCGAGGGCGGCCAGGAGGGAGAGAATGGGGAGGAGCAGGGAGTGTTGGTGTTTCATTGTGGTCTGGTGATTACCGTAGGTGCCCAAGGTAAATAGGTACCGAAGTTCTGTATTCCTGTTTGAGAGTTTGTGATAGTACCGGGGGCTGAAAACCAGGTACAGGAGAGACAATTGGTTGAGAGGAGTATTGCGCAAACTGAAAGGACCCTGATAAGGTGATGTTGCCACTCTTGCGTTTGATCAGGGGCGGCGGGGACTAAGACGAAGGACCTTGATGCACAACAGAAAGTAAGGTGTTGAGACCGGACTCGGGGGAAAGAGGAGGGATCGTGTGATAAATAACCCGAGCGAGCAGGCAGTGTCAGTGCCGAGACTGGCTTCCATGCTGTTGGTACTCTACTGTCGAGCTGACAGACGCAAGGATTAATTACATGTAATCAGCCTGGGGTGAGCGAGCGAGGCTTTCTCTCGTCGGTCGGGGAGGGGTTGAGGCTTGGCTGCTGGATCTGTCATGATGCATGCGCATGTGATGTGCTTTCTGGGTGCTCTACATAGGTGTCTGCCTTCATGTCGGGAGACGGGGAAGGTATTGGGGTTGTTGTGTCGTGTGGCAAGTACATGTCAACTGATATCTTAGAGTCTTAACCGGGTTGGGGCCACAGAAGGAATAGTAGACAAAGAGCAGCTGACTTGGTGAGCACAAGTGTGGCAAGGGATTTCGATTTACCCCCGGCGGGCTGAGTGGCCCTTTCGCATGGAGGTCTGTCTATCTGGTAACCAGTTGGGCAAGGCAATTTGTCTTGAGAAGCAATGTCAAGTAATTGCCGCGGCATGTTGCGATCCTTGGCTGTGCTTCTCTCAGTTGTTGTTGCTGCTACTCTCCATGTTCACTTCATCAACTTGTCAAGCGGTATGATGGATGCCCTGAGGTACAAGAACCGTTTGTGTTCAAGTCCTTTAGCGAGGTGAAGAAAGCAGCTGTAATTAATAATAGAGACGAGAACGAGCTAGGTATAAATAACTATCACGAATGCGGTGGAGAGCGCGTGCCACAATAACAATAACATAACTTGTATTCTCCCCTGGTGCCGGGCCGTAATTAATTACATTACTGACGATTCCAAATTCCTCTGTCAAGCATCTTTTCATCTACTCGTCCGCACCCGGCTGCCAATCACCAGGTACAGGGAACCTCGCCCCATTCAATCGCAGCGCAATTCTGCGTCGTTGAAGAGCAGCTGTTGTCGTATATCCACTCCTCTAGTTTCAGGCAACGCTTGGCTTGGCCGGCCATGAAGAAGTGGCCCCTCATGTTTCTGTAATCCAAGCAGAGGTTGTTCAAACCGGGGACAGTGTTGGGGTTACGGCAGCCGTCGCTGGCATCAATGGGGTGGGACTCGCCCCAGGTATATAACCAATGCATATGCGTCGTGTAGTCGCAGTACGAGGGATAACAGTAGACGTATCCGATGATCTGATCGGCCGCAGCGGAGGCAACCAGGGGGGCGAGGACGGCGAGAGTTGGCAGGCGCATGGTGACTCGTGAGCCTGCATGTGTGTCAAGCAGAGGTTAGATTCGCTCACAACCTGTCCAACCGATGCAAAGGTACACACCTTTGGTACCTTTGGTACCTTCGTCAGGTCTGGTTAGGTGGTAGGTACGTAGGTAGGTACGTAGGTGCGATTTGGGCGCCGATTCAGGCGTGGTAATGGATAGGTATCTGTATACTCGGTCCCAGGTCCCAGGCTGTCTGGAGTCTGCTTGTGAGACGGCTGCTTGCGCGGGCGGAGTTGGTGCTGAGTGAGTCGAGTCCCAGCACCAGCACCAGCAGCGGGAGACGAGTGGTGTTTATACCCTTCAGCTCCACCGCGGGCCACACCATGATTCCTCCCCCTCCCAACTCCGCCGTCCATTGAACCACGATAGCTAAGGTAGGCAGACAAATTCAAGCTCGAGGCTCCACGAACTAAGGTATGGGCCAAGTGACGGTGACATCCACCACAGTCCCTGTATGTCAGGTACACTACTGTGTAGTTAGTTGAACCAGTCGCATGTGCGCTAGTTACTAGACGAGGACGAGAGTTGGGGGCCGTTTATGCTTTGGCCCCCA
Source organism: Chaetomiaceae sp. PYS4301M (assembly GCA_023628425.1). Lineage (NCBI taxonomy): Eukaryota > Fungi > Ascomycota > Sordariomycetes > Sordariales > Chaetomiaceae > Chaetomiaceae sp. PYS4301M. The sequence continues at coordinate 356,667 of JAMAKR010000019.1, read as the reverse complement.
CTCTCTCCGCCCTGAATGGTCTGGATGCGAATGGTTGCATAAATAGTTCGATGAAGGATCTCGAGGATTTGAAAAACCAAAACCTGCCTGTCTTTATGGAGTTTTCCGGAACCTGTCGAACTCGGCATGTACATACCAGGGTGGCAGGTGGGCGCCCGAGCTCAGGGCAGGGGCTTATTAGTTGAGGCCTATTGCATGTCGTCCAACGCGCCGGTTGTGGACGGTGATCGATCTATGGAAGGAACGAAATCAGGCCACAGCCACATTGCGGGTGAAGGATCTCATTAAGCCCACAATCCTCGTTGAAGTGGCGTCAGATGTCGCCGCTCAACTCGTGGCTGAAGCCAGATGAGCACCCAGGGGTTATGCTGACGGGCAGCTGACCGTGGATCCCCCTAGACCGAGAGTTCCGACGCCGTGAAATGCAGGATCCTGGAGGCTGGCGGAGCTCCGAAAGAACCTGCCCAAACTCGCGAATGCGATGGTACAGATACGCCGCAACCTTGCATAAGGTAGGATGACACAGCCCGAGCAGGGCGACACGTCCCCACAGAGCCCCCAGAATGCATGTAAAGTTGTCAAGCCCTCCACTAAATTTAAGCATCGTTTCTGTTCAAGCCCTTGAGTGAGATGACAAAACCAGTTGTGAAAAACGAAAATGAGGTGGGTATAAGTACAACGCAACAGAAAACCATCAACTCAACATGAGGGGGGGGGGGGGGGGGGGGGGGGGGGGGGGGGGGGGGGGGGGGGGGGGGGGGGGGGGGGGGGCGGGGGCGGGGCGG